>OX577869.1:10221212-10558712 GCA_951213275.1 Idaea straminata | reverse complement strand
AGAAATCGAGAAAGGAAAATTCGGCTGAAATTCAGCCGCCATCTTGGATTTCTTCTTTCCTCGATATCTCGAAAACCAATCATCGGATCGGAGCGCGATTTCCTCTGGGGACTTACTCGAGGGGCCTATTATCTGTTTTCGGTGGAAAACCCCCAAAAAGTACACCTCAAATTTTCTGCCCAAATTCGCCCAGGGCAAAATTTTTCAGACCCGGCCCAACACGGGAAAGCTTTTCCCGTCTTCCTGCGACGTCTGGGGACCAAGATATCGAGAAAACAAACAGCGGCGGCCATCTTGGATTTTTCTAGGGCGGCCCGCCCCAGAACTTCGGAGTGCGATATCTCGGAGGCCACTCACCGTAGAGGACTGGGATTTTCGCTGGAGTGCTTCCCCCGACCCCAGCTACCACCTGAGCCAGGTTCCAACAACATCGGGAACATCGGACTTTTCGGGAATTCCCGGGAACTTTCTCGGCGGAACATCGCGAGGCCAGGTTTGAAGAGGAGAACAAAACTTCTCCCGTGTTTCTGCGACGCCTAAGACGGGAGATATTAATTTTCAAAAAATCAAGCGGCCATTTTGTCCGCCATCTTGGAAATCTTTAAACCATCATAACTCCCAGACCAGGCGTCGTAGAAGCCTGGGGTTTTCACCACTAATATAAGCGCACTAGGTACTACAAGCTGGACCAGACTTTAAGTAGAGTCGCCGTAGAATTGTAGAGAACAGGTAGAGTCGCCGACGGAAGTGTGGCGGAGTGAAGGCAAACTACAAAGTAAAGTAGAGTCACTGCAGAAACTGCAGAAATTAAAGTAGAGTTTAAAGGTAGAGCATAAACTACTTACCCTAGTAGAGCAGGGGCCTTCTGTGCACTACGCCGCCGCTGCCACTGTCCGCTCGTCCTCACCTGAAACAAAAAACAAAGAATTATTTAAATTGACAATAAATATATTTATTTATAAATTTTGAAAATTGTGTCGTGTATTGTAATTGTGTATATTGTGTTTTGTTTGTTTTTATTTTTTATTATTATTATTTTGTATATTGACGTCGGCCATTTACACCGATTACTTAAAATTACAACTGTCGAGACTTTCCCTCGACTTGTTTTGCAATATCTGACATAAATAGCGGCGGAAAATGTCGTTCTGTCCGAGAACCCCGAACCCGAGCCAGAGACTGGCAAACTCTCCAAGGAAACAGAAGACGCCAGAAGCAAGACAACCCGTACTAGACAAGACGGTGATACTGGAACTCGACACCCCGCTGAGCCCCTCGGGATCAAAGGGACAAACAATGCCCCAGGCACCACTGGGAGAGCAGAACACCCCGCCGGGCCCTTCGGGGTCGAGAACGCAGACTACACCCCAGGTCCTACTAGAGCAGACGGACACCCCAGCGAGCCCCTCCAGGCCAAAGTCTCAGACAATGCCCCAGGTGGGCATGGTTGCTGAGATAGTCAAAAGACATTCGCTGGAAGCACAGAAGACAGCAAAGAGTCCACTGGCGAGACCGGTTCGCGCTGCGGATAAGGTTGCCGAGGGTCGGAAATGCCTTGCACGTATAAAAAAGGGCCTGTCGGAAACAAGGAATACCAAGAAGGTAATCGTAGAAGCCATCGCACAGGCGGCGGAAAGGATGTACGAGATCCTTAAGGAAGTGGACATGGCAAACCGCAGGACCCAAAGAGAACCAACGACAGTCACTAAAGAAAGTGAACCGGTAGTCGAACCTGAGGTAGAAAGGAGGCGAGAATGTGGGGGAGTAAGCAAAGAAGAAGAGCTACTCAAGAGACTAGAGGAACACTCTAAGAAATTGGAAGAGAACAATGTAAGGATGGACATATTACAACAGGCCCTGGAACAACACAGGGAGGTCCAGCCCGAGCGCAGCTATGCGAGTGTGGCGGCGGAACCACACAGGAACGTGCCCTGGGTGAGACCGGCGCTACACTCCATAGTTGTGACCGGCCAGGACGAGAAAGAGACAGGAGAGCAAGTTCTGGAAAGGATAAGGAAAGTTGTGAACGCAAAGGAAGGAGGAATGAACGTGGAAAAGGTGAGGAAAGCAAAGGATGGTAGAATAATAATGGGATGTAAGACAGAAAGAGACAGAAACCTAATCAAGGAAAGGTTGAAAAGGGATGGAAGGGAGCTTAAGGTGGAGGACGTCAAAAATAAGGATCCCCTTGTGGTGCTGATGGACGTCATGAAATACAATACCGACGATGACATCGTGGCGGCCATCAGAAACCAGAACAGGGACCTTATACAAACAGACGGGAAGCTAGAGATAGCATATAAAAGGAGGGCAAGGAACCCACTCACCCACCACGTCGTGATGAGAGTGTCAACGCAGACCTGGGGGAGAATGACGGAGGCGGGCCACTTGCACATCGACCTTCAGAAGGTTAGGGTGATGGATCAGTCACCACTGGTGCAGTGCTCGCTCTGCCTTGGTTACGGCCACGGCAGACGGTTCTGCACGGAAACGGTCGAGAAGTGCAGCCATTGCGGAGGCCCGCACAAGAAAGACCGGTGCGAGGACTTCCTCACCGCAATACCACCATCCTGTTGTAACTGCTCCAAAGCTGCCGTAGATGAAAAAGAGCATAATGCCTTCGACAAGATGTGCCCAGTAAGACGAAAGTGGGAGGCCTTAGCAAGGGCATCAATAGCGTACTGCTAAGGGCGCCCCAAGCACACAAAACCGGCACCAGTCTTATCAAATAGTCCAGGCCAACTTGCGCAGGGGGGAGCTCGCGACGTCCGAAATAATGGTGGAAGCCGGAAAACGCAAGATTGCGGTTGCGCTGCTCCAGGAGCCTTATGTCGGTGCCATAAGTCGAATGAAGGGGTATGGGGGGGCGAGAATCATCCAGAGCCACAGTCAGATCGATGGCCCGGTCAAAGCTGCGATTGTAGTATTTGATCCAGACCTCGACATCATACAGTTTCCAAGCTTCACAACAAACAACATCGTGGTAGCAAAAATCAGGACTGGGGCCTGGGAGGTTGTCGTCATCTCATATTACTTCGAGCCCGACCCAGCACCGATAGAGCCATACCTGGAGCAGCTAAAATCTATAGCGCATGACCTCGGAACGTCGCGGATCCTGATCGGGGGCGACTCCAATGCCAAAAGCACCTGGTGGGGCAGCCTCGAAATCGACCACAGAGGGGAGGACATGGCTGGTGCTCTGGAAGAGATGGGTTTCCAGGTACTCAACGAAGGAGACACGCCAACGTTTGAAGTCGAACGCGGCGGCAAACTGTGCACGAGTCACGTCGACGTAACGGCCTGCAAGACGGAGATGCTCGACATGGTAGAGGACTGGAGAGTTGACGACGCCATGGTAGTTAGTTCCGACCACAATGCAATTCTTTTCAAACTGAAATTGGTAAAAGCAAAAGGTATCAGCATAAAACGAACCACCAGGAAATATAATACTAAAAAGGCGAACTGGGACCAGTTTCATGAGAAACTGGCCGAGTTATTAGCCGAAAACAATTTAAATAAAACTGAAATAGACAAAATAACATGTAAAATCAAATTAGAAAATAGTATAGAGTCATACATAAGCATAATAATAAAAATCTGTGATGAAATCCTACCGAAAAAGAAGAGCATTGAAAAGGTGAACTTACCATGGTGGTCCGAAGAACTCGCAAACCTGAAAAGAAGAGTACTTACCATGAAGAGGAGAATCCGTTGCGCAGCGCCGAGGAGAAGGCAGAGGGTCGTCGATGAGTACCTGGAAGCAAAAGAAGAGTATGAGAGGAAGGCAAAGAAGAAAGCGATAGAGAGTTGGAAGGGTTTCTGTGAAAAACAGGAAAGGGAGGGATTATGGGAGGGGATATACAGGGTTATTAAATGTACGGGGAGGAGACAGGAAGACCTTCCACTGACGGTCAACGGTAGGGTTTTAACAGAAAGGGAGTCGGCAGAAGTTCTTGCCCGCACGTTCTACCCAGAAGATCGAAAGGATGAGGACAATGAAGAACATAAACGAATAAGGGAGCGAGCCGAACAGATAAACGACATGGACCATGGTGAACATGATCCACAGTTTACTCTGGATGAACTCAGAACCGCCGCAGATAGTTTTAACCCCAAAAAGGCTCCGGGGTCGGATGGTCTTACGGCGGACATTTGCGGTCGGACGGTTCGATCGAATCCGGAGCTCTTCCTATCACTGGTCAATAAATGTTTAGAACTTAGCCACTTCCCTAAGATCTGGAAGGAGGCCACCGTAATCGTGCTCCGGAAGCCAGGAAAAGATGACTACACGGCTCCAAAATCGTATAGACCAATCGGGTTGTTGCCAGTGATGGGAAAAGTTCTGGAAAAGATGTTGGTTGCTAGGCTGAAATGGCATTTAGTCCCACAGATCAGCACCCGCCAGTATGGATTCATGCCCCAGAAGAGCACCGAAGACGCCCTCTATGCCATGGTAAACCATATACGTCAAAAAATTTCCGAGAAGAAACTCGTGGTCGTAATATCACTTGACATAGAGGGCGCCTTCGACAGCGCCTGGTGGCCAGCAATAAGAGTCCGACTGGCGGAGGTCAATTGCCCCATCAACATCAGGAGGCTGCTCGACTCGTACCTTGAGGACAGGGGGGTGAGGGTGAGGTACGCAGGTGAGGAAATCCCCAGGGAAACAACCAAAGGTTGCATCCAAGGGTCGATCGGTGGACCAATCCTGTGGAATCTTCTCCTCGACCCCCTGCTCAGGGAACTGGAGGACCGAGGGGACTACTGCCAAGCCTTTGCCGATGATGTCATCCTGATATTCGAAGGAAGTACCGCAACCGAGATCCAGCGACGTGCGAATGCCGCTCTCGAACATGTTCGGGGGTGGGGTGTCCGAAACAAGCTAAAATTTGCTCCGCACAAAACGAACGCGATGTTGCTCACTAACAAGCTAAAGTACGACACTCCACACCTGACCATGGGAGGGATCGACATTTGCATGTCCAGAGAGATCAAGATCCTGGGGCTCGTGATAGATGATAAACTGACGTTCAATAGTCATGTTGCAAGCACTTGCAGGAAGGCATTGAACGTCTACAAACAGCTGTCGCGAGCCGCAAGGATCAGTTGGGGACTTCATCCGGAGATTATCAGGGTGATATACACGGCATGCGTCGAGCCGGTCGTGATGTATGCGGCCAGTGTGTGGGCTCCCGCAGCCAAGAAGCTGGGTGTGCAAAGGCAGCTCAACGCGGTGCAGAGGGGGTTTGCCCAGAAACTCTGCAAAGCGTACAGAACCGTCTCCCTGAACTCGGCACTTGCACTGACCGGGATACTCCCCCTGGACCTCAGAATACAGGAAGCAGCCGCTCTGTACGAGGCCAGAAAGGGGGTGTCGCGGCCAGCGGTATTGGCCGATAGGGAGATGGAACTGATGGTTGCCTTTCAGAACACACCACACCCAGCTTCTCAACCGGAGCTGCAGTTCCAAAATCTAGATAGTAGCGAGCAGGTGGCTGAAAACAACAGCCAGTCAGTGAGGATATTCACAGACGGCAGCAAAATTGACGGGGGAGTAGGTGCGGCGTTGTCCATATGGAATGACACCGTTGAAACCGGAACCCGAAAATTGAAGCTGTCGTCATACTGCACTGTTTACCAGGCCGAGATGCTCGCTATACTAGAAGCGACCCGCATGGTGCTAAAGAGTTCCGCAGACTGCTACGGGATCTACAGCGACTCGAGGTCGTCGTTGGAAACGATCAGGAGTCGAGGCGCTGTACATCCCCTAGCCGTCGAGATCCGAAAAAATCTTGCCGAGTGCAGAGCACAGAACAAGGCTGTGGAGCTCTTTTGGATCAAGGCACATGCAGGGTTCGCCGGGAACGAAAGGGCCGACACACTGGCTAAAGACGCAGCAACCAAGATCAAGAGAAGGCCAGACTACGATGTTTGCCCGGTTTCGTTCGTCAAGCGGCAAATCCGTACGGATACGCTTGAGGAATGGAATCGGAGATATCAGTCGGCCGAGACTGCCGCTGTGACTAAAATGTTCCTGCCAGACGTGACCACGGCCCACAAGATCGTTACGAAGATGAGGATCGAAGGAATCCTCACCCAGATACTGACGGGGCACGGTGGGTTCTCCTCGTACTTACATAGGTTTAAGTGCAAGGGGAGCCCATCGTGCATCTGCGATCCAAGCAAGGTGGAAGACGTCATCCACATAGTGTTTGAATGCCCTGTACATGGCAAAGAGCGCCACGATCTACAACAACAGCTAGATACATGCCTAAACATTGCCAACATACCGGAAATCCTAGAAAAGCAAGTCAGCAGGGACTTATTCATAAACTTTTGTATAGATGTTGCAAAACAAGTCGTACATAGAAACAAAACTTAGGTATATAACTCGTTGCTAACAATATATAGTAAGTATATATTTGTATAGCAAACATAGTGTGATCGGTTAGTAAATGGCCAAGTCATGATGACATCATGAAGATGTCACCAAAAATGCTGATCAAAGCGGTAAAATTGTAATAGGATTAAGTAGATGATAACAGCATTATATTGTCGTAATATTAAGAGATATAGAATGTTAAGATAAATAGAGGATAAGAAAATCTGTACATAGTATAAGGAGAATCTGTAGAATATCCACCCTAACCCTAAGCAAAATTAAATAAAAACACATTGTAACACTAAGTAAATAAAAATGTATAGGTATAAGATAAATAGTATATAAGCTTAAGAATGTGTAAATTTTGAAGAAATATGTTTAGATCTTTTAAGAAACTGTAACATTTTCATAAATAAAGAAATTCCTCACCCTTAGCTAAAGCATGAAAGACGAAAGAGCGAAAGACAGAATCGTATGCAGTAAGATAGAGAGAAGCGTGAAAGATAAATAAAGTCTCTGACTACCGTCAGGGGTTTATTACGGATAGGACTTAGCAGAGTCGCGGGCTATCCCATCGCGGGTAGACAGTAGGCCTACTAGGTCCCAAAAAAAAAAAAAAAAAAAAAAAAAAAAAAAAAAAAAAAAAAAAAACCTAACCTAACCTAACCTAACCTAACCTAACCTAACCTAACCTAACCTAACCTAACCTAACCTAACCTAACCTAACCTAACCTAACCTAACCTAACCTAACCTAACCTAACCTAACCTAACCTAACCTAACCTAACCTAACCTAACCTAACCTAACCTAACCTAACCTAACCTAACCTAACCTAACCTAACCTAACCTAACCTAACCTAACCTAACCTAACCTAACCTAACCTAACCTAACCTAACCTAACCTAACCTAACCTAACCTAACCTAACCTAACCTAACCTAACCTAACCTAACCTAACCTAACCTAACCTAACCTAACCTAACCTAACCTAACCTAACCTAACCTAACCTAACCTAACCTAACCTAACCTAACCTAACCTAACCTAACCTAACCTAACCTAACCTAACCTAACCTAACCTAACCTAACCTAACCTAACCTAACCTAACCTAACCTAACCTAACCTAACCTAACCTAACCTAACCTAACCTAACCTAACCTAACCTAACCTAACCTAACCTAACCTAACCTAACCTAACCTAACCTAACCTAACCTAACCTAACCTAACCTAACCTAACCTAACCTAACCTAACCTAACCTAACCTAACCTAACCTAACCTAACCTAACCTAACCTAACCTAACCTAACCTAACCTAACCTAACCTAACCTAACCTAACCTAACCTAACCTAACCTAACCTAACCTAACCTAACCTAACCTAACCTAACCTAACCTAACCTAACCTAACCTAACCTAACCTAACCTAACCTAACCTAACCTAACCTAACCTAACCTAACCTAACCTAACCTAACCTAACCTAACCTAACCTAACCTAACCTAACCTAACCTAACCTAACCTAACCTAACCTAACCTAACCTAACCTAACCTAACCTAACCTAACCTAACCTAACCTAACCTAACCTAACCTAACCTAACCTAACCTAACCTAACCTAACCTAACCTAACCTAACCTAACCTAACCTAACCTAACCTAACCTAACCTAACCTAACCTAACCTAACCTAACCTAACCTAACCTAACCTAACCTAACCTAACCTAACCTAACCTAACCTAACCTAACCTAACCTAACCTAACCTAACCTAACCTAACCTAACCTAACCTAACCTAACCTAACCTAACCTAACCTAACCTAACCTAACCTAACCTAACCTAACCTAACCTAACCTAACCTAACCTAACCTAACCTAACCTAACCTAACCTAACCTAACCTAACCTAACCTAACCTAACCTAACCTAACCTAACCTAACCTAACCTAACCTAACCTAACCTAACCTAACCTAACCTAACCTAACCTAACCTAACCTAACCTAACCTAACCTAACCTAACCTAACCTAACCTAACCTAACCTAACCTAACCTAACCTAACCTAACCTAACCTAACCTAACCTAACCTAACCTAACCTAACCTAACCTAACCTAACCTAACCTAACCTAACCTAACCTAACCTAACCTAACCTAACCTAACCTAACCTAACCTAACCTAACCTAACCTAACCTAACCTAACCTAACCTAACCTAACCTAACCTAACCTAACCTAACCTAACCTAACCTAACCTAACCTAACCTAACCTAACCTAACCTAACCTAACCTAACCTAACCTAACCTAACCTAACCTAACCTAACCTAACCTAACCTAACCTAACCTAACCTAACCTAACCTAACCTAACCTAACCTAACCTAACCTAACCTAACCTAACCTAACCTAACCTAACCTAACCTAACCTAACCTAACCTAACCTAACCTAACCTAACCTAACCTAACCTAACCTAACCTAACCTAACCTAACCTAACCTAACCTAACCTAACCTAACCTAACCTAACCTAACCTAACCTAACCTAACCTAACCTAACCTAACCTAACCTAACCTAACCTAACCTAACCTAACCTAACCTAACCTAACCTAACCTAACCTAACCTAACCTAACCTAACCTAACCTAACCTAACCTAACCTAACCTAACCTAACCTAACCTAACCTAACCTAACCTAACCTAACCTAACCTAACCTAACCTAACCTAACCTAACCTAACCTAACCTAACCTAACCTAACCTAACCTAACCTAACCTAACCTAACCTAACCTAACCTAACCTAACCTAACCTAACCTAACCTAACCTAACCTAACCTAACCTAACCTAACCTAACCTAACCTAACCTAACCTAACCTAACCTAACCTAACCTAACCTAACCTAACCTAACCTAACCTAACCTAACCTAACCTAACCTAACCTAACCTAACCTAACCTAACCTAACCTAACCTAACCTAACCTAACCTAACCTAACCTAACCTAACCTAACCTAACCTAACCTAACCTAACCTAACCTAACCTAACCTAACCTAACCTAACCTAACCTAACCTAACCTAACCTAACCTAACCTAACCTAACCTAACCTAACCTAACCTAACCTAACCTAACCTAACCTAACCTAACCTAACCTAACCTAACCTAACCTAACCTAACCTAACCTAACCTAACCTAACCTAACCTAACCTAACCTAACCTAACCTAACCTAACCTAACCTAACCTAACCTAACCTAACCTAACCTAACCTAACCTAACCTAACCTAACCTAACCTAACCTAACCTAACCTAACCTAACCTAACCTAACCTAACCTAACCTAACCTAACCTAACCTAACCTAACCTAACCTAACCTAACCTAACCTAACCTAACCTAACCTAACCTAACCTAACCTAACCTAACCTAACCTAACCTAACCTAACCTAACCTAACCTAACCTAACCTAACCTAACCTAACCTAACCTAACCTAACCTAACCTAACCTAACCTAACCTAACCTAACCTAACCTAACCTAACCTAACCTAACCTAACCTAACCTAACCTAACCTAACCTAACCTAACCTAACCTAACCTAACCTAACCTAACCTAACCTAACCTAACCTAACCTAACCTAACCTAACCTAACCTAACCTAACCTAACCTAACCTAACCTAACCTAACCTAACCTAACCTAACCTAACCTAACCTAACCTAACCTAACCTAACCTAACCTAACCTAACCTAACCTAACCTAACCTAACCTAACCTAACCTAACCTAACCTAACCTAACCTAACCTAACCTAACCTAACCTAACCTAACCTAACCTAACCTAACCTAACCTAACCTAACCTAACCTAACCTAACCTAACCTAACCTAACCTAACCTAACCTAACCTAACCTAACCTAACCTAACCTAACCTAACCTAACCTAACCTAACCTAACCTAACCTAACCTAACCTAACCTAACCTAACCTAACCTAACCTAACCTAACCTAACCTAACCTAACCTAACCTAACCTAACCTAACCTAACCTAACCTAACCTAACCTAACCTAACCTAACCTAACCTAACCTAACCTAACCTAACCTAACCTAACCTAACCTAACCTAACCTAACCTAACCTAACCTAACCTAACCTAACCTAACCTAACCTAACCTAACCTAACCTAACCTAACCTAACCTAACCTAACCTAACCTAACCTAACCTAACCTAACCTAACCTAACCTAACCTAACCTAACCTAACCTAACCTAACCTTTTTTTTTTTTTTTTTTTTTTTTTTTTTTTTTTTTTTTTTTTTTTTTTTTTTTTTTTTTTTTTTTTTTTTTTTTTTTTGGCCTGGGGAAACCCGGTCGGGTACCACTCCGTTGTTGGGGCCAACGAAGTGGTTATGTCGGGCTCCAACCGACTAAAACCCCAGGGTGCTCCGTCTCGATGCCTATTGTCGGGGCTACCGGCATCGCTTTCGCATTCATCAGCAGCCCCGACGGCATTTGTCCGTGAGGACCCTACTCTTACGAGGCTTTCGCCCCTCCCCCCTTGTTGCGACGCACCAGAGCACTTGGCACGTCGCAACCTCCTTCTCGGGGACCAAGCGGATGGACGCCAGACAGCCCCATGCCTGGACGCCCATGGTCCCCTGCGATGGGTCAGATAAGTAGCCCCATCGCCAGCCACTCCGGTCGCAGAGGACAGGGAAAGCGGCAACAACACACCGACAGTCCTCTTCCTCAGCCACGGAAGGTAGGGGAAACGGCTCACCGCAATACCGGCAACCCTCTCCCGCCGTGGCCCTTACTCCTCAGTTGCGGTGCAGCCCATACTACACCGCAACCCGCCTCAGTCGCAGTACCGCCCATACAGCACTGCGACCTACCTCTAGTACCGCTCGCACCGGACTTTGCGGGGAAGTCGGTGGAGCGGTCCCTCTCGGGCTAGCCAGCTCCTCCAGCCTGGCTTGGCCCTGGGTTCCTCTTGGCTTCACCGTGGTTGGCAAGGCCACGATTACTAAGCCCCCCCGCCACGACAAGGCGGGAACCCTCGGGGGGGAACCTAACCTAACCTAACCTAACCTAACCTAACCTAACCTAACCTAACCTAACCTAACCTAACCTAACCTAACCTAACCTAACCTAACCTAACCTAACCTAACCTAACCTAACCTAACCTAACCTAACCTAACCTAACCTAACCTAACCTAACCTAACCTAACCTAACCTAACCTAACCTAACCTAACCTAACCTAACCTAACCTAACCTAACCTAACCTTTTTTTTTTTTTTTTTTTTTTTTGTTCGTGAGGAAAATGCATTGAACTGCATCCCCACCGTCCTGGGGGCGGAGCGGTGGGGTATGTGGGGCTCTCCGGCCGTGAAGCGGCCGGCCTACCCACTAAAAACCTCACGGCGGCCTTCCTCAGGCGTCTGGGGGGGTCCCGGGATCGCTTAAGCGCACCGGAACCCTCCCGCCTTCGCCCCCCTAATTACTTAGGGGGGCCCTCTCCCGGGGGAGCCTGACAGAGGCTCAACCCCGCAGGGGAACGCCGTTTCGATCCACGCCTTACAAAAGTGACGTGGAGCGAGACGGGGCCCCCTCGACGACACCACCCGCCGCACCGGCGGTGTCATCCCGGGCCGCTACCACGGGCACATCAACCCCAACGATGTACCCGCACGCAAGCCCGGCGCGGCGGCTAGCCAAGCTATGTGGCCCGCCGCCGCCTCCTTCGAGCGGGATCGGCTCTCTCCCGATCCCGCTCGGCGCTCTCCTTCTGGAGCATTACTGCCTCGCAGAAGGAGAGCGCTGCCTCCCAACCCTCCTCACTCTCCAGCATGGCAGCGACCAATGCTGGAGGGGACAGATCTCGCCCGATGACGTCGACCAGGACTCGACGCTCAGACTCCCACGCGGGGCAGTCTTCCAGCGTGTGCTGGGCGGAGTCCCGGTCGGAAGCGCAATGGTGGCACTGTGTCGTTTCCTCCCTCCCGATTCGGTTCAGATACTCACCGAAGCAACCGTGTCCGGTGAGTATCTGAGTCAATCTGTAGGTGACCTCGCCTTTTCTGCCGATCCAGGCCTCGAAGTTGGGCAGGACGGCACCGACAGCGCGTTGGCGCGCACAGCCCTGTCGTTCCAGCTGCGCGCGCCAGTCCCTCAAGGCCTGTCGGTGCGCGTCCCGCCGGAGCATTCCTTGCGCGGGTTCTAGCGCGTACCCCCCGTCTCCTCCACCCTGGTCGATGCCTCGCCGCGCGTCATAGACGGCGGCGTCCATCTTGGCCAGGATTTGGAAAGGGGGGGAACGGGCCAGAACCGTCGCCGCCTCGAACGAAATCGTCCGGTAGCCTCGTACGATCCGCATGGCCATTAGCCGCTGCAGGCTCCTCAACAGAGCTCCGCAGCGGCAGGACCTCGTGAGGTCGTTGGACCACACGGGGGCCCCGTACAGCGCCACGGATCGTATGACGCCACCGTAGAGGCGGCGAACTCCTTCCCGCGGTCCCCCGAGGTTGGGCAGCAGGCGATGTAGCGCACCTGCTATCCTGCGCGCTCGGGGGACCAGGCGCACGAAATGCTCTTCGAAGCTCCATCGGCTGTCCAGGGTGAGGCCTAGGTACTTGATGTACCGCCCCACCTGGACTTCGGCGTCACCTACACGGATTCGCGAGTTGGGGGGTTCCTGGCCTCGTCTGAGGCGGTGGAACCATAGCGCCTCGCACTTGTGAGGTTCCATAGCAGGGGGCCCAAAACGGACCCCTGCGGAACCCCGCACGTAATCTCCCGTTCCGTCTCCGTCCCGTTTCGACCGGTAATCCTAACGCGTCTGTCGCAAAGGTAGGCCCCGATGATTGCCCGCAGGTAGGGAGGCACGCCGTGATAAACCAGTGCCTCCCTAATTGCCTGCCACGGGAGGGTTCCGAAGGCGTTGACGATGTCCAGGGACACCGCCAGCGCAACCCCCCCTGAACGGACTGCCGATTCCGAAAGGGAGCGGACGAGGCGGACAGCGTCCACGGTCGACCGCCCCGGCCGGAATCCGAACTGGCAGTCCGATAGATCTGGGCCTACTCGCGACAGGTGCCCGCTGATACGATCGGAGATGACTCTTTCGAAGAGCTTCCCCGTCTCGTTCAGCAGGCATATCGGTCGAAACGACGACGGAGACTCGGCGGTCCTTCCCTCCTTCCTCAGGAGCACCAGTCTCGCTGACTTCCACTCGAGGGGGAACACGGATAGGCGGAGGCAGTCGTTGAAGAGCTGCCTCAGCCGGTTCCCTAAGACCTTCAGAGCCAGCACAAGCACCCTGCCCGGAACACCATCCGGGCCGGGTGCGGTGGAGCGGGATGCCAGCCGCCTAACGGCCAGCTCGAGCTCGGCCCCCGTCACACCCAGGTCGTCGGACCAAAGATCTCGATCCGGCGACAAGGGAGGGTGACTGGAGGGACTGTCCTGGTCCCTTGGGAAGAGTGTTGCTACGACTCTCCCCACGAAGTTGGGGTCCAGGGTTTCCGTCAACGGAGGGACCCACGGTCTGAGCTTGCCCAGTACCATCTTGTACGGGCGCCCCCATGGATCCCTATCCAGTCCCTCCACGAGCTCGTTCCAGGACCGCTCCTTGGCCTCAGCGATTGCGATGCTGAGGGCATGGGCCGCGGTCCCGTATTCCCGCCTGGCTCTTAGGGTCTCCTCTAGTGAGGCTTGCCTTCTCCTTCGGGCTCTTTGGTACTGGCGTCGCGCAGCCACGACCGCTCGTCGAAGCCGCGCGATCTCCTCGCTCCACCAGTACACAGAGCCCCGCTGGGGCGGCCTGGCTCGGGGCATCGAGACGTCACAGATGGACGTCATTGTGTCCCGGAACCAGGCGGCTTGCGCCTCCGGATCGGGCGAGATCTGTTCCTCCGTCCAGTCCGCGACGTTGGCGGCGGCTACGGCCATGTCTCGGTCGAGCCGCTTGAGAGACCAACGTCGCGGAGGGCTGCGGTCCTGGCGTGGGCGGATAGGGTGGCGGAGGGATACATCGAATACGATGTATAGGTGGTCCGAAAGCGTGACCGCCTCCTCCGCCACCCTCCATCCTGAAACTGTATGCGAGGCTGAGGGAGTCGCCCATGACAGGTCCACGATCGACTCCCCCTGCCATCGCCTACAGGTACGGGCCGAACCTCGGTTTAGCAACCGGAGGTCCAGCCCTGCCGCCCACTCCAGAAGCGTCTCTCCCCTAACGTTGTCCAGGGTGTCCCCCCACTCTCTCGAGCGGGAGTTAAAATCACCCAGGACAAATACCTGGCGGGGGGCGCAGCCGCGAATGCAGCTCGCCAGCTCCTCCAGGTATGCCTCGAAAACAGCGAGGCCGCTGTTAGGGGAGATGTAGCAGCCCACCATGGCCGTGGACCCCCACTCCACGGCCACGTAACCCGGCCCTTTTGCTAAGAGGGAGCAATGGAGATTGTCACCCCCCGCCCAATATATGCTGACCAAGCCCAAGTCGTCCCCGAACCACCTAGGGTTGTCCGGGACGGAGTAGGGCTCGGCGACTACCGCCAGGCCAACCGACCACTCCGCGAGCGTTTGGAGCAGGAGATCCTGCGCCGCTCGGCGGTGGTTCAGGTTGACCTGCAGCACACGGACGTGGGGAGCCATTAGGAGGTCTCCATTACTTCCTCACTCCCCTGGGCCGGGGAAGGGGGCTGGACTGGCCCCTTCTTCTTTTTGTTTTTAGGCGGGGAGCACTTTTTGGATCCTAGCCGGTGGTCGGCGGCCCGCCCTAGGTCCGCGCAGACCGGGCAGTGGGGGGCGGACGCTGTGCAATGACGGGCAATGTGCCCCGTCTCACCGCACCTGTAACAGCGTCCGCTCCTGTCCACGGTGTTGGGGCACTTTACTCTGACGTGCCCCACCTCGAGGCACTGGTAACATTGCAACGGCCGTGCTGCCAGTGCCTCTACTCTCGCCGAGGTCCACCCTATCTGAACCCGTCCTTGGGCGGCCACCTTCCTGACGGCCCCGACCGGGCAGCGGACCCATGCGGTCCCCAAGCGTGATGGGGCGGTGCGGATCTCCCCGATCTTGATATCGGTCGGGGAGCATCCGCCCGCCTCGGCGATCGCCGCCGTCACGTCCGCGGGGGTGATGGACTCATCTAGGTCCATCACCCGCAAGTCGCCCATTTTACACGGGCGCGAGATGAGCGCGCCCGTGTCGGCGAGGGCCTCCCTCATCTTCTCCGCCAGGGCGTCGGCCTTGGTGGAGCTCTCGGGACCGGGGACCTCCAATAGGAGAGCCCCGGTTGCCGCCTTCCTCTGCCTTACGCCCCCCACGATGCCAAGGTCCGCTAGTTTGATGCGGGCCTTGGCGGCCGTCATTACTGCAGCGATCGTAGTCTCGGCGCCTTCTGGCACCGTGACCACAACCGCCGCACATGTGGGGGGTTTGGGCTGCCCCTTCTTCTTCTGGGGAGTGGGGACGGCCTGGGTCCGTGGAGCAGCAACCTGTTTGGCACGGGCGGCCGCCTTTCGGCCGACCACCGTTGCCCAGGTGCCGCTCTGTGCCCCCACCCGCTCCGTCGATGGCCCCGCCAAAACTGGAACTGGCGGAGCCTGTGACGACGCCGTTCCTCTCTGCGCCCGCCTTTTCTTCTTCCTCTGGGACTTAGTCAGCGTCGCCTGGGGAATTTCCCCCTCTCGACGCTGACCCTGTCCCAGGGGAGGTCTTCTTCCCATCTCGGGGAAGAGACGGCCCATAAGCTCGGACTGAAAACGAGCGTACTCTCGGTCCATAATGGCCGAGAGCTGGCTCCAGTCCGAGCTTGGTTGTTGTAGGGGGGCTGACGCCGTCAGCCTAGGTGTCGGCGCGGGCGCCCCCCTTTGTGGACCGTCACGTCCCTTTTTTGTTTTTGCCGGGGCAGGCAAACCTTCCCGGGGCGGCCGTGGCACCTGAGCCCTTCCAGGCGCCTTAAAAGATGGCGCCGCGGCCGGGGAGTGTGAGGCACCCCCTCCCCTCCGAAGTTCCGCCAACTCGCTGGCCAGCACCTCGATGCGGGCGTAGAGCTGGTCGATCAGGGAACGAGTCCTCTCGTTCTCCCGATCCCGGATCTCCGCCCTCACGCACAGTTCGGAGGCGCAGGCCTTTAAGGTGACGAAGGCGGACCGGACGGACTTTACCACTTCCGCCTTGGAGCTCTTCGGCTTATCGACCGTCTTCTCTACGGCCGACAGACAGGAGAAGAGCTCCGAGCCGATGTCCGCAGACGCTCGTTCGTCGATTCCTCCGGTTTCGGCGGCCGGTTGGGTCGCCTCTCGCTCCACGCTGGCATCGTCCTCTACTCTCCGCCTCACGACCATGGGCCTCCCGTCATCATCGGCAGGACGCTGTGGTTTGCGCTTTCGCGCCCGCAGAGTTCCGCCGATGGAGGATGAGATAGAGACGCCGGACATACCGTCGCTGTCCCCATCATTACCCCTTCCGGCCCTAAGCCTCGGGCAAGGAGTGCCTGGTCTAGCAAATCGCAAGACCAGGCTCTCCTCCGAGGTCGTCCTTGAATGAGACCGGGAGCGAACGAAACTCGCCCCCGACCTCCTTGTGTCAAATCCAGTGGTGGGATCATCGACCGCACAAGATGCTTGTGTGGTCGGAACATCCACCGTCTCCTCCGAGTCTACTCCGGTACGCGACCGAGGCCGCGAGGCAGTGTTGGCCCCCCCCGTATACGTGGGGCCAGCCGCCCTGGAAAGGGCAGCACGGGATTCCCCAGCAATGTTGCTGGGACCCGCCCGGGGATTTGTTTCGCACTGCTGTTTTTTCATTTTGTTTTTTTGTCCAGTTATCGTCTGGGACCCGACGTTAGTGCCCTTGGGGTCGACCTCCGCGCCGACCATACATCCCCTCGCCAGGCACCAGAGCTTGGGATTTACGGATTTTTTAAAGTGGTTTACTCCACGCGGTCCCTTGGGACCCCCGTTCCTCTCCGTTGAGGGTTACGGGTTGGGCCGATCGGGGGGGTTTACAACCCCTGATCCGTCGCCCCTTACATGGGTCAGGCCGAACGGAAGGGTTTATAACCGCAATCCGTCGCCCCTTCCCAAAGCTACCACCCCGGGCCAAGCCGATCGGGGGGGTTGACAACCCCTTGTCCGTCGCCCTGGCCCACAACTACCACCTAGGGTAGGCCGAACGGGGGGGTTCATAACCCCTAGTCCGTCGCCCCTCCCTTAATCCACCATCGGTTGGGCCGAACGGGGGGGTTCATAACCCCTGGTCCGTCGCCCCAACTCACCATCACTTGCACGTCCACTCTGCCCTCTGCTATTCAGAGGGACAGGCGGAGCGCCCTCCGGGGACCACTTCGCTTCACTGCAGGCTGGATTGCCTGCAGCTACTGAGCCCCCCCGCCACGACAAGGCGTGGTCCCGTGGGGGGGAACCTAACCTAACCTAACCTAACCTAACCTAACCTAACCTAACCTAACCTAACCTTTTTTTTTTTTTTTTTTTTTTTTTTTTTTTTTGTTCGTGAGGAAAATGCATTGAACTGCATCCCCACCGTCCTGGGGGCGGAGCGGTGGGGTATGTGGGGCTCTCCGGCCGTGAAGCGGCCGGCCTACCCACTAAAAACCTCACGGCGGCCTTCCTCAGGCATCTAGGAGGGTCCCGGGATCGCTTAAGCGCACCGGAACCCTCCTGCCTTCGCCCCCCCAATTACTTAGGGGGGCCCTCTCCCGGGGGAGCCTGACAGAGGCTCAACCCCGCAGGGGAACGCCGTTTCGATCCACGCCGTGTAAAGATGGCGCGGAGCGAGACGGGGCCCCCTCGACGACACCACCCGCCGCACCGGCGGTGTCATCCCGGGCCGCTACCACGGGCACATCAACCCCAACGATGTACCCGCACGCAAGCCCGGCGCGGCGGCTAGCCAAGCTATGTGGCCCGCCGCCGCCTCCTTCGAGCGGGATCGGCTCTCTCCCGATCCCGCTCGGCACTCTCCTTCTGGAGCATTACTGCCTCGCAGAAGGAGAGCGCTGCCTCCCAACCCTCCTCACTCTCCAGCATGGCAGCGACCAATGCTGGAGGGGACAGATCTCGCCCGATGACGTCGACCAGGACTCGACGCTCAGACTCCCACGCGGGGCAGTCTTCCAGCGTGTGCTGGGCGGAGTCCCGGTCGGAAGCGCAATGGTGGCACTGTGTCGTTTCCTCCCTCCCGATTCGGTTCAGATACTCACCGAAGCAACCGTGTCCGGTGAGTATCTGAGTCAATCTGTAGGTGACCTCGCCTTTTCTGCCGATCCAGGCCTCGAAGTTGGGCAGGACGGCACCGACAGCGCGTTGGCGCGCACAGCCCTGTCGTTCCAGCTGCGCGCGCCAGTCCCTCAAGGCCTGTCGGTGCGCGTCCCGCCGGAGCATTCCTTGCGCGGGTTCTAGCGCGTACCCCCCGTCTCCTCCACCCTGGTCGATGCCTCGCCGCGCGTCATAGACGGCGGCGTCCATCTTGGCCAGGATTTGGAAAGGGGGGGAACGGGCCAGAACCGTCGCCGCCTCGAACGAAATCGTCCGGTAGCCTCGTACGATCCGCATGGCCATTAGCCGCTGCAGGCTCCTCAACAGAGCTCCGCAGCGGCAGGACCTCGTGAGGTCGTTGGACCACACGGGGGCCCCGTACAGCGCCACGGATCGTATGACGCCACCGTAGAGGCGGCGAACTCCTTCCCGCGGTCCCCCGAGGTTGGGCAGCAGGCGATGTAGCGCACCTGCTATCCTGCGCGCTCGGGGGACCAGGCGCACGAAATGCTCCTCGAAACTCCATCGGCTGTCCAGGGTGAGGCCTAGGTACTTGATGTACCGCCCCACCTGGACTTCGGCGTCACCTACACGGATTCGCGAGTTGGGGGGTTCCTGGCCTCGTCTGAGGCGGTGGAACCATAGCGCCTCGCACTTGTGAGGCGCTATCTCTAGGCCCAGCTCGCGAATCGCCCGCACGACACATGCCACCCCCAGCTCGGCAAGCCTGAGCGTTCGCCCGAAGTCAGCGCCGGTGGCGACAACGAGAGTGTCATCCGCATAGCAGACGACACTCACGTCACCGGGAAGACTGGTGCGAAGGACCGCATCATATGCGAGGTTCCATAGCAGGGGGCCCAAGACGGACCCCTGCGGAACCCCGCACGTAATCTCCCGTTCTGTCTCCGTCCCGTTTCGACCGGTAATCCTGACGCGTCTGTCGCGAAGGTAGGCCCCGATGATTGCCCGCAGGTAGGGAGGCACGCCGTGATAAACCAGTGCCTCCCTAATTGCCTGCCACGGGAGGGTTCCGAAAGCGTTGACGATGTCCAGGGACACCGCCAGCGCAACCCCCCCTGAACGGACTGCCGATTCCGAAAGGGAGCGGACGAGGCGGACAGCGTCCACGGTCGACCGCCCCGGCCGGAATCCGAACTGGCAGTCCGATAGATCTGGGCCTACTCGCGACAGGTGCCCGCTGATACGATCGGAGATTACTCTTTCGAAGAGTTTCCCCGTCTCGTTCAGCAGGCATATCGGTCGAAACGACGACGGAGACTCGGCGGTCCTTCCCTCCTTCCTCAGGAGCACCAGTCTCGCTGACTTCCACTCGAGGGGGAACACGGATAGGCGGAGGCAGTCGTTGAAGAGCTGCCTCAGCCGGTTCCCTAAAACCTTCAGAGCCAGCACAAGCACCCTGCCCGGAACACCATCCGGGCCGGGTGCGGTGGAGCGGGATGCCAGCCGCCTAACGGCCAGCTCGAGCTCGGCCCCCGTCACCCCCAGATCGTCGGTCCAAAGATCTCGATCCGGCGACAAGGGAGGGTGACTGGAGGGACTGTCCTGGACCCTTGGGAAGAGTGTTGCTACGACTCTCCCCACGAAGTTGGGGTCCAGGGTTTCCGTCAACGGAGGGACCCACGGTCTGAGCTTGCCCAGTACCATCTTGTACGGGCGCCCCCATGGATCCCTATCCAGTCCCTCCACGAGCTCGTTCCAGGACCGCTCCTTGGCCTCAGCGATTGCGATGCTGAGGGCATGGGCCGCGGTCCCGTATTCCCGCCTGGCTCTTAGGGTCTCCTCTAGTGAGGCTTGCCTTCTCCTTCGGGCTCTTTGGTACTGGCGTCGCGCAGCCACGACCGATCGTCGAAGCCGCGCGATCTCCTCGCTCCACCAGTACACAGAGCCCCGCTGGGGCGGCCTGGCTCGGGGCATCGAGACGTCGCAGATCGACGTCATTGTGTCCCGGAACCAGGCGGCTTGCACCTCCGGATCGGGCGAGATCTGTTCCTCCGTCCAGTCCGCGACGTTGGCGGCGGCTACGGCCATGTCTCGGTCGAGCCGCTTGAGAGACCAACGTCGCGGAGGGCTGCGGTCCTGGCGTGGGCGGATAGGGTGGCGGAGGGATACATCGAATACGATGTATAGGTGGTCCGATAGCGTGACCGCCTCCTCCGCCACCCTCCATCCTGTAACTGTATGCGAGGCTGAGGGAGTCGCCCATGACAGGTCCACGATCGACTCCCCCTGCCATCGCCTACAGGTACGGGCCGAACCTCGGTTTAGCAACCGGAGGTCCAGCCCTGCCGCCCACTCCAGAAGCGTCTCTCCCCTAACGTTGTCCAGGGTGTCCCCCCACTCTCTCGAGCGGGAGTTAAAATCACCCAGGACAAATACCTGGCGGGGGGCGCAGCCGCGAATGCAGCTCGCCAGCTCCTCCAGGTATGCCTCGAAAACAGCGAGGCCGCTGTTAGGGGAGATGTAGCAGCCCACCATGGCCGTGGACCCCCACTCCACGGCCACGTAACCCGGCCCTTTTGCGATGAGGGAGCAATGGAGATGGTCACCCCCCGCCCAATAAATGCTGACCAAGCCCAAGTCGTCCCCGAACCACCTAGGGTTGTCCGGGACGGAGTAGGGCTCGGCGACTACCGCCAGGCCAACCGACCACTCCGCGAGCGTTTGGAGCAGGAGATCCTGCGCCGCTCGGCGGTGGTTCAGGTTGACCTGCAGCACACGGACGTGGGGAGCCATTAGGAGGTCTCCATTACTTCCTCACTCCCCTGGGCCGGGGAAGGGGGCTGGACTGGCCCCTTCTTCTTTTTATTCTTCGGCGGGGAACACTTTTTGGTCCCCAGCCGGTGGTCGGCGGCCCGCCCTAGGTCCGCGCAGACCGGGCAATGGGGGGCGGACGCTGTGCAATGACGGGCAATGTGCCCCGTCTCACCGCACCTGTAACAGCGTCCGCTCCTGTCCACGGAGTTGGGGCACTTTACTCTGACGTGCCCCAACTCGAGGCACTGGTAACACTGCAACGGCCGTGCTGCCAGTGCCTCTACTCTTGCCGCGGTCCACCCTATCTGCACCCGCCCTTGGGCGGCCACCTTTCTGACGGCCCCGACCGGGCAGCGGACCCAAGCTGTCCCCAAGCGTGATGGGGCGGTGCGGATCTCCCCGATCTTGATATCGGTCGGGGAGCATCCGCCCGCCTCGGCGATCGCCGCCGTGACGTCCGCGGGGGTGATGGACTCGTCTAGGTCCATCACCCGCAAGTCGCCCATTTTACACGGGCGCGAGATGAGCGCGCCCGTGTCGGCGAGGGCCTCCCGCATCTTCTCCGCCAGGGCGTCGGCCTTGGAGGAGCTCTCGGGACCGGGGACCTCTAATAGGAGAGCCCCGGTGGCCGCCTTCCTCTGCCTTACGCCCCCCACGATGCCAAGGTCCGCTAGTTTGATGCGGGCCTTGGCGGCTGTCATCACTGCAGCGATCGTGGTCTCGGCGCCTTCAGGCACCGTGACCACAACCGCCGCACATGTGGGGGGTTTGGGCTGCCCCTTCTTTTTTTGAGGAGTGGGGGTGGCCTGGGTCCGTGTAGGAGCAGCGACCTGTTGTTTGGCACGGGCGGCCGCCTTTCGGCCGACCACCGTTGCCCAGGTGCCGCTCTGTGCCCCCACCCGCTCCGTCGACGGCCCCGCCAAAGCTGGAACAGGCGGGGCCTGTGTTGAAGCCGTTCCCCTCGCCCGCCTTTTCTTCTTTCTTTGGGACTTAGTCAGCGTCGTCTGGAGAATTTCCCCCTCTCGACGCTGACCCTGTCCCAGGGGAGGTCTTTGTCCCATCTCGGGGAAGAGACGGCCCATAAGCTCGGACTGAAAACGGGCGTACTCTCGGTCCATAATGGCCGAGAGCTGACTCCAGTCCGAGCTTGGTTGGGGGGCTGACGCCGTCAGCCGAGGTGTCGGCGCGGGCGCCCCCCTTTGTGGACCGTCTCGTCCCTTTTTCGCTTTTGCCGATGTCGGCACTGTCGAGGCGGGCAAACCTCTCCGAGACGCCGCGGCCGTGGGATGAGAGGCACCCCCTCCCCTCCGAAGCTCCGCCAACTCGCTGGCCAGCACCTCGATGCGGGCGTAGAGCTGGTCGATCAGGGAACGAGTCCTCTCGTTCTCCCGATCCCGAGTCTCCGCCCTCACGCACAGTTCGGATGCGCAGGCCTTTAAGGTGGCGAAGGCGGACCGAACGGACTTCACCACTTCCGCCTTGGAGCTCTTCGGTTTATCGACCGTCTTCTCTACGGCCGATAGACAGGAGAAGAGCTCCGAGCCGATGTCCGCGGACGCTCGTACACTCCTGTCCTCTCCGGGTTCGGCGGCCGATTGCGTCGCGTCCCGCTCCGCGCTGGTGTCGTTCGCTTTTCTCCGCCTCACGGCCATGGGCCTCCCGTCGTCATCGGCAGGACGCTGCGGTTTGCGCTTTCGCGCCCGCAGAGTTCCGCCGATGGAGGATGAAATGGAGACGGCAGACATACCGTCGCTGTCCCCATCATTCTCCCTCCCAGCCCTCAGCCTCGGGCAAGGAGTGCCTGGTCTAGCAAATCGCAAGACCAGGCTCTCCTCCGACGTCGTCCTCGAGTGGGACTGGGAGCGAACGAGGCTCGCCCCCGATCTCCTTGTGTCTAGTCCTGTGGTGGGATCATCGACCACACAATATGATTGTGCGGTCGGAACGTCCACCGTCTCCTCCGTGTCTTCTCCGGAGCGCGACCGAGGCCGCGAGGCAGTGTTGGCCCCCCCCGTATACGTGGGACCAGCCGCCCTGGAAAGGGCAGCACGGGATTCCCCAGCAATGTTGCTGGGACCCGCCCGGGGATTATTTTTGCACTGCTTCATTTTTCATGTGTTTTTGTCCAGTTAACGTCTGGGACCCGACGTCGGTGCCCTAGGGGCCGACCTCCGCGTCGACCATGCATCCCCTCGCCAGGCACCACAGCTTGGGATTTACGGATTTTTTAAAGTGGTTTACTCCACGCGGTCCCTTGGGACCCCCGTTCCTCTCCGTTGAGGGTTACGGGTTGGGCCGATCGGGGGGGTTTACAACCCCTGATCCGTCGCCCCTTACATGGGTCAGGCCGAACGGAAGGGTTTATAACCGCAATCCGTCGCCCCTTCCCAAAGCTACCACCCCGGGCCAAGCCGATCGGGGGGGTTGACAACCCCTTGTCCGTCGCCCTGGCCCACAACTACCACCTAGGGTTGGGCCGAACGGGGGGGTTCATAACCCCTGGTCCGTCGCCCCAACCTCGCCATCACTCGCACGTCCACTCTGCCCTCTGCTATTCAGAGGGACAGGCGGAGCGCCCTCCGGGGACCACTTCGCTTCACTACAGGCTGGATTGCCTGCAGCTACTGAGCCCCCCCGCCACGACAAGGCGTGGTCCCATGGGGGGGAACCTAACCTAACCTAACCTAACCTAACCTAACCTAACCTAACCTAACCTAACCTAACCTAACCTAACCTTAAATGCGCCTTATGCATCATCCCGCCACTCCCCGGGGGGTGGCGGCATAAATGCGCCTTATGCATCATCCCGCCACTCCCCGGGGGGGGGAGTAGCGAGGGTATGTGGGGCTCCCTACTGGCCTGTGATGGTGTGCGGCCAGAGGTTTACCCACTAAAACTCCACCGGTTCCTCTCTCGCCGTGATGTCGGGGCTGCGGGAACGGGTGCGATTCTTCCGCGGCACCCGACGGCGGTGGTCCGTTTGCAGGCGGACCCCTCTTCAAACGGTTCGACCTGTTTCTCCTGAGCGGTGCACGGGAACCACGTGCACCCCGCTCGGGCCCTTACACGGTGACAGACCCCCCCGAGTCTGTCACCTATGGGCCCAGTTATGGAGGCATCAGGTCGTTGCGACGCCCTGTGCGTCCCCCTCCAGGGTTGGAACGAGAGAACCTCTCCCGCTCCCTTTCTGCAGCCTCTTTCGCCGACATGACGCGTTCGGCGAAGCAAAGGACAGCCGCCCATGCGGCCTCATCCTCCACCATCGCCGCCACAATGACTGGGAGAGACAAGTCACTTCCCACCACCGCTCTCAGGTCGTCCCGCTCGTTACTCCAGGCCACGCAGTCCTGGAGCGTGTGGTCGGCAGTATCCACGGCGCTAGAGCAGTGGTGGCAACGAGTGTCCTGCTCCTTCCGGGCTATCTGATGCAGATACTTTCCGAAGCATCCATGCCCGGAAAGTATCTGCGTCAGCCGGTAAGATAGAGCCCCGTGGCGCCTATCCATCCACTCGTCCATTACGGGACGTAGGGCCTCAACGGTCCTATGACCGGCTTGGGGTCGCGTCATGCGTGCCTCCCATTCCGCCACGGCATACTGGCGGAGCGCCTGCCGTTGTCCCTCCACTTCTTGTGGAGCCGGCCGGTCGCCCCGGAGTCGCGCCTCCTCACGCCAGCGGAACGCCGACGCGAGGGCCCTCGCGTCCAGGTTCCATGGCAGAACTCCGGCCAACGCACACCCGGCCTCATACGAGATAGTGCGGTATCCACGTATCGCCCTCACGGCCATCAGCCTCTGCGCCTTGCGTAGTAGCGTTTGGCTTCGGCTCGTGAGGGTGTCCGCCCACACTGGACTCCCGTATAAGGCCATGGACCTCACTACGCCCGCGTAGAGCTTGCGACAGGCAACCGAAGGACCTCCTACGTTGGGCAAAAGGCTGCAGAGAGCCCTTGCTGTTTTCTCCAGTTTTGGTGCCAGTTGCTCGAAATGAGGTGTAAATTTCCAGGACTCGTCGAGGACGAGACCCAGATATCTCATTGTCGAGCAGACTGGCACCCTCACTCCGCACACAGTCACATATGGACTTGTTGGGGCCATGGAGGATGGACCGTGAAAGCACACGGCCTCGCTTTTACTCAGGGCCACTTCCAATCCGAGTTGTCGAATGCGGCCGACCACGTCCTCCACGCCGACCGAAGCCAATGCTGCGGCGGTATAGAACGTGCTCCCCCGGGCGGTTACCAGCGTGTCATCTGCGTAGCAAATCACGCCCACGCCCAGGAGATTCCGCCCACGGAGGACGTAGTCATATCCGATATTCCACAGGAGTGGTCCGAGGACGGACCCCTGTGGAACACCGCAAGTTACCTGCCGGCGGCCCATTCGATCATCGCGTGCAGGGTAGACCACCCAGCGGTCATTGAGGTATGCGCTAATAACGCGGCAGAGGTAGGGAGGCACTCGGTGGTACCGCAGCGCCTCCCTAACGACACTCCAGGGGAGGGTGTTGAAGGCATTGGCGATGTCTAAGGACACCGCCAAGACGACCTCACCCTGGGCAACTGCCTCCTCCGCCAGCGCTTTTACCCTCAATATTGCATGGACCGTTGAGCGGTTTCTGCGAAAGCCGAACTGCGAGTCATCTAGGTCCGGACCATCTCTCCCCAAATTTGCGACGAGGCGCGCAGCTACGACTCTCTCGAGGAGCTTGCACGCCTCATCGAGCAAAACTATGGGGCGGTATGCGGATGGAGACTCAGCCGGTCGACCCTCTTTTCTGAGCAAAACCAGTTTGCCCATCCTCCATAGATGGGGAAACTGCCCCCGCTCCAAGCACGCGCTGATCAAACGGAGAAACCGTGGCCCCAACTCCTTCAAGGCAAGCGCCCAAACTTTACCCGGGACTCCATCCCAGCCGGGTGCAGTATTCTTTGCCGTCATACGCTTGACGGCCAGACGCAGCTCCACTGACGAAACTTCGACAGATTCCGTCTCCTCGTCCGGCTCGATGTATTCTTCCGGCAACATGTTGGGTGGGTCGAGTTCACCCCTTTCGGGGAACAGGCTCTCCACAACCCTTTCAACGAGCTGAGGCTGGAGACTCCGGGTCAGAGGTGGGGCATACGGGCGCAGCTTGCCCCGCACCATGCGGTAAGGTCGCCCCCATGGATCATGATTCAGAGTCTCCAGCATCTCCTCCCTGGCCCTATTTTTGGCTTCGAGAATCGCCACTTTTAGTTCTCGCTTAGCCTCGCGGTACGATTGGTGAAGCTCCACCTCGATTTGAGCAAAATCTACACCTCGACTGCGCCTCCGACGATGCCGGGAGTACTGACGCCAAGCAACCACGCAGGCCCTACGAAGCTGCGCTATCTCGTCATTCCACCAGTACACCCGGCGTTTCGGTGGTTGGGGTCCGGTTCGGGGCATTGATGAGTCGCAGATGCGAGTCATCGCCCCCCGGAACCATTCTGCCTCAGTGTCGATGTCAATCGGGCGCTCAGGAACTGTCGCCCACGCCTCTACCATTGCTGCCTCTGCGAGTCTGTCCCGATCCAGTCGGCTCAAGGACCAGCGCAGACCCTCCTCGCGAGACGGTGCAGGAGCCGAAGGGCCCGAGGTCTGGGCTGAGACGCTGAATCGGACATAGCGATGATCCGACAGCGTCTCTACTCCCTCAAGAACCCTCCAGTCCCTAACGCGAGAAGCGACACAAGGGCTGGCAAACGTTAGATCGACGATCGATTCTCCGTTGTGTCGCACGCACGTCGATACCGTCCCGCGGTTCAGGCAGAGCATCTCGTGGTCCTCTGCCCAGCGCTCCACGAGTCGACCCATGGCACTGGTCCGCGGGGACCCCCACGCGGTGGATTTCGCATTGAAGTCCCCAGTAACCACCAATGGGTGTGAGCGAAACTGGCCCATGACTGACTCCAGCTCTTGGAGGAAGGCCACGTACGCCGGCCGGGATGCATTGGACGATATGTACACACCAACGTACGCGACCCCGTCCAGCAAAGCAGCCACACATCCCCGGCCTCTTACCACAGAGGAAAATGGAGAAGAACCAACCGCACCCCTGGAGGTCATAGCTACCACACCGTCCACGTCCGCGATCCAGGACGGATTATTCTGGACCGAATATGGCTCGCACGACACCACCAATGATATCGACCATTGCGCGGCACTTTGGATCATAAGGTCCTGTGCCACCCCGCAGTGGTTGATATTCGCGTGCAGAACCGAAACTGCCATTTATTGACGGTGTGGTTTCTGCGTCCTCCCAGCTACCGGTCTCTTACCGGTTTTCCTCTGAGCCAATTGGCAGGTAGCAGATCCTGCCATGTGAGTGGCGGTTGCACCAACCTTGGCGCACGGACCGCAATGCGGCTCCGCGGAACACTGGGCGGCCCTGTGACCCGGCTTACTGCACCGGAAACAAAGACCCCCCGTCTCAATTCTTGCGGAGCAGCACTTTCCAGCGTGGCCACGCTCCAAGCATTGGTAGCAAAGGAAGGGCCTGGAGTCCAGCACCTTCACCTTAGCTGCCACCCAACCCACAAGAAGCCGTTTGGCCTCCGTCACCTTCTTTGCTGCCGCTATAGGGCAGCGCACCCAGATGGAGGCGAGGCCGGAGGGACTACGCCGAATCTCCCCTGTTTTTATGCCCTCTAATGGCACTCCTCCCACAGCAGCAATAGCAGCCGCAACATCCGAAGCCGTCACCGAATCATCGAGGCCGGTTACTCGCAGTTCTGCGCTTTTAGTCGGCCTGGTGACCATGACCTCGTCAGGCCGAAACACTTCCTGTAATTTAGCCGCAAGGAGATCCGCTTTTGCACTGCTATCGGCGCCTGAAATCTCCAGCTTTCGAGCTCCAGTAGCCGTCGGCCAGATCCCCTCAAGCGGTGGAATGCCGAGGGCGGAGATATCCACTTTAGCTTTAGCAACTGCAATGGCATCTGCGTAAGTGCGTCCCTTTTCCAAGGCAGCCGGGCTTATGGTGAGAACCACGACCGACGACTTTGGCACCTGCAGACGGGGCCCCTTAGTTTGGGTTGACGACTTCCCAGGTGGCTTTTTCGCTCGTTCAACGGTAGTCCACTCTGCAGGTGCCTTGGTCTGCGGTCTCGCCTGTGTTGCATCCTGCGAAGAAACTGATGGCCTCGTTTGGGCAGCCATAGGCTGAATTGTTGTCTCGTTGGCTCGTGCTCGAAGGGCGTCGCGAGCTGCGAGAGACGTTTTGCCTCGAGACCTTTTCCTTTTGCTCTGCCCCTTGGCTGCCTCCGCATAAGTTGACGTTGTCGCTTGAGCAGCAACAGGCTGTGTCGCCCGTTCTGTAGTCTTCCTCTGACGGTCAGCAGCTAGGGGTGGACGAAGCCGCTCTTCGGGAGGCAGTCTGGCACTGATTGCCTCGAACCGAGCATCCATATATTTAGCCACTTGACTGAATATGGCCCTCGCATACTCATCCGTTTCTATGTCAGCCGGCTTTGTCTTCCCAGAGCTCCCGGCTATCAATACCCCAGGCAGCTCTTTCGACACCTCAGCCTCGGCCTCAGCCTCGGTCATCTCGACCACGTCAGACTTCCCAGTCTGATGCTCGTTTAGCCTTTGCAGCTGGTTTCGCATATCTGCCATCTCTCTTTCCAGTGCCGATACCTTGCTTCGGAGAAGCTCATTTTCCTTCTGGAGCTTCTCTGTTGGCGCATTGGTGTTGACTACACCTAGGCTCTCGACTGCCTCGATCAGGAGTGCAGAAGCTCGACTGAGCCTACCCTTATGTCCCTTGCCAAGGTCACCGCACGATTGGGCAAACTCAGTCAGAAGCTTGATGCCCTGCCTGGCTTGCTTTCGGAGCCTTTTCACAGATTTAGGACCGTCCCCAGCACTTTTGGACCCCTCGGAGCTTTCACTGGATCCAAGGTCCCGCACATTGCAATCCGCCGAAGTAGAAGGTCTGTCCTTGAGGAAATCGGCCTTCGAGTAGGTACGCGGACGACCTCCTCTCCGCGCGGTGTTAACCTTTCTCGGACCATCTTCCTCATTGGATTCAGCATGGCGTTTGCGCTGTGGTTTATCCGGTGCCTGGTCCATCGAGATCGATGAGCAAGACAGGATGTCGACCTCATCCTCACTCCTACCGATGGAACGACAGCTCCCAAACAGTGAGTCTGCTGGGCTTCTTAAAGCACCATAGGGCCTGTCCACATCTCTATCCCAGCTCCTCTCTCGATCCATCCTTCTCCTTTCGCTCATCGTTAGAAGGACTGGAGATTTAATAGGACTCCTTTCCTTTTGACAGTCAGGTCCAATCCTATTCCTTCTTCTTTCCACATTGCGTCCCACTTCTTCATCACCCATTTCCCCCCCAGTTCCCCTGTCTTTCCCACTCGCCCCCCCTAGTTTCCCCAATCCTATCCTTTCCTCCCCCCTTTTCAACCCCCTCTCCTCGTCCGTCTTCCCCCGTTCCCCCCCCAAAACTTCAGCGATTGTTGGCCCCCCCATAATACGATAGGGCCTACCGAGCTGCCCTGCTCCGGCAGAATCTGCCGAGACAAGACAACTCGGGTGGGATTCCCCGTCCGCGTTGCGAACGGGACCCACCTGGGTAATACTCTTACAATTCGCGTCTGTCATTTTGTTTTGTTTGCTGATCCACAGCTTCGTGTGTGTGTTACCTACTCTACACGTGCTCTAGCCGATTAAGGCAAGTGCACCCTCCGCCCTGTGTAGTGTGTGTGTGTGTGTGTGGTGTATGTGTGTGTGTGTGTGTGTGTGTGTGTGTGTGATTGGTTCGCCCAAGCCGACGGTAAAAACCCATCGACGAGAACGAACCAACATGTGTGTGTGTGATGCCGGTGATCCCCCAGGACCGCGAAGACGCTTCCTCGACCTTTCGCAATGACGTCGAAAGGCGAGGAGCCAACCGCAGCCCAAGAGTACCACCGACAATGCGTGTATGTTAAGTGTACCTACTATGTCAGACCATTGGCCAGCGCCGATCAATGGAAAAGAGAAACTTCTCTTCGATTGATCGACGCTGTTTCCACCCACGCCACGAGGAGGCTGTCCAACTGGTGGGCAACCTAACCTAACCTAACCTAACCTAACCTAACCTAACCCTCCCGGGTCACAAAAATCCGAAACCAAAGGGTTGTAATAAGTTGCACTACACAAGCTGGGCGAGAGCAACTCCAGAGGGCTGTAGGTGAGAGGTGCGAGAAGCTCTCAGCCGTTCCTACGAAGGAGAAACTTCCACAGCTTAAGCTCGTCGGCCTAATAAACGAACTCTCTAATGAGGACATCGTTAAGGCGCTGCGGAAGCAGAACACTTGCCTCAGAGATCTGGACCCCAATGAGTCTATCATTAAGGTCTTGAGGCGCACTAAGGGACGGACTAGAGAGCAGACCAACGTGGTCCTTGAGCTGTCTCCCGCAGCGTGGGAGAGACTCAGAGACCGAAGGGTACACGTGGGGCTCCAGCTCGTGCCAGCGGTGGACCAATCTCCTGTAACCCAATGCTTCAAATGTTTAGGGTACAACCACAAAGCAGCGGACTGTAAGCTGGAGCAAAGGTGCGGCTATTGCGCCGAGGCCCATGATACCAGAGCATGTCACAGACGTGACGGGACCCCTACTTGCGTAAACTGCCACACTGCTGGCTCAACAGAGGTCGCCCACCCTGCCTATAGCAGGGAGTGCCCTGAATGGGTAAAATGGGACCGTATAGCGCGTCTTTCCGTAAGATATTGCTAAGGGCACCGGGGGTACAGCTACACAGACAGACGGACAGAATGCACACACAGCCAGTAACTTGGCCTCCCACTCAAACTCATCCACAACATCACTTACACAAAACATCCCAAACAACAGCGGGTCAGTCAGCACGCAAACAGACACAGTAACAGCTTTCCAAACATTTCGTGTCCTACAATATAATATGGGAAGGGGACGGGCCGCGTTTTCGGAATGCTTAAGGGAAGCCACTCGCGGGGGCTACTCACTCATTATGGCCCAAGAGCCTTATGTAGGAGCTAACGCTCACATAACGTCGTGTAGCGGCTACCGGGTGGTCCAGCAGATCACTGCGAACCGGGACCGGCCAGTCAGGGCGGCGCTCATCATCCTTGACCCTAGTCTTAAGTTCTCAATTAATAGCGACCTTATAGCGGAGGACATGGTGGGAGCTGTTTTCACGGTGGGCCGTGAGAAACTGGGTTTTGTGAGCTTTTACATGGATGAGCACGGAAATATAGAAGAAGACATTGTTCAACTAAAAAGAAGGATGGCACTCATGAACACTAGAACAATCATAGCTGGAGGAGACGCCAATGCCAAGAGCCACTGGTGGCATAGCGGTATGGAGGATGGCAGGGGAACTGCGATCTCAGACGCCATCACCGAGATCGACATGGAGGTCCTAAACGAGGGGACCAAACCTACATTCTTTAGGTACAGAAACGGCCAACCATCGCAGAGTATCGTGGATATCACTCTTTGCTCTAATTCACTGACAAATAGGGTTTCCGGATGGAGGGTGGATGAAGACCTGTGCACCCTGTCGGACCACAGGCCTATAACATTCTCCATAACTACCACCTTGAACAACGCATCACCTGCCGAACGCTCGGCGACAAGAATCTACAATGCCAAGAAGGCAAAGTGGCCCAGATTCAGAGCGACTCTCAAAGAGGCACTCAACGCGCTAGGAATAGGTCCGGAAACCGCCAGCCAAGCGCCTAGTGGACAGGACATTGACAAACTCTTGGAGGAATACACCCAGTGCATAACACAGGCGTGCGACGCGGCAATTCCCAAAGTCCTGGACAGGCGAATGAAGACGTCGGGGAACTGGTGGCGGGCTGACCTTAGCCAAATGAAAGAGAACATGATCAAAGCCAGAAATAGGATACGCCACGCAAACCCAAGACGTAGGCCGTTTGTCGTCGAGGACTACCAGACAGCGAGAGATCAATACAGAGACGCCATGATTAGGGCAAAGACAGCCAGCTGGGTGGAGTTCTGCACCTCTGAACGAAGAGAGAGTCTCTGGGACCGAACTTATAGAATCATGCGGAGGTGCACGCCACAAGCGGAAGACAGAGTCCTCAAATCCCTTGGGGGGCAAACCCTCAACGAAGAAGAATCGGCCAAACTACTGGCTGACACGTTCTTTCCCGACGACCTCGAAGAAGAAGACTCTCCAGAGCAAGCTCAAACAAGGAGGCAGGTGCGGGCAACTAACATATCCCTCGGAGAGGACATAGACGTTGAGCATACCCTGAGGCCATTCACCCATGCTGAGGTAACAGAAGTCCTACGCCATATGAATCCTGGGAAGGCACCCGGTGCTGATGGGTTTACTTCCGATATATGCCAAGCTGCTTATGACGCGGACCCGGATGTCCTCCTGGGAATCTATAATCAATGCCTGAGACTGGGCTACTTCCCTACAGCGTGGAAGGTGGCCACTATCAAGGTCATCCCTAAGCAAGGGAAAAGTGACTACACCGCACCCCGGTCCTACAGACCAATCGGTCTTCTACCCGTGCTCGGAAAAATAATGGAGAAGATGTTTACAAACCGACTGCAATGGCAGCTGGGCAGCGAGGCAAGACTAAATGGGCGACAGTACGGTTTCACACCTCAGCGGGGTACGGAGGACGCGCTTTACGACGCCATCACTATGGTGCGCGGTGGCATCCGAGAGAAAAAGATAGTTGCTCTGGTTTCCCTAGATATCGAGGGAGCGTTTGACAATGCGTGGTGGCCGGCTATATTGAATACCCTCAAAGCCAAGGAAGTCGAGACAGCCACACTAAGGCTTATACACAGCTACCTCAGCAACCGCGCAGTTGTCCTCAAATACGCAGGAGCAGAGGTTCAGAAAGCAACCCAGAAAGGGTGCATCCAGGGGTCCACTTGTGGGCCAATTTTCTGGAATGTCCAATTGGACCCTCTCCTCGCCGAACTGGACAATCATCCAACCCACATCCAGGCTTTCGCGGACGACATACTCCTCATTGCGTCGGCCCATACTGCTCGGGAACTGGAAACGACACTCAACGACGCTCTCAGCAAAGTGTTACAGTGGGGACAGAGGCACCGCATGCGGTTCGCAGCCCATAAGACCCAGGCAATCCTGTGCACCAAGAAGCTCAAATACGAGATACCTAAAGTCTATCTAGGCGGAACCCAAATTGCCTTCGGCGAAAACCTCAAGGTGTTGGGACTAATAATCGATAAACATCTGAACTTTGCAACCCACCTTGAGGCAGTAAACAAGAAATCTGTAGACCTGTATAGAATTATCTCTAGAACAGCAAGAGCCCAGTGGGGCCTAAACTCCGAAATTTTGAGGACGCTCTACACAGCAGTCATCGAGCCTACAGTCCTCTACGCGGCCCCAGCCTGGGCGGATGTGTGCCGCAAACAATATGTGAGGACTAGACTCGACAGAACCACAAGGCAGTTTGCGATAAGAGTGGCTAAGGCGCATAGGACTACTTCTCTGGTGGCCAGTGCTCTGCTGGCGAAAATCATACCACTTGACCTCCGCGCAATGGAAAACAAGGCCCTTTACGAGATAAAGAGAGGCAAGGCCGTTCCTGAGCTGCCCGGAAGAGAACTGCAGTCCAGAACTAGCCCTTTCGGCCTGCCGCACCCAGCAAGCAGGCAGAGGATCAAGTTTGGATTAGTGACCTCCGAAGAAGATCTCACTAGCGTCGACACTAACAAATACCTATTCTTCACCGATGGCAGTAAGATTGAGGGTAGAGTGGGAGCGGGAGTCACCTGCTGGAAAGAAGGAGTAGAGGTGAAGCACGCTAGTTTCCGGCTAGAGAACTACTGTTCAGTGTTTCAGGCGGAGCTAGCCGCAATCTTGAGAGCCCTGGAAATAGCAACAAAAGCCAAATCCATGAAGGAAGTGGCGATTCTCAGTGACTCCCGGTCAAGTCTGGACTGCATCGCCGACCCACAGTCGCTCCATCCTATAGCCTCGGAAATACGGATCAAGGCTACGGCACTGGCGGATCAAGGACGTGTTTTGGAGTGGTTTTGGGTGAAGGCCCATGCTGGACACGAAGGTAATGAGAGAGCTGATGAGTTGGCCAAGCACGCTGCACTCCATAACCGACAGCGGGCCGTTTACGATCGCTTTCCCCTGTCATTTGCCAAGCGCGTCACCAGGGGAGCCACCTTGAAGGAATGGCAGCGGCGATATTCGGGAAGCACAACTGGCGAAACGACGAAGAACTTCTTTCCATCCATAGTGGAAGCTCACAAAACCCTATCTAAATTTACAATTACGAACCTAGAGGCTCACCTGTTCACGGGACACGGTGGAAACAGAGCCTACCTCCACCGTTTTAAGCTGGCAGACTCCCCAGTCTGCACTTGCAATGACCTCGACCCTCAAACTTTGGAACACCTACTAACTTCTTGCCCAAGATTCGGTAGGGAGAGGTTCAATTGCGAGTGCAAGCTGGACATAGACATTAAAATCACTAACTTTAGCAAAATAGTGAACGATGATGAGCGTCGCCCTGATTTTCTGGAATTTGCGCGTGCCATCCTCAGACTGATTGGCAGGGAAAACGGGTCATTTAATATATAAGTCAACCATTCTTTTGGTTTCAATTTGCTGAGCAATTCGTAATTATGTCATATCGATTCAACTATATATTATAATATTATAACTTAAACTAAAATAGATGGACCCGGACTTGCCTATCTCTACCAAGGTAGAGATGGGTCAAGAACCGACACTTGATTGACTTAAACAGCTGTGATTGGGGGCGGGAGGAATGGGGTAGCTGGCCAACTCAGAGTCTTAAGACACTGATGTTTGGCATGCACCCGTTCTTCTCGCCGTCAACCGCTAAATTGTAATTAAGTAATCGAATTGATGTTTATGTTTTAATTTGTTGCAAATTTAATTAATATTGCTAAATTATAATAGTAATAAGTGTAATTATATGTTTTTGTTTCTATTGAATAATTAATTGATGAAATGTTTTGGTTGTTGCTAATTTAACCAGTGTTATTGAATCGATGATAATGAAATAAAATATTGTAACGGAAATAGAAAGTACTCTGCATATTAATCAAGTATTGTATTGTAAACTGTAAACAATTGTTAGGAACTTACTGTAATAATGAAATAATAATGAAATAAATAATTAATGAATAGTTAAATAAATAATTAATGAATAATGAAATAAATAATTAATGAATAATGAAATAGTAGAATTAAGTAAATTAATTGAAATGTATGAGATTGCGAAATTGCGTTGTAAATTGTAATATTGTGCTCCAAAAATGGACGCGGAACTGTTATTTTTAAGTGCATGCAAAAAATTTGTAAAACTATAAAAACTAAGAACAAAATAAATAAAGAAAATAAATAAAAAGAAAGAAAGTTGCCACAAAATAAATAGTGGCAGATTATTAGCTCGCGGGCCGGGCCATTAGCGCCCGGACAGGAAAAAAAAAAAAAAAAAAAAAAAAAAAAAAAACCTAACCTAACCTAACCTAACCTAACCTAACCTTTTTATCGACCCAATTTTGTTGATAACTTCATTTATGTGTAAGTAGTTATTGACTTAATCTGCGTCTATTATTGCTAGTTGTTTTAATGACTCAATCTGCGTTGAATGGTGCTAGTTGTTTTAGTGACTCAATCTGCTTTGATTGTTGCTACTAGTTTTATTGACTCGATCTGTGTTGCTTTTTTCTAGTAGTTTTAATAACTCAATCTTTGTCGTGAACTTCATTTATTTTTCAAGTAGTATTAATGACTCGATCTTTGTTGATCATTATAAGTTAAGATAAGTTATCTAAATAACTATATATTACATGGGATATATATTTATGTATATCCCATGTATATAAAGATATATCCCATGTAATAACTTAAACATATTACGTACTTTAAGCTTTAGATATTTATATTATACAATAAATAATAATAAATAATGTAACATAAAAGTAGGTACTTATATAATTATAATGTATAACTTTGGATATGCTCCTGATCGGGGAAAATAATGTTATGTGAAAGATAGAAGATATAAAAACGAAAAACCAACAACTACGACATCACCCGAAAACGCCAACAACGGACCAATTCAATTAACTTTTCGTCGTCCATCTTGGAACACTGCGACCGTGTCAGGCAAAATATTGTCCGTTACAAATACACCCTGGATCACGGCGAGCGTCGGTGCGATAGACCTTTAGCCAGCACGGTGAAGGGATCCTGTACCACATGTGTTTTAATGACATGTAGTACATGTGGGCCGCAGTGGTGACCCACCGCGTGGTAACCGTCGTCGTCTCCCCAATAATATAATAATAATGTTGTGTAATTCGGTATTTTATTTATATATTTACATCTAGGTCAATAAAATTATGGGATTTTATAAAATGTGCGTGTTAGTGAGCCGATCGAGTGAGTAGTACCTAAGGTGGTCGTGGCAGCGACGTGTGTCTATGGCGCGTGCAGCGGCGCGTCGCGTGCGGCGAGGGCGGCCAGTCGAGCCGTGCGGAGCAGGTCGTACTGCCGCGAGCACGCGCCGATCAGCACGCGCGCCACGCTGCACCGCGCCCTTGTGCGCTCCTCCACCACGCTGCCCCCACCCTCCGCCCAGGGCGACACCACGCTCTCCACCCCCAGCTCGTCTGTAACATGCATCGGTAGATATATTGTAACATATTTTTTATCACAGTTGCTCATAAAGTGGATCTTATTCAACGGCTTTTAGGCTCATAATCCAACATATTATGCACGCGTGCGTTTTAGATTTGTTAACTAGTGCTGTAAAGTTATCCCGATAAGTTAAATACGTATCTTACTGCTAATTACATGTTTGGTAGGTGAAACATTCTTAATTTAACTGGGTTATACTGTTTTGATGTATAAAAAAGGTAGATACCAAAGAGTTTTTTAGCTAGCAAAAATGGTTGTCTCTAAAGTCGGTTTACGAACGAAATTTTTACGTGATAATGACTTAGAAAACGATTAAAAATTGAGTTGTTTATATTTTGTTTTTTCTTTACTTAAATATATTGTTTTTCCGTACCATTGTATTTTGTTCTTAACCCCTGACGCAAAACAAATAGAAAAAACCCTAAAAAATATTGTATGTCAGACGAGGATGTATAGGTTAAAAGTCTTTAGCCTGCCTTTCCGGAGCATAATTAACAAAAAAATCTGCCTTAAAAAAATGTAAACATAGACTTATCACAAATATTTTGTTAATTATTATTTTGTTTTCTTTTCAAGTCTTTTCTTTTATTCGCAACTGTGATAAAAAAACGTCGTACGATATACGTGTGGAAATGATCTTTGCATCTTGGCTTCTTATGACACGCTCGCTACCGCTCGCAGGTCATAAACCGCCTCTATGTAAAGATCCATTTACCACACTTATATCGTAATGTACTATTTTATCACAGTTGCTCATAAAGTGGATCTTATTCAACGGCTTTTAGGCTCGTAATCCAACATATTATGCACGCGTGCGTTTTACATTGCCAACCTAGTGCTGTAAAGTTATCCCGATAGGTTAAATACGTATCTTACTGCTAATTACATACTGTTTTGATGTATAAAAAAGGTAGGTACCAAAGAGTTTTTTAGCTAGCAAAAATGGTTGTCTCTAAAGTCAGTTTATGAACGAAAATTTTACGTGATAATGACTTAGAAAACGATTAAAAATTGAGTTGTTTATTTTTTGTTTTTTCTTTACTTAAATATATTGTTTTTCCGTACCATTGTATTTCGTTCTTAACCCCCGACGCAAAAACAAATAGAAAAAAACCCTAAAAAATATTGTACGTCAGACAAGGCTGTATAGGTTAAAAGTCTTTAGCCTGGCCTTTTCGGAGCTTAATTAACAAAAAATATTGCCTTAAAAAAATGTAAACATAGACTTATCACAAATATTTTTAAATTATTATTTTGTTTTCTTTTCAAGTCTTTTCTTTTATTCGCAACTGTGATAAAAAACGTCGTACGATATACGTGTGGAATTGATATTTGCATCGTACTATTGACGGGATAACGTCAATTTATTAGGTCTAATAAATTAATGGACACCTGCATTTACAAAAAAGTGTGACGTCATGCGTTACACTTTTTTGTACACATAACATAACCATAACCGTAACATAACCATGACGCGGTCATGTTCCGGTAAACGTCACGTGTCAATTGTTTGTTTTTATATTGTTAATAGTATATTGCGATACAAGTGTGGTATATTGATCATTTCATAGAGGCGGTTTATGAAGCGCGAGCGGAACGCGAGCGCGTTTAAGAATCCGAGATTAAATGATCAATCCACACGTGTATCGTACGACGTTTTTTATGACAGTTGTGAATAAAAGAAAAGACTTGAAAAGAAAAGAATAGTACGATATAAGTGTGGTAAATTGAACTTTGCATAGAGGCGGTTTATGACGCGCGAGCGCTAGCGAGCGTGTTAAAGAAGCCAAGATGCAAAGATCAATTCCACACGTATATCGTACGACGTTTTTTATCACAGTTGCGAATAAAAGAAAAGACTTGAAAAGAAAACAAAATAATAATTAACAAAATATTTGTGATAAGTCTATGTTTACATTTTTTAAGGGAATATTTTTTTGTTAATTATGCTCCGGAAAGTCCAGGCTAAAGACTTTTAACCTATACAGCCTCGTCTGACATACAATATTTTTTAGGGTTTTTTTCTATTTGTTTTTGCGTCGGGGGTTAAGAACAAAATACAATGGTACGGAAAAACAATATATTTAAGTAAAGAAAAAACAAAAAATAAACATAACTCAATTTTTAATCGTTTTCTAAGTCATTATCACGTAAAATTTTCGTTCGTAAACCGACTTTAGAGACAACCATTTTTGCTAGCTAAAAAACTCTTTGGTACCCACCTTTTTTATACATCAAAACAGTATAACCCAGATAAATTAAGAATGTTTCACCTACCTAACATTTAATTAGCAGTAAGATACGTATTTAACTTATCGGGATAACTTTATAGCACTAGGTTGGCAATTTAAAACGCACGCGTGCATAATATGTTGGATTATGAGCCGCCGTTGAATAAGATCCAATATATGAGCAACTGTGATAAAAATATTTGATGATAAGTAAATGTATGGTTACAATTTTTTAGGCGATATTTTTTTGTTATTTATACTCCCGAAAGGCCAGGCAAAAGACTTTTAACCTATACAGCCTCGTTTGACATACAATATTTTTTATTGTTTTTCCATTTGTGTAATAAATGGTACGGAAAAATTTAAGTAAACAAAAAACCAACACTCAATTTTTAATCATTTATAAAACGTTATCACGTAAAATTATTATAAGTAATAAATAAATATTACAAGATATTCCACACATCGCCATCTAGCCCCAAGCTAAGTAACTAGACTTGTGTTATGGGTGCTAGACAACGGATACACTACTTATATACTTTTCTTTTGTAAATATATACTTACTAGCTGCGCCCCGCGGTTTCACCCGCGTAAATCCCGATCCCGTAGGAATTGACTCTAGAAAACGTTTGTATGGGAAATAGAAAAGGGCTGTTTTTAGGGTTTTCCCGGAAATTATTCGATTTTTTTCTCGCCTTTTAAACCTTCCCTAGACCTCCACGAACATTTCAAGACTAAGATAAGATAAATACGTTCAGCCGTTCTCGAGTTTTAGTGAGACTAACGAACAGCAATTGATTTTTATATATATAGACTAGCTGTTGCCCGCGACTTCGTACGCGTGGTAGAAAAGGGCTGTTTTTAGGGTTTTCCCGGCAATTATTCGATTTTTTCTCGCCTTTTAAACCTTCCCTAGACCTCCACGAATAATTCAAGACCAAGATAAGATAAATCCGTTCAGCCGTTCTCGAGTTTTAGCGAGACTAACGAACAGCAATTGATTTTTATATATATAGACTAGCTGCGCCCCGCGGTTTCACCCGCGTTTGTCCCGATCCCGTGGGAATATCGGTTATTCGAATTTTTCTCACCTTTTAAACCTTCCCTAGACCTCCACGAATAATTCAAGACCAAGATAAGATAAATCCGTTCAGCCGTTCTCGAGTTTTAGCGAGACTAACGAACAGCAATTGATTTTTATATATATAGATAACTACCTGCGCCCCGCGAATTCACCCGCGTAAGTTCCGATCCCGTGGGAATATTGGGATAAAAAGTAGCCTTTATGTTAATCCAGGACTCCAGCTATCTACATACTGAATTTCATTGCAATCGGTTAAGTGGTTTTAGCGTGAAGGAGTAACAAACACAAACACACATACACGCACACACGCACACACAAACTTTCACTTTTATAATATTAGTAGGATAATATTAGTAGGATACATAGAAACAACCAGACCACAAACAAATATCTAAGCATAAATACATGTCTGAGGCGGGAATCGAACCCGCAACCCTATGTTTGGCAGTCCGGCATGGTGATCATTGTGCCAACTGGGTATTATCGTTCGTAAACCGACTTTGTAGACAACCTTTATTGCTGGAGTAAAAACTCTTTTTTGATACCTACATTTTTTGTACATAGGCTGCACTAAAAGTATCGGGAATGGAATATTTCCACTGTTCCTGTCATATTTAAATCTTTTTAATTGAAAACTCCTTGGTTTTAAAAATCGAATACCATTTATTTATTTAAAAAAAGAATCTCGGTCTTGTCACAAGGTTTTGTCAAACTTGTTTAGTCGTTGAGAAAATGGAATTGACTCGAGAAAATTCAAGAGCGATGATTTATTATGACTTTCGAAGTGGTTTATCACAAAAACAGTGTGTTGACCGGATGATTTCTGCATTTGGTGATAAAGCCCCATCCAAAACCACAATTTATCGCTGGTTTGCTGAATTTCAACGTGGACGTGTCAAGCTCAGTGATGATCCCCGTCAAGGTCGTCCAAAAACTGCACTCACCCAAGAAAACGTTGATGCTGTGCGTAAGCTGATTGAGGAAGATCGACATGTAACATACCGCGAAATTTAGGCAACTTTAGACATTGGCATGAGTCAAATACAAATAATCTTGCATGAACAATTAGGTGTAAAAAAGTTGTTTTCCCGATGGATACCGCATTCGCTCTGTGAAGAGCAAAAAGTGGCTCGCGTTACTTGGTGCGTCAGAACTCTCGAAAGATTCCACGCAGGATCCTTAAATGCTGTATACAACATCGTATCAGGTGACGAATCCTGGATATACGCGTACGAACCCGAAACAAAAAACCAGTCACGAGTTTGGGTGTTCGAAAATGAGTTAAAGCCAACAAAAATTGTTCGTTCACGGAGTGTTGCAAAAAAAATGGTGGCCACGTTTGTCTCCAAAACCGGCCATGTTGTGACTATTCCTCTTGAGGGACAAAGAACGGTTAATGCAGAATGGTATGCTAGCATTTGTTTGCGACAGGTCGTTTCTGAACTCCGTAAAGAGAACTGCAGCCGCCGCATCATCCTCCATCACGACAATGCGAGTTCTCACACAGCGAACAGAACAAAAGAGTTTTTAGAGCAAGAAAACATAGAATTATTAGACCATCCGCCGTACAGCCCCGACCTAAGCCCTAATGATTTCTATACTTTCCCTAAAATAAAGAATAAATTGCGTGGTCAGAGATTTTCATCACCTGAAGAAGCTACAAGACGGCCATTTTGGAGACCCCAACTTCCGAATGGAATGGTTGCTTTAATGATTGGTTCCATCGTATGGAAAAATGTGTCAAATTTCGCGGAGAATACTTCGAAAAGCAATAAATACATTTTTAAATAGTAATGTTGTGTCACTTCCTTGATTCCCGAAATTTTCAGTGCCGCCCTCGTATCCATCAAAACAGTATAACCCAGTTAAATTATTAAGAATGTTTCATCTACCTAACATGTAATTAGCAGTAAGATACCAATTTAACTTATCAGGATAACTTATTATAACACACTAGTGGCGTCGAGGTAATGCATAACGCACGCGTGTGTAAATCGTTGGATTATGAGCCTAAAAGCGGTTGAATAAGATCCACTTTATGAGCAACTGTGATAAAAATAATAATATAGTGTTATCCATGGTGCTACTATCGAAAATGGAAACAAAAGGGGATCTTTGAAACCAAAGGTGATGCTACAATATATGATTATAAAGTCCCGGCGACTAACCCTGGCCCTGGTCTCGTTACCATCAATGTTTTCTTAAGACGTTATCATCTTAAATTATCATCCGTAACCGACTTCACAGACAACCAGTATTTTTATCACAGTTGCTCATAAAGTGGATCTTATTTAACCACTTTTAGGCTCATGATCGTTATGCATTGCCTCGACGCCACTAGTGTGTTATATGTTATCCTGATAAGTTTAATTGGTATCTTACTGCTAATTACTAATTACATGTTAAGTAGATGAAACATTCTTAATTTATCTGGGTTATACTGTTTTGATGGATAAAAAAAGGTAGATACAAAGAGTTTATAAGCGAGCAAAAACAGTTTAAATTTTAAAAAGACTTGAGTACCTAATGTCACTATATGAACTAGAACAAGACTAATTAACAAATCTGTCATAAAAAACGTGGTACGATACGCGTGTGGATTATTTATCATTGCATCTCGACTTTCTAGTGTAATAATTAAATATAGTCATAAACCGCCTCTATGCAACAATCAATTAACCACACTTGTATCGCAATGTATGTGTGTGTGTGTGTGCGACAGATGTTAGAAACGAAAAAACTCAATTGAGATTTTATTCTGAAGAAGTAACATGTATCATTTTTGTTCAGTTTCTGAAGCAGGTGTCAGCAGCAGGTGTCAGCAGTTGTAATGTTGTGTTACAGAAGGTAGGTAGGTAGTAGAGTAGCAGGGGTAGCAGTAGGTACTCACCGCAGGAGGCGAGCCAGGAGAGGGGCAGGAGGGGCAGGAGGGTCGTGCAGAGCGTGACGCGGTGAGAGACGAGGTGCGTGTCGGGGCGAGGGGAGAGGGAGCCGGCGACGACGCGCGCCTCGCCCGCGCACCGCCCGCCCGCACCCTCGCCCTGGGCGCTGCAATCGAACGTGACGCGGTACCACCACCAGGTGTAGTTGCCGTGCTCCTCCTCCAGCCGCCAGGCGCCCTCCGCCCCCACGCCGTACGGGTGCGACGTGAAGTCGGCGAGCAGGTGCGCGAGGCGCGCCGGCTGCACGCCCGCGCAGTACACGCGGTCGCTCCACTCGCCGGCGGGCACGTGCACCACGCTCGCAGTCACCAGCACCGCCAGCGCGGCGCCCCCGAGTACCGCCCGACGCCCCACGCGGCGCCCCACCGCTCTCGACAACCACGTACTACAACATAAGTAGGTAAATATACTTACTTCGGGAGAGTCTAGATAGGCTTAGTCACGAATTGTGAAGAATAATACACGTACAATGAAATGTCAACAAAGATTGACCGGCAAGAATTAGGTATAGATGAAATTGAACATTTTTTTTGGGAATAAAAAAGGAAATTAGGTTTGTTGAGGGCGCTAGTAAGGAAAAAATATATATATATAATAAAAATAAATCGCTGTATTTGTTGCTAAGCGCAAATCTCGAGAACAGCTGAACCGATTTCGCTAATTCTTGTTTTGTTGTGTTTGTTACTGTCAGGAGAAGGTTCTTATGAAAGCGGGTTAAACCGCGGTTCGTAGCTAGTGCTTTATAATAATATTTAACATAAATAACTAAAAACTACCAATAAAAACATAACTCTCAAAATCATTTCATTTTTTCACAAAATCATTTTTTAGAAAGTTATTTTATTAATTCGTGTTGCTTAAATGAAATACGGTACAACATTATAACATTCGTTTCGATGATTTAGTGGTATTTGTGCCTTCTGTTTGAGCTTTGGCTCCCACCGTCCATAAATTCTGCATTCTCAGTGAGGTTATGCCTCAGTCAGATGCAGCTCCTCGCCTCGGCGGCTCCGAATCTGGCGACGATGGCGGGGCACATCACTGGTTCTCAATCTCTGGTTTCCATGATCATTAAATATGTCCAATTGTCCACCCTAGTCCTAATCAAAAATCAATAAAATAAAAATTTAAGAGGAAAACTCACACTACACATACTGGATAATATGAAAGAGATGTTCTCCAGTACAACTTACACAAGTTCTTGAAATTGAAAATGGTTTACTGAAAATAAAAACATTTGATGATTATTAAATAGTTTGCCTCGTGAATATCGGGATATTATTATGTCGATATTTATTCAGAAGACTAGCTGTTGCCCGCGACTTCGTTTGCGATGTGGTTTTGGGTTATATAGAATACCTAGCATTTTTCGGCATAGATACAATTTATCATTCGGTGTAAGTTATAAAACAAAATAGGTAGTTACATTGTTTTTAAACTATATTTTTAATTGATTTGGCGAAGGCACTTTACTTACTCATACTCCGAAAGTAGGTCTAAAGATGCCTGAAGAGCGTGTAGAAAGAAAAACTTTCAGCCCTAGGAAAAATCGCTTTCACTGACAGCTGTCATGTCAAATTATGGCTTCGCACGGCTCATCCATACTGCCAGAGTACTGACAGAGAGTACATAATAGGTTTTTTCTTAGTAATCGAATTCAGGTAGATATATTTAGTTCAAGATATCTTATTTAATAAAATAAATGTAAAGGTGAAAATGGTCAAAGCGACGTATGACCATGCTGTGCCTCTGCCGGCGCCCTGTCAAGATGTTGCAGATGTGGCTTTATGCGACCGTGCGGTCAGTGTCGTTTCTTGAGTAAAAAAATACTGGCAGGAAATGCTTGGATTTTGAATGATTTTAATTAGTATTATCTTTTGTTATTTTATTATGTTTTTGTGTTAAGTTTAATCTGGTTTTTCATTTATGATTGTGTATTTTGTGTAAATAACATTTTCTAGACAAACCGTGTTACAAAAACTGTAATTTAAATCTACGGACTTCGCGTCATTACTCAGTGTTGGATAAACTAATTAATAAAAATCACTTCGGTAAGTACGGACGTATTTGAGTATTGAAAACATATTGAAAACAAACAGCAAAAACAAAAAAATCTACATAATGTATAACCTCTTTGGTCCCAACCTTGTAAGAGGATCAGGTAGTATGGAGTCTCTCATTCGCTCTCGTTATTAGGAAGAATTTTATGTTTATTCGTAATGAAAAGCACAGTGTTAATCTCGGGTTTGTTTTGTTTACCCAAGGTGTGAAAGTCACTCATTTAGTCCCTCGAAGTATTAGCGCCCTCGCTACGCTCGGGCGCCAAACTCCGTCTCGGGACTCAATGAGTGACTTTCACACCTTGGGTAACAATGTACTATTTTTGTTAATTTTTACAAATAAAACATAATACACAACAATATGATAAGCTAAAACTAAGTCCAATTTCTATTCGCACAAATTTTTCAAAATACTTTGTCTTCCTAGTTATCTTTAGATTTTTGTAAATTAAAGAAAAAATAATTATCAACTACCTTTGTGTCTCGATTCATATTCTTCAATTAATCATATAAGAGGTTATTATAGTATTTATTACACCAACATCATGCAAATAATAATCTATTTTGGTGCAAATAATAATATACATTGTTTTTATTATCAAATAATAATATTAATGATTAAAAAGAAAGGCCATTGGACAGAACAAATACTAATACTTAAAATAACGCGATGCACATTGAGATCCTTACATATTGATAGCAGGCATTACGTTGAACAAAAAATGCTTTCACACCAAACATCTAAAGCATCTCGGAAACGGGGTATTTGAAGGAACGTGATGTCCTATGATTTCACAAAAGTGCACGGTGCTCTTTGAGACTTATACCTATCGATAGAGGGCATCGAAAAAAAAAACAAATAATAAAAACACCAACCCTCTAAAGCGTTTTCGATACAGGGTTTTTGAAGAAACGTGATGTTCCTTGATTTTCTAAGAGTGCGCGGTGACTTTATGCCAAAAATAATTGTGTAAAATTATGTTATGCCTAGTTTAGGTTTTTATGTCAAAACCGATTATTCCAAAACCTTTATGCCAAACTACAAAAGGACATTCAACTTCTAAAGCGAGACGTTTCGGAAATGGAATATTTAAAGAAAAATGATAACCTATAATTTTTCTAAAGTTTGCGGTTCACTTTGAGTCCCATACCTATCGAAAATGACAAATAATGCCATCAAACAAAACCTATAAAGCGTTGGGCATAATTTATTCATCGGGTCTAAAATCACAGCGCAAAAAACATAACATAACATATAACCACGCTACCATACTGAATGTCCGGACCCCTTTTCCAATTTTCTAAATTCTTGACCAAAATACCCAGTTTTTTTATTAGGTAGCTGGCAGGCCTACGTAATTTTGGGAAAAAAATGATTTTTACAAATAACTACCTGTATATTTTTTAACCGACATCAAAAAAGGAGGAGGTTCTCAATTCGTCACGTATATATTTATTTTTTTATGTATGCTCGCTGATTACTCGTAAACTCTTGGAGCGATTTGGAAAATTCTTTTTTTGTTTTTACTATTTAAGGTTTCCGCTAGTTGAACTCATAATTCAAACTATAGCAGGAGAAAAGCGCGATAGAAGTGTAACATCGGAGGTCTTCGGTAAAGGAGATCGGTAATATTATGTAGTAGTACCTCTTTGTACTAACCTCATTTTCAGTTTCACGTAGGTGGTATTAAATGCAAACTATTTGGTTTTATGACAGCTGTCATCTTGAGCGGAAGCATGTACTGCAGCCCTACCATGACTTTTTGAAGAACTCGAAAAAAAGAAACACTTTTTCGATCACTCTCTTGTCCGTTTGTCTGTCAGTGTGTCACTACCGATATTCTCAGAGACGGGTGGACCTAGTAAGTTGATTTTTAGGAAGTTTCATAGTAAATACTCAATATATTATGTTTAATCGAATACGTAAAAACCCGTGGTAAGGGTACTGTTCCCTTCTGACGTTCGATTACGTTTTACCACGGAAAAATGTTTCGACTTCACATTTTTTAAATGTTTTTTTATCAAATATCTTAATTATTGTATTAAACTCAAATTGAAACATACCCTAAATGTTAATCTGATATTTCCTGAACATATTTGTGTGGACCTTGTCGAAATCTGTTCTGTAGTTTATGAGATTACCTGGTTCAAACAAACAAACAGACAGACAAACAGACAAACAGACAAAAATTCTAAAAACTACCCTATCGTGTTCAGCTAACGATTTTAAGACGACCTGTGTATTTTTTTTCTGGATATCTTACAATTACAGATTTTTTGATGTCTACAGATTTATTATATGTATAGATAACATTACTGAAAATGTATGAAGAGAACAGACAGCGTACCCATTATGGGTTAGGTAGTACGGGTTCGCTGCTTCAGGTCTGTCAGTGTTAAAGTCGAGACCGCCCCCCCCCCCCCTGTGCCTGACATAGAAGATCCAATCTTAGCCGCCTTCCTCCTTGTATTCGACTTAAAATCACTCCACACCTGTACAAGACAAAGCAGTGCAGGATAAAACAAATATTAGTGCACTAGCTGTTGCCCGCGATACGTTTGCCAACAGCAAGCAAATTAAAATTAAACATAACACAATGCAGACTATGACATTACTATGGAGTAATGAATTTCATACCTTCTTACAATTTTAGGAGTCCCCATGGCGCCTAAATTTAGGGTGAAGGTGAGTTCTTCCCACCTCCGCATCGCCAGCAATCTACCACATGCCGTCGGGCCCTCGACAGGCTTCTAAGGTCTCCGTGACTACAAACAGTGAAAATGTCTTAGTAGTTTGGTTTGAAACACAATAAGTTCAATGGCTTTATTTGTAAAGAAGAACAATGACTTACCGCTCCATGTACTCCACCAAAACCTCTAATTGGGAGGCTGAAGTCTTCTTTATTTTGACTAAAAGTTATTTTCTTATTTAAATAACACACGGTTTTATTTAAATTGACTTTGTCAGCTAGCTCACGAATTTTGAAACGTCAAACATTCTCTTTCTTCTCTTATCTCTTTCGTCTCTTTTTTTCGAGAGGTACGCATAAGAGAAAAACAATGTTCGTTCATTCGTCAGTCATCGAGTAACTCGATCAACTCCAATCAACTCTATCCAGTAAACGTGACGCACAACCTTCGTACAACATTGAACATAATGTAGTGCTAGAAAAACTAAAAATGGTACGTATATGTGTGTGTTTAAAAACGGTTTCGATGATCGTATCCGTGTTGGTAAACTTGCTTGCACTAACCCTACTGTTCTCTAATTACCTACCTGTTAGGTGTCAACATGTCATCTCAAATGTGAATAACGAACGATGGTAAGGAGCCGAAGGGTGGCCATTTCCCAGCCTAGGAGCCATCATCCTATACACTGAACAATCATCAGAGGGGGTTTGTATGTTTCTAATATGTCGAAGGAATTAACAGACTGGGAAGGTATTATTTCCCTTTACAAAAATAATGTATTCGCAGAGTTTACGACAGTTGATCTCTAACTTGTAGTGGGTATACATATACTAGATATGTGGAGCACTCACTCACCTCATTATGTGGTAGACGACGACACACGACACACGCACAGACAGTCGGTCGGTCGGTCGGTCGGTACTACACTACACTAGTGGCAGCTGTTGTAGTTAGGTATAGCATGTGTATCAGAGAACGCGGACGGACGCAACAGGAAGCGATAGCGATACCGAGCTCCCATCGCTACCATCGCTCCTAGCTATACATACGGTACGGTACCTACAATAGTATTATCCGGCCAGCGAAGAATGGCCGCCGGCGGAAATGGTGGGGATGGTTTGCGCATGTACAATTGCGCACAGAATTATTATAGCCAAACCGTCATACTTTGTTTACATAGTTACCGTTTATTATTTTGCCCAACCAGAAAAACATTTCTTTGAATACTATTACTATTATCCATGACAGTTATTTATTCACTGCAATTTCTATATAGATTTCTATATTAGAACTGATTGCAAGACCTCGGCGCCGCCCTTTTATATTAATCTATAGTTTCTAAACTATTAGGGAAAATCCGGGAAAGATCAAAACAAACTTCTATCGTTTAGGAATGTTCTGGAAGTCGAACTTTTTTTGCTGTCAATGTCAGAGTCAGTCTAGGGGCGAATAGAAACAACTATTGACTATTGATCTTCTATTGATCGATAATCTCTCACTGTCAAATCTATGTTTTCTATTGTCTTTGGCGCGAACTTTAAACCGCAGAACTAATACTGTTCTGCACATTTACCGAACAAAGGTACGAACATGGATTTCTATGCCTGCACTAATGATTACCTTTTTTCAGTCTGGGTAAAGTTAGCTGCGCCGCTGCAATTTTAAACGGTGTGATGTTAAAATTACGTAGACGACCTAAAGACGTGCGGGAGCGGGACAGAGCGCGGCTAAAGACATGTGTGCGGAACGGAGAACGATGATGTGAGCAACTGACCCTCCCTTCGCTCCTGTCCCCCCGCCAAACAGACTCAAAAATTGACTTCTGCGCATACCCCTTCCAGTTTCCGCCGGCGGCCATTATTCGCTGACTTACCAATAGGTAGGTAGGCTAGGTAAGACTATATACACACACCAGATGGGAGCGAGCGCTATATATAGAATACAAGTGGACTCAGCAGAGTGCCGTTGTTTGTTTCTTACATTACAGTATATACGTAGGTACCTACCTACCGCATAGCTAACTGACGTCACGGCTAGCGGCTAGCGGCTAGCGGCTAGCGGCTAGCGGCGGCGGGTGGACGCTCGCGGTGGACGCTCTTAGGTGGCTAGTTACATACCTATTTGTATTTATTTATATACAAAACCAAAACCAAAATGACGAAACGACTGAAACTATAAAGACAAGGTTGACAACACGTCGAAAATGTAATTCTTATTTTGTAGGAGGTATGGTGGTATACTTGTGGTGTCGTTGTGGTGTCGTCACACAATATTATATTCTATACCTATCGAACGACACCGTAATGTTTTTCATTCATTTGACAGTTGTCAATTTTCGATAGTGTTTCGTTTCATTTTTCCGATAATACTTTTGTATGGTGGCATTGTATTGTCGCATTGTATGGTGGCATTGTATGGTGGCATTGTATGGTGGCATTGTATGGTGGCATTGTATTGTGGCATTGTATGGTGGCATTGTATTGTGGCATTGTATGGTGGCATTGTATGGTGGCATTGTATGGTGGCATTGTATTGTGGCATTGTATGGTGGCATTGTATGGTGGCATTGTATTGTGGCATTGTATGGTGGCATTGTATTGTGGCATTGTATTGTGGCATTGTATGGTGGCATTGTATGGTGGCATTGTATTGTGGCATTGTATTGTGGCATTGTATGGTGGCATTGTATGGTGGCATTGTATTGTGGCATTGTATGGTGGCATTGTATGGTGGCATTGTATGGTGGCATTGTATTGTGGCATTGTATGGTGGCATTGTATGGTGGCATTGTATTGTGGCATTGTATGGTGGCATTGTATGGTGGCATTGTATGGTGGCATTGTATTGTGGCATTGTATTGTGGCATTGTATTGTGGCATTGTATGGTGGCATTGTATGGTGGCATTGTATTGTGGCATTGTATGGTGGCATTGTATTGTGGCATTGTATTGTGGCATTGTATTGTGGCATTGTATGGTGGCATTGTATGGTGGCATTGTATTGTGGCATTGTATTGTGGCGGTCACACACGGCTCGTTCGGTCGGCTTAGTCGGTCGGAGTGAAAGTCCTGAATAAAATCACCAAATATAAAATAATAAAATCATGTACTTATTTCAATATTCTTACATAGCTATAGGTACCTAATATAGTTTTATTTAACATATGTATAATATAACATTGTAATGTACCACCTGGAGGCGGTCGCGGTGTAGGACACGGTAGGAATAACGTGGGGTCGAGGGGTATATGGCACATCAACGGGTAGGGTAGGGTAGGGAAGGTTAGAGTGGGGCGCGGGCGGCGTCGACGTCACCGGTCTCGAGCCTCGGGTAGGAGGGGCGGCTGAGGACGCCGCACGTGTTGGCGGGGCCCTGCACGCGCACGTAGCCCCCGTCGCCCCAGGCGGCCCCCCACGAGTTCTTCAGTATGAAGTGCGCCTGGCGCCGGTGCTCGCCCCACCCGACCGCCGTCACCGCGTGCTCCGCCTTGTTCTTGGCGCTGTAACATGTAACATTACATCGGTAGGTACATAGGTACGTCGCTACATGCAGTACCACCACCCACCACCACCCACCACCTACCACCACTACACTCACCAGCGGTCGTCGTAGAGGACGCCCTTCTTGTAGAATATGAAGCTCTTAGTGGAGGCGTCTATGATCACGACGGAGGGCGAGTGTTGACGTATGGCCACCTGCAACATGTACATTGTACATGTACTCGTATCTAGACTAGACACACACACACACACACACACACACACACACACGTACCTTGAGGGCCTGGACGCTGTTCCTGGTGACGTTGACGTGGGAGGAGATGTGCGTGACGGGAGGCAGGTCGCGGTCCTTGCACGTCAACACCTTCTCCATGTAGGAGGTGTACTCGTCGAGGTGGGGCAGCCCTCGGTCCTTGATGTAGTCGTACGCGGCGCTCGGCCACGTCCCGCCGCATCCGTGACCTCCGTATCTGGTAGTACATTGTATATAGAGACTACGGCACCACTAGGCCACCAGGTAAGTGTAGATAGGTAAGTAGATACTAACGGATGTGCGCAGTCGACGAGGCACTGCTCGCTGAGGGAGACGAGGCGGCGGGTCCTCACGAAGTGCGCGCCCTCGACGGCGGCGACGACGGCGAAGGCCCAGCACGAGCTGCAGGAGCCCTGGTACCTGACCGGGGTGACGGCGCCGTGCTGCCGCCAGTCGAACCGACGCGGCAGCTGCGACCGCATCGCCTCCAGCTGGTCGCGCTCGTGCGGGAACCTCTCCCCCCCGGCTCCGCTACCGTCCTCGCTGACCCCCTTCAGCACGGCCAGCTCCGCGTCCAGCCTGTCCCCGAGGTAGTTGACTCCCATCCCGAAGGTGGCCCCCTGCCTGTTCCCGCTCCCGACGAACCTGTCGTGCTGCATCAACAGGTTCTTGCGGACCGCCTCCTCCGTGTCGTCCCAGTACGTGCGCCGGTATCCACTCTTGAACCTGAACCACATACCTATTACATGTAGGTATATATATACCTATAGTAGGTGACGGAGAGGGGGGGGGGGTGGGGGGGGTATACACTCACCGGCGGAAGTTGTCGTCGTGCCTCGGGTCCCGGTGGAGCATGGTGAACTCCTTGAGGGGCTCGAACCTGTCCGCGTGGTGAGAGTCGAGGTCCTCGATGTGGTCACATACGTCGTCGAGGTTCACCTGCATTAGCTGTGGGTCGGGTCGTTCCTGGCGGACCTCCTCGTAGTGATGTATGTACGAGTCGGAGGCGGGGCCGAGCACCGAGCTGTCCACGGAGACGGTGTACCGCAGCGGGGTGGTGGTCGTGTTGTCCGGGGATCGAGCCACCACCAGCTCGTGCCGGTAGGTGAGGCTCTCCCCGCGGGCGGCGCCCAGCTCTCCCGCCGCGCCGCCTACCGTGCGCGTCCACCGCTCTAGCACCGCGGCCCCCTCGCCCTCCACGTACCCTGCACACACACACACATACATATATATGTACGGTAGGTAGAGTTATACAATACAATACTCGACGAGGCACTCACCGGCGAAGGAGAAGGCGCGCAGGTCGGGCAGGGCGGGGAGGGAGCGGTCCGAGGCGGAGGGGGGCCGGGGCGCGGAGCGGGCGCAGCGGCGCACGTCCGTCGTGCCGGTGCGGTCGACGCGCACCTCCACGTGCTGGACGCGGCCGTCCGGCAGCACGGTCCGGTAGGCGCCGGTCGCGCCGCCGTGCAGGTCGACGCGAGTCGCGCCGCTCTCCGCGTCGTACCGCACCGTGTACGGCTCGGTGTAGCCGGCGCGGGGGACGGTCACCGCGCCGCGGACGTACGTCGAGCTGGCCGAGTACGCGGGGACGGCGGGGGCGGGGGCGCGGAGGGCGTGCGGGGGCGGCGCGGGGGCGGCGGGCGGCTGGTAGCGGCGCGCGCGCACCCGGCGCACGTGGCGCGCCCCGCCCTCCTCGCCATACTCCCCGGGCGCGCCGGGCTCGCGGCCCTCCTCGCGGGTCACGTAGTCGGGCACGAGGGCGGGCGGGAGGTGCGCGTGGGCCGCCGTCTGCGCGCGGAACAACTCCACCAGCTGCTCCGACGAGACTGCAACGTGAGATACGACGTCATGGCGTATACCCTCATATACCAAGGTATAATAGTGACATGTGTACTCACCGACGTAGTCTAGATGTGGCGGTGCGGGGGCGTCGACGGGGGCGGGGGCGGGGTGCTCGTACCCCACCCCTATCGGCTGCTGGTGCGGTACACCGAGGACGGAGGGGGGTGCGGTGGGGTACGGGCGGGGCGGGACGGGGGGCGAGCGGACGTCGACGTCGACACCGCCGCCGGTGGTCAGCCCGCTGGAACACTCGGTGGAGGCGGCGGTAGAGAGGGCGGGGGCCCGGGGCGCGGGGACCGGCACAGGCAGCACCAGCAGCGGCACCGCCACCGGCCGGTTCTCAGCGTCGCGACCTACCACACCACGACATGTCAGTGTAACGTTGAACCTCTCGTTAACCGAACGAGCGCTGGTAGTCTACATGCCAACGTTACAATGGCCGGTTCGGTTATCGTAAATTGTTGTCATATATTTGTGAAGATCTATATATTACAAGAGTAAAACACTTGATGCTGGAATAATACATTGCGATACAAGTGTGGTAAATTGATCATTGCACAGAGGCGGTTTATGACGCGTGAGCGGAACGCAAACGTATATAAGACAATATTTTCAATCAATTGCGGGAATTGCGGATATAAATAAACGATTGTGTTGCTCTGAAAACAAAGTTTTTAATATAAACTCTAAACACAAACAGTGTTACACTTTTTAGCTTATAATTACACTATTACTCACCTGAAAACAAAGAAACGACAATTAAAGTTTATTATTTAAACTAAAATTCCCTTTTGTTAACAATTTTCGTGTTTACAAGTAACAAACAAAATATGCCGAATCACGGTGAGCTGATTATTGACAAACGAGATCGATTTATTATCTGTCAACTTCAAACGACAGCTGTTCGGTTTTCCGTCATTACTACTGGCGCCATCTATGTCCTACAAAGGAACTACTTACAACTCGTTTAGTAAAGCGCGGTATAATTTAAACTAAAGAAACGTTATCATGTTTCTTTACATCTCCCCTCCCAAAGAGGATAATTAATTATTTACATTGTTTGTACTTATACAAATCTTAATCTAAAACTAACATAATATGCTATGTAATAAAACTAAAACTAAATTTTACAATATCATTGCAAAATATCTTAAGTAGATAGTGGTACAAGCTTTGTAATATGAAAAAGATTCGACTCTGACTTTTTATGACCCGTATCAATTCTATATATTGAATTTGATATTTTTTGTATAATTTTAAATGGGCCAATCTTTAGCTCATCTAATTTATTTCTATTTAGTTTGTTCCCATTCTCTACATAAACCATATCCCCGGTGTTAAAATTAAATTGAGTTCTATTTTTATCAAATATTTGTTTATTGTAGTTATGTGATTTTAATGAATTTTCGAATGCCGTTTTTCTATCTTCTAACCATTCCATGTTTGTTTTATCTTTTTTTAATTCATCTGGTAAAATGGAAACGTCTGTTCCATACAACAGGTATTTTGGCGCAAAGCCTGTTACTGTATGTTCTGTATTATTATATTTATCTACACAATCATGAGCAATGGTCGTCCATGCTTTTTTATTATTCTTCTCATTTATTTTACATCTTATTTTGTTTACTAGTGTCTGATTGAGTCTTTCGTTTAGACCGTTAGAAAATGGAGCATTTACTGCGGTAAAAATCATTGATATAGATTTTTCCTTTAAATATGATTTGAATTCTTTTGAGTTGATACCCGGGTATTGATCAGTTAAAAGCATTCCAATTGTAGTAGAGTTAGAGTCTGTTACTTTATTGACTAACTTAATAAAATCATTAGCACTCTGTGTTTTGGAGGTAACAATATAAGCATATCTTGTAAAATGGTCCACAAGTAGGTGTAAGTATCGTTTTGTTGATCGGGAGCTACCAAAACCTCCTATTGTGTCTATTGAAACTATATCAAACGGTTCTTTGGCCGGACCCAAATGTGACATTAAACCGTACTTATCTTGTCTTCTCGTTTTATTTTTTATACATATCTCACAAGTTTTACAATGACTTTTTATATTAGCGATTAAATTTTTAGCTGTATATAATTTACTGATTTTATTTTGCATTTGTTTTACTCCTAAATGACATAGGTTATCATGTATTTCTTTAACTAAAATTTTACTGAATTCTTCTGATAAAATAATTTTTTCGCGTTTCCTATCCTTCTTATAATAAACTTTTTGTTTTAATATTAAGTTCTGTTTATTATTTTGTATGTCTATATTATTTTCCTGATCTGTAACAATATCATTCAATGTTATAATGTTTACTAATTTTAATTGTTCATCTGTATCCTCACTTGCCTCCAATACTGGGTTTCTACTCAAACAATCAGCTTCCACATTTTCTTTGCCTGGTGCATATTTTATTTTGAAATCATACTGTGACAAGTAATATGTTAATTCTCCTAGTTCATCATCCGTCCTTGATTTAATATTTAGATTTTCCAATGGTTTGTGGTCCGAATATACTATAAAAGATTTACCTATTAGCCAGTACTGCCAGTATCTTATTGCTTCTTTAATTGCTAAACATTCTAAATAAATTGCCTTTTTTTTCTTTTGTACTTGATTTAATTTTTTTGAGAAGTATGCTACTGGTTTATCTTTGCCATTTGGTTGGGTTTGTTTTAATACTGCCCCAATTCCTTCTAATGATGCATCTGTGTATATTTTTATTGGTAATTTCTGATCAAAAATTTCTAGGAGAGGTTGTGAACACAATAGTTTTTTTATATGATCAAATGACTTTTGACAATCTTGAGACCACATGAATTTTTGGTTTTTTCGAAGTAAATTATGAAGAGGTTCTAAAATTATTGCTCTTTTTGGTATATACTCATGATAAAAGTTAATTTTCCCTAGGAATTGTCTAATATTTTTCTGTGTTTTAGGTATTGGGAAATTTTTTATTGATATTAAATTATCTCGTATTGGTCTTACTGTATTATTATGTATGATGTGTCCGAGATATTTTACTGAATCCGAGGCAAACGTACATTTTGTAAACTTTAATCTGAAACCCTCCTGTTTTATAGCTTCTAGCAATTGCATTAGATGATTAATGTGTTCTGAGAAGGATCTAGAAAATATTAAAATATCGTCTATGAAGTTAACTGCAAAGTTATTGAGCTTATACTTGCGTAGAATGTTACCTAGTATCCTTTGGAAGATGGCGGGTGATGTTTTTAAACCAAATGGTAAGCACGTCCATTGGTAGTGGCCGTCTTGTGTTACGAAAGCGGTTTTCTTCCTGTCTTCAATTCTTAGTGGGATAGACCAAAAAGCTGAATTGATGTCAAGTGTACTAAAATATGTTGAGTTTCTTGTTTTAATCATTAGGTCGTCAATCAGTGGGAATGGTTGAGCCTGTGGAACTACAATTTTGTTCAGATCTCTGAAGTCTATGCATAATCTTGTCTTTTTGTTGTCTTCTTTTTTAAAAGCCAAAGTCACCGGTGCCGCAAATGGACTATATGATTCCTCTATAAGATTTTTATTAAGTAACTTTGCTATTTGTTCTTCTATTTCCTTTTTGTCTTCAACTGTACATTTATATGGTCTTTTGCAACAATATTTGTCTATAAGTAGATCAATGCGTGCTTCATAATCTTTGACTGTTCCAATATCGTATTTGTCTTTTGCAAAAATCGACTTATAGGATTCTATCAATCTGTATATTTCAGATTGCTGTTGTGCATCTAAATTACTCATATTATTTATTGTGAAGTCGTTTTCTTTAATATGTTCATTAAAATTTATTGAACCGGGATTTTTGTTATTATTATTGTCTTCATCTACTTCTGTTACCTTTTCTTTCTCTTCTTTCTTAATTGTTTCTTCTATTTTGATTTTTTCTTTTTTTTGAGTAATTCTCAAGTTCTCATCTTGAACCAGTTTGAATTGTGTAATCATATCCAGGCCTATCAGAAAGTCGTATTTGAATTCTTCTCCGTCAATAATATACACATTAGCAGTTTCTTCTATATCAAAAATTTTTATTTTTATGGTTGTCAATCCAATTGTTTTTTTCACACCATTAATTGTAATTAAGTTATCACTTTTTGAGTCAGTGTCTCCTTGTAGTCTTATTAATCTCGAATTCATAACAGAAACATTTGAGCCTGAATCATATATTCCATATGTTTCCAATTGTGAATTTAATAGAAGTTTGACTTTAATTAATGGTGTAGTTACTCGTTTTTTTGTTGATTGTTATTAAGTTCAACGTCAATAACTGAATTGTTTACAGTTTTGTTAATATTTCTGTTATAACCTTTCTCTTCTGTTCTGTTCTGCCTGAACCAGCACTTCTCTTCTGGATGCAATCGGATGCCTTTATTCAATCTTTCACAAGTTTTACATGGTTTTATTATGTCTGACTTCCCTTTGTATTCATTTGAGTATTTTTTATTTTTGATGAAATTCTTTTTGTTTACCAAATATTCGTGTTTTCCAATTTCATTGTAAAGACTTGCGGTTGATTTAGCACTTTCTTTATCAATTTTTTCTATTATATAATCTGGTAATCCCATTACGATCAGATTTATCATAGTCTGGGTGTCGATATGCTTATTTACCTCTAATAATAATCTTTCTTTTTTTGTGGCATATTCCAGTATCGATCCAGCTTGAAATTTAAATGCAAATGCATATTTGACTTGGGACCAACCTTTATTTCCATATGTTTCACAAAAATTGTCCTTCCATACTTGCCAATCTGAGTTCACCGTTAATTTTATTAGCATACTGCTGTACCAATCTAGACATTGTTTTTCAAGGAGATGTTTTAAAGTTTCTATTTTCTCTTCATTCTGTTGTATCTCAAATCTTTCGCATTCACTTTCAAATTCCTTGATCCATTGTTCGGCATTTGAAACTTTATTTGAAAACTTTTCAATCAAAAATCTTTCAGCGGTTTTTCCTACATTTTTTTTCTCCGATGCATTACTACAAGAATTATCTCCTGATGTTGTTGACTTTTCCGTGATTTCATCCAGGTATTGGTCACCGAACTGTAAATTGTCTCCTTCATCTAGATATATTTTTCTTATATCTGAGCTTAATGGGATCCAAATTGATCGTGTTTGGTGCCTTTTTTTAAGCGAATTCTTTATTTTCACAAAAACGTCAGAAGCAAGTATGGCAGCATGTTTACTTACAGACTTATATTCATCCGGAATTTGAAAAATACGTCCATCTGGTGTTTCAATTGAAGTTATACATATCAAATTTGTTTTTCCATCTGCTGACCCCAAAACTACAAATTTGAACCGGAGTTTCTCCATGTTTCTTGATTCAAACAAGAATTGTCGTTTTATAAGACAATATTTTCAATCAATTGCGGGAATTGCGGATATAAATAAACGATTGTGTTGCTCTGAAAACAAAGTTTTTAATATAAACTCTAAACACAAACAGTGTTACACTTTTTAGCTTATAATTACACTATTACTCACCTGAAAACAAAGAAACGACAATTAAAGTTTATTATTTAAACTAAAATTCCCTTTTGTTAACAATTTTCGTGTTTACAAGTAACAAACAAAATATGCCGAATCACGGTGAGCTGATTATTGACAAACGAGATCGATTTATTATCTGTCAACTTCAAACGACAGCTGTTCGGTTTTCCGTCATTACTACTGGCGCCATCTATGTCCTACAAAGGAACTACTTACAACTCGTTTAGTAAAGCGCGGTATAATTTAAACTAAAGAAACGTTATCATGTTTCTTTACACGTATTAAAAAGCCGAGATGCAATGATCAATAATCCACACGCGTATCGTACGAAGTTGCGAGTAAAAGAAAAGAATTGGTAAAAAATAATTGTCTGTGAAGTCGGTTTACGGGCGATAACCGATAATAAATAGTATTTTTTTTTTCATTTAGGTATATGTATTTTCTTCCTTTATATGTATAAGTCTTCTATTCGTCACTCGCCACCATAACACAAGCCCAGAGCGATATATTACTGCGAGCTGTGTGACATGACGTCACAGGAACGTGACAATGACTGCACACATCGGAAACGTAACAGTGACGTCAATTTTTGTGTGAATGCAGGCGTTCCGTCGAATTATTAGACGTTATTACGTCAATAATAAAAAGTTTACAAATATTTCAATGTTTTTTTTAATAGTGTAGGTCTAGATGAGGTCCAATTTATTAATTGCCATCTGCTAAACATTAGCTCCAAGTCTTTTTTTTAAATTCGAACTGTTTTTGCTGACTTCAAAACTCTTTGTTGGTACCTTTTCTATACATATAAAATTAAGAATGTCTCACCTAACTAACATGCAATTAGCAGTAAGTTATAAGTTAACTTATCAGGATAACTTATTACAACACTAGTGCGTTGTGGGAAAGTAAACCGCACGCTGGAGTTATACCTACGTTGGATTGTGAGCCTAAAAAGCTTTGACTTATTATTATCTAAAAAGTGATTGAATAAGCTCCACTGTATGTGCGACTGTGATATGTAGTGACAGTGACAGTGACAAGGCCAAGTGAGCCTCTCTAAATACATACAAAAACATGATGAGTACCTCTACTCATTACGTACGTACGTACGTTAGGTAGGTAGGTACGTAGGTATACATACATACCTATCTACCTACAACATTATAGTATCATAACTAGGCTAGGTTTGAGTATCCCCCATGGTCACCATGCCGGACTGCCAAACACAGGGTTGCGGGTTGGACTCCCGCTACAGACATGTATTTATGTACAGATATTTGTCTGTGCTCTGGTTGCTTCTATGTATTATAAGTATATATTTACAAAATAAAAGTATATAAGTTGTCTAGCACCCATAACACAAGTCTAAGTATTTAGCATGGGGCTAGATGGCGATGTGTGGAATGTCCTGCAATTCAATTAAATTCAAACGAATGTGCCTCCATTATATAAACATACCTAGAGGGAGGGTGAGGGGCAAGGGTCGCGGGAACCAGCCCCCGTCCGCCCCCGGCTCCGCCCCCGCCCCCGCGGCACCCGCCGCCGGTGAGACGCGCGAGTAATCTGTAAACACATAGACAAACACAACGTATAGTATAGGTAACAAGAGGTAACTCGTATGTTTAAATATGGCACTACGGTGACCATACATATATACCGGGAAAGGTCAAAGTTCAAGTTTTAGTTAAATTTTAGTTTAAAAAAACTTTCGATGTGTCACAAAGATAATTGTTTGCATTCGATAGCACATTTATTCTGAAATACTAACAGATTGGAATAGTTCTTTCTTTTGCAGTTTTGGCACCAAAAAGCATGGAGCAAATTTTTCAAAATTTTTAAATGGCGGCTTTTATTGAGCATAACTTATATATTAGTGAACCGGCGCACAGTGTCCTATATCCGTTCATTACGGGTATATATACCAGCAAGCAGTTGCAGCCAGGAGTGCGAGGGGGAGGGGGCGCTCCGCGGGGGACGGGGGGGCCCGCTCCTCGCGCCTTCTGTCGCCGACATCGGACATGTCTCTGTAACATAATATAACATATCTAATAATACATACATATTATCTACCTTTTCCTAAATAATAATAGCAGTAAAAGGTCGCGCCACCGCGACCGCCCGCGTCGCGTCGGTCGATATTAGGTATAATCTCTGACAAAAATGTTGTAAACTTGATCACCTCGAAATGATTGAGGTACGAATCATCGCGATATTTATTTATACTTCACCAATATTCTACAATATATATATAGTGACATTTCCTTACATAACAATGACATATTTGACCTATATAGGTACTTAGCTATATCATCTACCTACTTACTTACCTTTAACATTATAATAGTACATTACGATATAAGTGTGGTAAATTGATCTTTGCATAGAGGCGGTTTATGACGCGCGAGCGGCAGCGAGCGTGTTATAGAAGCCAAGATGCAAATATCGATTCCACACGTATATCGTACGACGTTTTTTATCACAGTTGCGAATAAAAGAAAAGTCTTGAAAAGAAAACAAAATAATAATTAACAAAATATTTGTGTTAACTCTATGTTTACATTTTTTTAAGGCAATATTTTTTTGTTAATTATGCTCCGGAAAGGCCAGGCTAAAGACTTTCAACCTATACATCCTCGTGTGACATACATTATTTTTTAGGGTTTTTTCTATTTGTTTTTGCGTCGGGGGTTAAGAACAAAATACAATGGTACGGAAAAACAATATATTTTAGTAAAGAAAAAATAAAAAATAAACAACTCAATTTTTAATCGTTTTCTAAGTCATTATCACGTAAAATTTTCGTTCGTAAACCGACTTTAGAGACAACCATTTTTGCTAGCTAAAAACTCTTTAGTACCTACCTTCGATCATATAAAGGTACCTACCTTTTTTATACATCAAAACAGTATAACCTATCGAGATAACTTTACAGCACTAGTTAACAAATCTAAAACGCACGCGTGCATAATATGTTGGATTATGAGCCTAAAAGCCGTTGAATAAGATCCACTTTATGAGCAACTGTGATAAAAAAATATGTATATTAGTATATACAATAGATGGAACAATAATATGTGTGTAGTTTATACACGTTCAGTAAATGCCGTGCAGCATGTCTGTCTGTCTGTCTGTGGGTACTCTGTGAGAATAGAGTGTTCCCTTCATCTACCTGTGAGTAGGTAGATCTCTCTCCCCCGACTCCGGCCCCGGGCCCCCGGGCCCCCGGGCCAGTAGGCAGGTAGGTACTCCAGACACAGTTATGTTATTATGTTCGACGAGACGTACGAGTACGTACGTTGTCGTTGTCATCATGTTAGAGGCGTACCTACATGCCGAGCCAAGGGCGAGTTGGAGGCTCGACCGTTACGGTCAACTCTACTACCGATCGATGCATGCGTCGTCACTGGTCACTGGTCAGGTCATCGGTGAAGCAAACATACATCTACCGCCCCTCCCCCCCTCGCCCCAGGCGCGGTGGTGGTCGAAGAGGCCGCGATGATGGATGACCTTTTACTAAATCGTATCAAATTATAATAGGTAGGTAGGTACAATTTGATTAATATAAATGTCACTCGTTAGTCGTTTGACTCGATCAGATGATCATTATTTAGTTACGTTACATTCGTTCTCTAACTCTAATGATGATTGCTATCCGTTATTTAATTATACATTCATGTTGATTAGTTTTCAACTAACCATATTATACATATTTATGGCGAAATTAAATTGATGAAACGAGTGCATTCACTTAGATCCCCTGGATATTGTTGTAGCACTAACATTCTCAGAATCCCCTTCGCGTGGGATTCCGGAAATAAGACCAATATAGAAATAGATTTTCCTCGTAGTCGTAATTATTAATGAATTAGGTGTACCTAGTTACCTAGTGTTACTAGTGGTACTACTAGTGGTACTAGTGGTACTAGTGGTTCATATTAGGTACATGTATCTAAGTAGCAGGCTTTCTTGATTTGTAAATAATAATAGAAAACTAGATGTTATAGTAAGTGGTTGGTACTTGGTACTTGGTGGTTGGTGGTTGGTGGTTGGTGGTTGGTGGTTGGTGGTTGGTGGTTGGTGGTTGGTGGTTGGTGGTTGGTGGTTGGTGGTGGACACAATAGTGACTTACATTTGTATCCAGGAATTGATTTCCATTAGTAACACTATCGATTAGCAGATTTTTGGAAAATAAACAGGTTCCATTCTTGGCTAGGATAATTATTTTTCAAAAATCGAAAGATGTAGTTTTAGTTGATGCAGCCTAGCGTACATTTCAGGGGAGGGGAGCGGTGCTCGATCAGGGAACGTTTCAGGGGAGGGGAGCGGTGTTCGATCAGGGAACGTTTCAGGGGAGGGGAGCGGTGCTCGATCAGGGAACGTTTCAGGGGAGGGGAGCGGTGCAAGATCAGGGAACGTTTCAGGGGAGGGGAGCGGTGCAAGATCAGGGAACGTTTCAGGGGAGGGGAGCGGTGCTCGATCAGGGAACGTTTCCTATAAATAACCCATTGCTCTAACGAGTTTCGCGCCATACATAATCCCGTCCCCACAGAGGTAGAGGTAGGTACAGTCCCGGATGTCCTTTACTTCATTTATACTGCCCTCATTTTATTTTACTTTATATTTTTATTTTATGTAAGTATAAGTTTTGATTTTAATTGTTAATTCTATTTATTTTTTATTCTTAATTCAAAATATGAATCCCAATTATCTGAAATTAATGCATTTTATTTTATTTAGGTATTTAGTTTTTGTCATAATCGAACACGCAAGTCCTTTCAGTATTATTCGCTATCGTGTACGGTGTACGGTGTACGGTGTACGGGTAATACAGGGTGAATTGACCGTCTATATAAGTAGACATATGTTTGGGTAAGAATACGTAGGTAGGTATATAGGACGTACCGGCAGCAAGTAGCAGCAGTAGCAGCGGCAGGTGCAGCAGTAGCAGCAGGGGGTGATGTGTCGGCATGGTACCTACACGCGGTAGAGAGAGACGTCCGCGAGATGTCCTCGCGACTCACAGACTGACGCCTCCTCTCCTCGCGCGCGGACACCACCACCACCACCACCATCACCACTACTACCACCACCACCTACATGCATGCATCGTGTCCACACTTCATTATAAGGATTACTTACCAATACAATACAACATTATATAACACAATCCTACAGAGAGAGAGGGGGGGGGGGTGTGACAATGGCCGAAGGAAAGGTCGCCATATAGATTAATACGTATAAATGATATATGTAAATCCGTGATGGGATTACATTATGTTGTAAATAATATGAATGTTGTGACACAAGCACATCTCTAAGCTGTAGGTACATGTAAAGGTGAAGGTCGGGGCGAGATGATGTGGCCATAGGCCGTTCGCCGCGCGCCGCCGCCGCGACGTCCGCGCTACTCGGACAGTGGACAGTGGACACCCACACGAGCACACGAGAGCGAACATCACAGCGACATTGACGATGGAATAACTACTAATATGTTGAAGACGATTCGCTTCTTTCTACTCGGTCCTATGTATAAGTACATACCTATACGTGTTCGCGTAGGTAGGTAGGTAGGTACAAGATGTCCTCTCACCTCTGATCTCCCAAGTGGACCTATGACCGCAACATTATACCTAGTTGCGTCGAACACACCATAGTCATTGCATACCTTCCTATGTTACTTGCGTTATGTACCTACCTACAGCAGCGTGACGATGAACTTAACTTAGAGTAGATACGTTACGTAGGAGGTAGGTAGGTACACGTACCTACACGTACCTTCACTAATACATGTACCTACGGCGAGACACGCGACCTGTGACCGGACAGACGTAGGTACACTCCGCTAACAGAAGACATCAACGCGCTCTCAAACACACCCCACACGTTCACTTCCCAGTGATTGTGACAACATCCTCTCCTCCTGTCACTGCTCAATGATGCAGGCACGCAAGGCAACAGATGCAAAGTGCTTTGTCCTGAACTACTGACTGACTGACTGACTGACTGACGTATCAACGCACAGCCTAAACCGCTTATCGTAGAGACCTGAAACTTGGAGGGTGTGTTCTTTGTGTGACGTAGGTATCGGATAAAAAAGGATTTTCCAAAATTCTATCCCTAAGGGGGTGAAAAGGGGGGGCAAAGTTTGTATGGGACAACGTGATTCCTTGGTCCAATCTTCTTCAAATTTTGCATAAACATTCTTGAAAGAATTGATGGAATACGTATCTCGTATTTTATTGAAATTTATCCCCCTAACGGGGTTAAAAAAGGGTAGAAAGTTATATTGGGCGTGGTTAGTTAAAAGTACCATTTTCGACGTCTACGCGGACGAAGTCGCGGGCAAAAGCTAGTAAAGTATAATACAAGTAAGTATTCCTACTTATACGGTAATGTACTATAAGGTGAAGGAGGCGAGCGACGCGCGGCGCGATGTGTGACGGGTGATTCCCGAAATGTAGGCTCGTGGTCAGTTAGGTACACACACCGAAAGTAGGTATATACATAGGTAGGTAAACCCACCGAGGACGTTACGACACAACTGAGGGAAGCCGAACTGAGTAGGTACAAGGTACAGTCGCCCGCATGCTGGCTCATGTTATACTACACCGTACCACGCCTTTCCCTTCCCTAATCCATTCCACATCAAAACAATCTCAATCCATCCCAAACTACTGTGCTCTCTCCACACAAACGTAGTCGAACGTTTCCTCCCTGGATAATGACACTAATGCACTATAACAAATATTTTTGTTGCTTATGACTGCCATGACCGATGACCACGCCCCTATGTCTCGATTTTCTCATATTCTAATTATCATCCTACTAATAGAAAATAAGCGTCTTTAAAAACTAGAAATATGTCATTAAATGCATTTTTTGTTTAACTAAAATTTAGGTTAACTGTAGGAGGACGGACGGACAGACACGGGGACAAGAAGGTTAACTGTAGGAGGACGGACGGACAGACACGGGGACAAGAAGGTTAACTGTAGGAGGACGGACGGACAGACACGGGGACAAGAAGGTTAACTAAATAAAGCTTCAAATTTTCAAAAGACGATATATTAAGTTGAAATATGTGTTGGTTCCCAATTATATTTTTGTGCCTGTTGCTGTGGAGACGTTGGGGTGGTGGGGTGGTGGGGAGACGACACAGAGTTGGGTGTTAGGATTAGGGGGAATGGGGGTGAGTCCCGCTCCGGCTCGTTTCTGGCAGAGGTTAGCCATCGCCATTCAGCGTGGCAATGCTTCTAGCATTATGGGAACCTTTACGCCGGGAACGATAAGGGGCGGGTTATTTCACTAACTGTATTATATACTTATAAATATGTATATCTGTATAGTTGAAGTTAGTATAGAGTAATATCCAAAGGTGTCCAAAGTCCAGTAAACACAATTCGAGTCAAAATATTAAGTAAGGTACCGGCGAGTAACAAGGCCCACAATCTAAAAACACACTTCTAACAGCTTTTTTCCATTTTACTTACGCACAATAATAAAAATCCATTGGAAAATAAAAAACAAATAAAAAAAGAGTGTGTGTACTTATGTACACGCGTTAGAAGTTATACTTCTTTGGCGTATGGAAAAAAAATACTAGAATATACAACTTGAACATAGTTATCAATTTTCATACCACCTAGAACTAACTTCATGCTGTTAAATTTAGGTGTCGGTGTGCGCGCGCATCGTAAAAATTCACTCTCATCATTTTTCTCCATCGCGCCAAAAGAAGTATAACTTCAAAAATAAATAAATATCCGCCATCTTAGGGTTCCGTACCTCAAAAGGTAAAAAAAGGAACCCTTATAAGATCCCTCTCTCGTCCGTCTGTCTGTCTGTCGGTACGTTTGTCACCACCGATTTGCTCAGGAACGGGTGGACCTAGCGACTTCACAAAAACTTGTAAATACCTACCAAAGTTCATTCCTTCATTTTCGACATTTTTAATATTTCGGAATTTTGCCTTTACTTGTGCTGTAAGACCTGGCTTTTAACCAAAATTGATCAAAACAACATTTTATAAATATAGGTATACTTAGTAGGTACTTAGTAATAGTACATTGTTACCCTAGGTGTGAAAGTCACTCATTGAGTCCCGAGACGGAGTTTGGCGCCCAAGCGTAGCGAGGGCGCTAATGGTTCGAGGGACTTAATGAGTCTTTTACCCGAGGTAAACACTGTGCTTTTCATTACGAATAATACATAAAATTCTTCATAATAACGAGCATGAATGAGAGACTCCATACTACCTCTGGCAGTATGCATGAGCCGTGTGAAGCCATAATCGTTATTCTTTAGTGTTACCTAAAGCAAGGAGGTTAGGTTAGTTTTTGAAGTTCCTATACGTAATGATACTGATACTGGCTACAAGCACATTGCACAAGCCGCGCGAAGCCATAATTTGACATGACAGCTGTCAGTGAAAGCGATTCTCCCTAGGGCTGAAAGTTTTTCTTTCTACATGCTCTTCAGGCATCTTTAGACCTACTTTCGGAGTATGAGTAATGAAAAATACTATACATAAATAGGTAAGTAAACCGTGGGGTTTAGTTGGTACAAGTATATTACGTAGAGTGAAGGAGTGTAGGTTCACCTGGTGGCGCTCCCGGTGACGTCACGTGGCCGTAGAGAGGGCACTCGTTCTCAACTAGCGATCCAAGTATTTATATAATATTCGAGTGACACTTCAACTTGCAATAATATCACTCAACTTGTATTTCATTATTGATTGTAAGCCTGTCACAGGCTCGCACCTCGCACCTCGCGGTTGTTATTAGTGTTGTAGATGATGAGGTGCCGAGGTCGCTCGCTCTGTACGACCAGCTATAGATGGTCGTACAGAGCGAGGGTCACTACCAGGTAGATACGAGTGTTGCAAGGTCGAGGTGAGCCGAACGACGAATACACTTCAGCTGTAAAATGTGATATGTTGCAACATGACAGGCACAGCACAGGTCACCAACCATCCGTCTACGCGACACAACGCCTGAACCGAGCCGTAATCCCCTTTTCTATTTACTTAGGTATACTTACATTGGAATCATTTTATAATCCATAGGGGATCCGCGAGGCGCTCGAATCTTATTTTAAATTAACGGCAGTCGGCGTCCTCTCCCTAAGTCCAGGGGACCCGACGGGGGGACGGTCGGGAGTGGGGGGATCCGTTAGAGAAGCCGACGGGCGTGAACCTAAGGTAAATAAGTATTCATCATTGATTCAACATTACATTACATTATCTATCACTCGAGCCTATCTACTTACATTCGGGTATAAATTCGGGTCAGACTCTTGTGCAGCGCGCAACGATGCAGACGTGACACATACCTTATAATTTATTTGCGTATTTGTGACGAATAGCGCAGCGTAAGCTGCCGTTCGTAATTTATCACAATGAGTTACATTGTGGTGAACGAGTTGCTGGCGTTCCTGCAGCAGAAACTGGATGTGATGGACGAGTTGTCTGCACTTCAGATCTGTACATCGAGCTTCAGTGAGGAGGACATAGCGGCGGCCAAGCTGTTGCTATTCGAGGTGCTGAATAAGCGTGACCAAATGGTGTCTAGTCGTCGCGACGGGACTAAAAAAAGCGTACAAGACATCATCTCGCTGTTTAAGGAGACAGACCCGGACGACGTGCCTACGTTTGTGGCGAGGGATCTAAATAAGCTCCCTCCTGTCACTTTCGACCACGTCGATGCTACGAGCCTCCTGAAGGACATCGTCCTTCTGAAAAAGAGTCTCAAGGAAGTGCACGAGAAGCTGGATGCATCTCAAAATACCGTTTCCGAACTACGCAAAGAAGTGGACGAGTTGCGCAAGAACGGAGCGGTAACGAGGTCACCAGTGTCGGTGACGCACGTCAACTCACCGCGCGGAGCTGTCCTAGATAATAGCTTCGCGTCAGCAGTTTTGTCGCAGTCGCCGTCGCCTCGTGCGCCGCTTGTAGACAGCGTGCCCCGCGCGTCCCGCGCCGCTGCGGTACCTCCGCGTGCCGTCGCACGACCTACGCTCCCCGCCCCGCCGCCTTTGCCTGCGGCCTCAATCACCGCGAGCGCCCTTGTCGTTTCGAAGCCAAAGGTTCCGAACGACGAAGATGATGAAGGTTTTGTCAAGGTGCAAAAGAAGCGGCGACCAAGACCTATCATGAATCGCTGCGGTACAGCTCCTACTGATTCTAGTCAGGGAGTTCGTGCTGCGACGCCTAACACTCCGGTGTACATCTCCCGCCTGCACTACACTGTCGGGACGAAGGACATCGTCGAGTACGTACGCCGGAAGCTGGGTTGTACGCTGAGGGTACATATGCTGGAGTCGCATCGAAACGTCAATTTCAAGGCGTTTGTGGTGCGAGTACCGAACAGCTATCTGCCTCGCGTTATGGACGATCCGTCGCTTCCGCGGACAAATTCCACAAGAACAGACTAAGCCGAAAGTGTAGTGTCATGGAAGTGCTACTAACATAGTTCTAAGATATCTCTTTAACACATTCAATTATTATTATAAAATATGTATGTTAGTCTATAAGGTATGTATCTATGGGCCTTTGTAGCCTGAAATAAATGATTTATTATTATTATTATTATTTACTATTCATTTATTTTTCTTAAATTTAGATTTTTATAAAAATAAACTGAATACAAATATATACACTATAAAAACTTATAAAATAATTTTATCTAAGCGATTAAACTTAACCTAAATAAAATGTAATTTAGGTACAAGTTTAAAAATAATGTATAAATTTTGCATCTAAAACAGTAAATCAATATAAAAACCTAAACCTAGAGTACCATCGGCAGCGAGGCAGGGCCCAGGCTACCGATGGTTAGGGCCGCAGAGAAAGGAATCTTCTGACAATACGTGCCGTATCCAAGATTAAACATAACTAAAAGAACACTCTCGACTAATTCACCTTTCAAACAAAAAAAACTAAATTAAAATCGGTTCAACCGTTCGCGAGCTACGATGCCACAGACAGACACAAACACATGTCAAACTTATAACACCCCGTCGATTGTACGAATGTGGAATGGTACGAACATGGAAATTGTACGAATGTATCCATAGCCGTTTTTGCTTCGGGGGTTAAAAACAGAACACTGGAACGGAAGATCAAGAAAAACAAATAATACCTAGTAGAATTCACTAAATAAACAATAGTATATTGTTACCCTAGGTGTGAAAGTCACTCATTGAGTACCGAGACGGAGTTTGGCGCCCGAGCGTAGCGAGGGCGCTAATGGTTCGAGGGACTTAATGAGTCTTTTACCCGAGGTAAACACTGTGCTTTTCATTACGAATAATACATAAAATTCTTCCTAATAACGAGAGTGAATGAGAGACTCCATACTACCTCTGGCAGTATACATGAGCCGTGTCAAGCCATAATTGTTATTCTTCAGTGTTACCTAAAGCAAGTAGGTTAGGTTTTTGAAGTTCCTAATGCGTAATGATACTGATACTGGCTACAAGCACATTGCGCAAGCCGCACGAAGCCATAATTTGACATGACAGCTGTCAGTGAAAGCGATATTCCCTAGGGCTGAAAGTTTTTCTTTCTACACGCTCTTCAGGCACCTTCAGACCTACTTTTGGAGTATGAGTAATGAAAAATATATTAGTACTTACTTCAACATATTTAGTAATAGACCGTCCTTGCTATCTGTACTTAGTTATCTACGTTATATAGGAAGGTACCTGGGAAAGGAATAAATATATTGAGACATGGTGTGTACGTACAGTGTGTACATACAATGTTGCCACCGTACACTGTACAGTGTACACTGTACGTATGTACACATGGAACTAGGCATGTCTACAACTTTATTACATTATATGAATTTCATTACTTGTACTTTATACAATATATTATTCATTCATTCATTCATTTATTTATTTGCGTAGAAAAAGGTACAAAAGATCTTACACTAATTAATTAATTACATAGTAATTTATAATGTACTACTTATTATGTAATAGGTACATCGAGACACACTCCCTAGGTAGGTAGGTATGTATGCCAACATGTCACAAGCAGGTACCACCACTTGTTGTATGTATATATGCATACATACTTGTTACGCATGTACATACCTATCTCTCCCTTCAATCCAATATAATCACATCACTATAAAGCCAACAACAAACATATTATATAATGGTACGGTACAGTCATGGAATCTGATTGAATATCAATTGATCTGCTGACCATTTAGTTGTTACATAATGTTACCGGCGAGCGTTGCCGCGGGAGTGTGACCGGCCGCGCACGTACCCGCCCTTGGCCGGGGCGGTTGTCGAGGACGGCGCGGACACCGCCGGGGCGGGGGACGGCGAGGCGGCCGAGGGCGTGGAGGCGGCGGGGACGCGCGGGGCCGCGGACGGCGCCGGCGGCTGCAGCAGCAGCTCCGACATGTTTACCTGCTCGTTGAACAACATGCAGAACTCGTCTATCTTCTGCAAGTCCCCCGACTTGCCCGAGTATAGAGTGAGCACGGCGCGCCACAGAGCCGCGTACCCTCTACTGAGACGTACGATGTCGCCGGGCTGGAGCAGCGCGCCCGCCGCGTCCCACACGGACAGGTTCACGCACGCCGTCGCGTCCGCCACACGCAACGTCCTCACCTGTACACAGAGACACCCATACTTCACATTGTCGCATGCTGCAAGCAGTCACAACACAAGATCAGTTGGTTAGGTATTCGGTCACCTCTCTAGCCTCCTTGGTGAGTGTGGGCGGGCCGATCTCTAGGACGATGAACACCGCGTTGATGTTCTTCATGCCCGGCTTCAGGTCCTTGATCTGCACGTACTCCACGGTACTCATCGTGACATCAACGGAACACACAAACTAGGTATAAATTGATTGATTATGACATATATTATACTGATCGCAAAAACTATATAAGCGAAAACCCCGTTAATTTATCAGGATCAAAATAATCAGGAAACACGGTAAACAAATTCAGTACTATTGTGGTTGTAAATTTGACAGGTAACAGCGGGCCTTTTTTTTTTTTTTGATAGACGCTAACTAACAAAAATTCTACCAATACATATTTTAAATAAAGGACACTTTTAAATGGTCGAAACTTTCACGTTAAGTAAAAACAATATTTTAAAATATTAATTATTATAATAAATCAATTGACTGCCTTAAACATCCCAAACTAGTTTCTAGTTTATTTATATAATATGAACAAGGAAAACACATGCACAATGAGGAAAGTAGCATAGGAAAATTTACTCAAAACCTGGTAATTATTAGCTGTCAAATTTAAAGAAACTCTCAATGTCTGTTGCAAAAACTGTCACTGTCAAAAAACGAAAAGATTGAAGCAATTGACCGCCGTTATACCTAACCTAGAAAACGTTAAATTCTCGTCTCAAAACATAAACACAAACTAAAACGTGTTTGATATTAAATTATTGCGTGAGATATAGATATGTTCAACCAGTTAGGCGGCGGTGGCGTAGTCGCCGGTAGCAATCCCAACAAGGACCTGGAGGTGGCTTCCCCGCCGGACGACACCGTCTCCTCGCTCGAGTTCTCGCCGCCCTCTGTACCGCAGACGTTTCTCGTCGCCGGCAGTTGGGACTGTCGGGTATGTTTCTTGTTGTTGGACGTTGGTTAATATTACATGAATATTGTAGGTTTGTTGTATGTTTGTACGTATATATCGTGGCTGTTTCAGGTGCGATGTTGGGAGGTGGAGCAGTCCGGCAAGACGGTGCCCAAGGCCGCCCAGGCCATGGACGGGCCCATCTTGGATGTCGCCTGGCACGATGTCAGTATCTACATAACTTTATCTCTGTAACATGTCTGTCACCTATGTCTCAGGCCATTATTAAAATGTAAATTGTTATCAGGATGGCACCAAAGTGTTCATGGCATCGACTGACAAGAGCGTCAAATGTTGGGACCTCGCCTCCAATCAATGTGTTCAGGTAAACCATACCTACCTAATAAAAACATTGTGATTATGTGTGTTGTAAGTGTGTTTACACAAAGCTTTAGAACCAAGTATGAAACTTTATACATAGATACCTCAAGTTCTGGAATTACACATAATGCACCTTTTTATTAATAATATTCCCACTGGATGGGTACATGAGTGGGTAAAACCTTAGTGTATCTAGTGATAGTATAGAGTGATTAAATTCCATTGGACCTGTACCTACAACTGTCAGTACATGTATACGGGCTGTATTCCACAACTATACCTCTTTAGTCAGGTCATTGTTACATGAGGGTGGAGTAGGCTGTCTGTTATCACTTGCCAATCAATATTGAGTAACATTTAATATTATAACAAGTAATGTGTATGTATACTATACATGTAGGTGGCAGCTCACGAGGCTCCCGTCAAGACCTGCCATTGGATCAAAGCACCAAACTACACCTGTCTCATGACCGCCTCCTGGGACAAGACACTCAAAGTATGATATTATACTTATTATATTTATTTTATCAACTCTGTAAATATTACCTAGTTATTTTGTTTTATTTGAACCTATAGAGCCAAATACAAAAGTCCAGTTGAATAGTAATTGTATTATTTATTTCGACGACCCAGTTGGCACAGTGATCACCATTCCGAACTGCCAAATACAGGTTTGTGGGTTCCATTTCCGCCCCAGACAAGTATTTCTGCTTAGATATTTGTTTGTGGTCTGGTTGTTTCTATGTATTATAAGTATATATTTACAAAAGAAAAGTATATAAGTAGTATATCCGTTGTCTAGTACTCATAACACAAGTTAGCTTGGGGCTAGATGATAATGTGTGAAATGTCCTGCAATATATTAATTATGTTTCAGTTCTGGGACACACGGAGCGCCGTTCCCATCATGAACATGAACTTGTCAGAGCGATGTTACTGCGCTGATGTGGTGAGTGACTTGGTACTGGCTGCTGCCCCCTCACACGACACACGACACGAAGGTGTGTATGTATGTATGTGTGTTGTCGGTAGGACTACCCGATGGCCGTAGTCGGGACGGCGGACCGCGGCATCAACCTGTACACGCTGGAGGGCAAGCCGGGCGAGTTCAAGCGTGTCGAGTCACCCCTCAAGTACCAGCACCGGTGTATCGCCGTCTTCCGTGACAAGAAGACGAAGCAGCCGACGGGGTTCGCGCTCGGCTCGGTCGAAGGGCGCGTCGCGATCCAGTACGTCAGTCCTACCAACCCTAAGGACAACTTCACGTTCAAGTGTCACAGGTCAGCGGCGGCGGCTGCGGCAGGCGGCTTCCAGGACATATATGCCGTGAACGACGTCGCCTTCCACCCGGTGCACGGGACGCTCGCCACGGTCGGCTCTGACGGGTCCTTCTCCTTCTGGGACAAGGACGCCCGCACTAAGCTCAAGTCATCGGAGCAGCTAGACCAGCCTCTCACCAAGTGCGCCTTCAACCACAATGGACAGATATTTGCGTACGCCGTCGGATACGATTGGTCTAAGGTATGAATGATAACAGGCATGTGTATTACAGGAAGCCAATAATGTTAAATAAACACTTGACATTCAGTGTTCCTAGCCTGGACTAACCATTGATTGACCTAGTTTTTAAAAGCATGTTCTGTTACAATACATGATAACAAGGGCCATCATCTCTTTGGGATCACTAACTCTCGTCAGGATGTTGGGGTTCACAAGTCAACGCTGTAAGTGTCCACTTGTGGAATCCAACAACAGGCAACTTATTTTGATCAAAACAATATATTATAAATAAATACATGATACTATACTATAATAAAAATACCCTTTCTTTACTGTATTTATACATTACTAGCAGCGCTCCGCGGTTTCACCCCCGTAACTCCTGATCCCGTGGGAATTTCGGGATAAAAAGTAGCCTATAGCCTTCCTTAATAAATGGACTATCCAACACAAAAATATTTTTTCAATTCGAACCAGTAGTTCCTGAGATTAGCGCGTTCAAAAAAACAAACAAACAAACTCTTCAGCTTTATAATATTAGTATAGATAATATAATATGTATATGTACAGGGTCACGAACACTTCAACCCGGCCAAGAAGAACTACATCTACCTGCGTGCATGCTATGAAGATCTCAAGCCGCGCCCGTCCTAGGGCTGTACTTACCTTCTACATTATTATTATTTCATATTGTGTGTTATTGTGTACAGTTGTGTACAGAGAGACAGATTCCAATAAAGTTTAAGAATATTTTGTATGCAGTGTGTGTGTTGTGTGGTGTAAGTATTTTGCAAGTCTTGGAGACTGTCATGGTGTTGTGATCCTGATCCTGACCATCCCTCCTTTTGTATTGTATACATCTACAACTAGTTCCTCTCAATGTCAAGTGATAGGTAAATATAGAAGTACTACCTATTAGAAACTGTTCAATGTACAAACAATAGGTACCTACCTAAGCTATGTAAGATACATACAACTCCTGATTTATTCATAATATTAAACTAATTACAAACAAGTATGTGAATTGTAAATGATTAATTAAATGAGTATCCACACAGAGTGTGAAGCTCACAGACACACAACAGGGACATTTCATTCTGTGTTACACAGATCACAGGTTAGCATTTATTTATTCAAATACTTCATTGAACAGAACACTAATAATTTATTTAAAATAGCAAATGAACAATAATAATGTTGTATTAGCTAAGGTTCTATAGGTATTCTATAATAAGAGTTCAGTGATGATGTTCGTCATCGTCGCCCAGTATCTTCTGTAGGCCAACTACGACGACTGTGAGGCCGAGCCCGATGGGGAGGCCCCGGAAGAAGGCACCGCGCGCGCGTTGCCATCGCGTCCCGAACCCGGGATGATAGCGCCACGCCTCGTTCCTGACACGACATACATACACCTCATCATCATTATAATATCATATCGCACAACTGAATGATATCTTAAGGGTATGCATTACGCACCTGATCCAAGGATCGCAGAGGCCCTTCTTGGCGAGCGCTCGCTCGAGCTCCTCCAGCTGCGGAATACCTTTGTGGCTGAACTCGGAGAAGTGAGGGACCCTGTATGGCGGCCCTTGCTTATGATCGTGACCGCCCATCGTACCTACACAAGAACAAGACAGGTCAATCAGAACAACAAACATTAGATTATTACATAATTTAACCAAATAAACCAAACTATGTTTGTAAAACTATATTAAGTGCTAAAAAAAAATAATTTGAGAACGATTACATACTGATATGGCTAGTTTAGAATTCTTTGTATCGTTGTAGGCTTATTTTTCTAATTTGTAACTTTTCAGAAGAAAAATGGCAGAAATGACACCAAACCTCAGTAAATGAAAGCAACAGTCACTGTCAATGTCATGCCAAATGCCTCTGACAGCTGACGGTGAAGTTTCTTTTTTTTTTTTTTTTTTTTTTTTTTCTTTTCTTTTATTATGCCTTCGCACGTATGCATTTAGCCAGTGTCAAGTTTTATTTTGCATCAAATTGACCCGATTTTTCATAAATCGGGCCCAAATTGTTTCAAAACAGTCAAAGTCGTCATAGTCCGTCAAGTCAGGGGCTATAGTAAAGCGGTGGCAAGTTTACCATAACCTTAATAGGAGATTTGGAGGCAACGAGAAAACTGCATGTTTGACACTGATTTTTACTTTCACTACACTTGTGCACTTTCACAGAACTAAATTGAATAACATTCCACCAGAATTATACAATTCAACTCGGGTTACATCTAAGTTTCATGAAAATAAAACTGCAGCACGACATGTCCTATTAAGGTTATGGTAAACTTGCCACCGCTTTACTATAACCCCTGACTTGACGGACTATGACGACTTTGACTGTATTGAAACACTTTAGGCCCGATTTATGAAAAATCGGGTCATAATTTGATGCAAAATATAACTTGACACTGGCTAAATGCACACGTGCGAAGCCATAATATAAGGAAAAAAAAAAAACTCGTTCCCGCCAAAACTCGAAGTTTCTTTTACTTTCTTCGGTCTCAGACGGTCTCATATTTTACGGTTGGTCGTAAGTTGGTTGTCAATAATGAAGTTGTAGTAATGCGAAAACTAGTAAGTGATGTTGATAGTTGAAAATTTCAACTATCAACATCACTAGACCAACAGATGGTCGAAGAGACCACGAGATATTCCGAATCAAGAAAATACAAATGTTTAAAACCGAATAATAGAATTCAATCGAGATTTTACAATCTTCTTTCGTAGCAATATTTATCCCATCCCTAGTTTGATACAGCAAGCATCTTTGTTTTGTTTTTGTTTCATCTCGGTAGATGTCTACTATATTCCTAACTAATTGCTGCATATGTATAGTTTGGTTGGTTGGTATAGATAGTCAGGTTAATTTATCTCTATACTTCCAATTATTATTGTCTTGAGGCGCTTTATTATCGCGCGCATTGTCCTTAATTCGCGATATTACGCGAATAGATTGTGATAGTAATTCTATTCATACATACAATACAAAACAGTTTTGATAAAACAGAACGTGATGAGAGTTCTTAGGCCATCGGCACTCATCGCCAGACGTTGAAGTTGAATGAAAAGTGTGAAGTGGAGTGTACTTATAGATATCAAAAGGTGGAAGAGTGTTGGGTCGGTCGGGTAGGATGCGTGTGAGGAGGGCATCAGGCTCGTGCTAGAGACGATGATGGTGTGGTTCCCGCTGGTGGTGGCGCTGGGCGCGGCGCTCGGCGCGGACGCGGCCGCCGACACCGCGCCGCCACCGCCGCCACCGCCGACGACTCCAGGTACGACACACTCCTCCTGCATGTCTCCGCCGCCCGCGCCGGCCGCTCCCGCTCATCGCCCGCCGCCGGACTTGATACACTACACTTTCATTCATCAAACTTGATATTTACCTACATTGTGCATGAAGTCTGCTCGATTTCCTGGTTCTATTGCATGATATAAGATTGTTTTGCTTGATAATAAAATTGGAATTTAGTACATTTTTTTTACAAAATTGTGTCATTATCATTTATTTACCTTACCTGTAGTAAACCCTAGACATAGGAGCATAATAGAAATCGTATAACCCTATTGAAAATGGTAGAAAGTATAGAACAACCCAATAGTTGTGTAGCTTGCTCCGCATGTCTGTAATACAATGTGTTCTAACTGACAGAGTATGGATCGATCTGAATCTATGGTAGATACAGGGCACCTGTCTTGGGGGAAACATTGTGATGAACACTAACTTCTGCTGTTCTGGTTTTTTTCTTCTGATACATAAGTAAGTATATGAAACGGGAGTCTATCTGCATTTTTTTTCTTATAAAAATGAGATACTTCTTTAAAAATTAGCAAGCAAAGCTATTACTACGATGTCAAATATTATGATCTCATAAAAAAAGATAGACAGCTCCCAGTTAAGTTAAGGCCCAGGCATTATTTAAGTGTATTCCTCAATTGGTTCCCCGCAGTCTGCAGCACCGTGGAGGTGGACATGTGAGGGGTACCTACCTACTTATAAATAAATACCAAATAATAATATGAGGTATTGTGTGGTGTGGGGAGCAATGGGATGGGGCAGATATTGGAGCCGTATCCAACACTATCTATATACTCTTACTTTGCAAGGAGGCGAGGTAAGTACGGAGGTAGTTATATTGTTTGTTTAATAAACAGGATGAGTCTTTTACACGGGCCTTCAACTACTATATCCTAACTAAACTGTAAGAGTTACTTAGCTAAAAATGTTGAACAATTTCCTCAACAAATGTGCTAGTAGCACATCTAGTAGTATCATTTCATCAGAAACTCCACCATACAGTTCTAATATTGCAATAATTGGAAAGTTTTCAACTCAAACGGCCGCTTTGCTGGTAATTTAAATATTATAAATTCTATAACTGTGTAGTGACTTTAGTTGACTGACTGTACAGGCAGGTGCCCCGGGCTGACCTCTACCCTCCGTCCGTCCCCCTGTTTGTTTGTCCACACTACACATGAATCAATGAACTGATTCATGTAGGTAGGTACCTACTTACCAATATAATATGTTTAAATACGTATTCGAGTAGGTGGAGCTACACACTACACACACGATGGTTGGTAGGCGCGTGTCGACCGAGTAGGTGCATCAATGTATCGTTGGCGACATACCGAGCTACTCCGTCCGATGCAGCATGTAGTTACAGGTGGTTCCAGTCCCGACCTATATTATAGTCCTTTCACTATCTAGGAGCCATTGATTGTAAACACGACATCGTGCCTACCTATGGTATGGTATGCTAGGATCCAACCGGAACCGGAGGCAGAATGAGTGTCCGTGTGTGAGTCGAGACGAGACAGGTGGACGCGCACGCGGATGAAGGCGACCTACCTCTAGCAAGTAGATATGCGGCCGGAGTCCGGACATCTACCGACATATATAGTATAGTATAGTATAGTATAGGTACCTACTGTACTGTGTTACCTACACTGTCCTACAACGTGTTTACGATCGATCCACATATATCTATATTTAATCATTACATAGTTCCCGCTGTCTGTCCCTATGTATGCTTAGATCTTTAAAACTACACAACGGATATTGATGCGGTTTTAATAGACAGAGTGATTCAAGATGAAGGTTTATATGTATAATGTCATGCATAATATAGCCGTAAAAGTTTAGTATAGCGCGCGTGCACGACTGGTAGAACGACTGGTAGATGGGTAGAGCGGACTATGTGATGTGCAGTGTGCAGTGTGTGCAGTGCAGTGTGTGTAGGTACCTACGTACGTACAGCTAGTCTAGTAGGTAGGTATAACAATGTACATCATTGATTGAATGAACTCTACTAGAGGCTATCAGGAAGAGGTCGAACCGCCCGCGCCGCGCGCCGACACATTCGATTGTAAAGGGTGCCTCCTGCTGCAACTTGAACTTTAACAATTTTATTATTATTTTATTTTGATTGAGTTTGTAATGTGTACGAGTATGATATGTACCTACACTATGTACCTACAGAGCGGACGGCTGCGTGTAGGTACGTATTTGTGGAGCAGTACCCAAGTACCCACCTGTACATCTGGTACATCTGGTACATCTGGCAGTAGTAAGTAGCTCCTGCATGTCTGCATGATATTTCCTCAGTCATTCGCTTTAACACTTTACTTTTTAAGAAAACGTCAGATGAAGTATCCCAGTCTTGTACCATTCTACAGGACAGAATGAATTTTTCACGTGGGCCTTCAGGGCTATATTCTAAACTATGAGCGATAGCAAAAATGTTGAAAGGTGTTGCGTGGGGCACGCAATCCTTTTAGCATTTTTCGCTATCTCTCATAATTTAGGATATAGCCCTGAAGGCCCACGTAAAAAAATCACCCTGTATATTCTGTGCCCAGCCAGAGATTTAGGCGGGGGATGTTGGATTCTAACTTAGTTTACCGAGCTATTTGGTGGGATTCTGAAGTTGTATGATTCAGGTTCTAGTCATTTTCGGGTTAAATCTTCGACCGAGGTGATTTGGTTGAAGGATTTAAGTATATATTATTTACTGAGTTGGTCAGATTCTTAGTAGGGAGATAGTTGGATTACGTCACATTGTAATAAGTTAATTTTGGTAAAATACAGTTCTGGCAAATATGTAATATCATTAGATGGGCCAAAAAAAAACAAAACGTGTCGCGGGACACGCGTTTGGAACGAAGTTCCTGACAGAAAGAGTTGAGTCGTGACGTCTCATGTAGGTAATGTTACCCTGTGTGTGGGGGGTGTGTTTGTGTGTTACAGATGAGGAGGTGTTACCGTGCGAGGTGGGACAGTTCGCGTGCGGGGCGGGGGCGGGGGCGGGGGGGCGGTGCCTGCCGGCCGCGTGGCGGTGCGACGGGCGGGCGCACTGCGACGCCGGCGAGGACGAGATCGACTGCCGTCAGTACCTACCTGTCTCTATCTATCTATCTAGGCTAGGCTAGACTAGACTAGGTAGTGTCATATACACACTTGTCACGTTCCCTATGTCACACGTAGAGTGGAACACGACGTGCGGCGCGGGGCAGTTCCGGTGCGCGCGCAGCGGCCGGTGCATCGCGGCGAGCTGGCGGTGCGACGGGGACGAGGACTGCGGCCCCCACGACCACTCCGACGAGGAGCCCTACATGTGCGAGAAGGACTTCGAGTGCGCAGCGGGCGAGGCGCGCTGCGTCACCCCGGTGCACGGACACTTCGCGTGCGTGCCCGTGTCCCGGTACTGCGACGGCGTGCGGGACTGTCTCGACGGCAGCGACGAGTGGGACATCTGCGACAACTTCACGAGGGCGGCGTGCGCCTCGCTGCGGTGCTCCGCCGCGGCCGGCGCCGGGTGCCGCCCCACGCACCGGGGGCTCGCATGCTACTGCCCGCAGGGGTACAGCCCCGCCGGGGATCTATGCATAGGTAGGTATTGCGACGTACCTACCTATAGTATGTAATGTAACGTATACCTAAGTCGTCGTGTGTTGTCGTCAGATAGGGACGAGTGTACGGAGAGGGAGACGTGCTCGCAGAGGTGCACGAACAGTGCGGGCTCGTTCGTGTGCAGCTGCGTGGAGGGGTACGTGCTGCACGAGGGGGACCGGCGGTCCTGTGTCGCGGTCGACGTGCCCGCCGGGGACCCGCTGTCGCTGGTGGTCGTCACGCAGACGGACATCCGCCGCGTGTATCCGACCACACCCCCCACACCCCCCACACTGACCGCCAACAACACCCTGCAAGCGCTCAACGTGCGCGCCATCGACTACCTATACGATAACAGGTCACATATATTATATTGTAACTTGACTTGTCCGTATGTATATTGACGGTGTGTGTGTGTGTGTATGTGTGTGATGGTATATATGTGCAGGTCTATATGCTACGTGCACCACAACATGAGCAAGTCCGGTATAGTGTGCGTGGACGCGGACGACTTCTCCGTGCGACGTTACCTGCCCGCGCCCGACCTCTTCCCCGATATAGACTGTGAGTATAGTGCATGCGGTCGCACGTCGTGCCGGTCTCCGTGCCGGTCCGTGCTCACGGTACGTGTGTGTTGCAGCCGTGAACCACCTCGCGTTGGACTGGGTGTCGGGCAACTGGTACTTCGGTGACGATCGCGAGGTGATCTACGTGTGCAACTCCGACCTCGACGTGTGCCGGATCATCGTCGACTCGGAGCTGAGCAAGGTGCGCGGGATGGCGGTCGACCCGCACGCCGGGCTCATGTTCCTGTGCGTGTGGGGGGCGACACCGGCGAGCGTGTCGCGGGCGACGCTCGCGGGGACGGAGCGGGGGGCGGTCGCCGGGGTCAAGCTGGTGTACCCGGCCGCGGTCACCCTCGACCTGGCCAACAGGGAGGTGTACTGGACGGACTCGTACCTCGAGACGGTGGAGCGGGCCGGGTACGACGGAGGGAACCGGCGCACCGTGCATCGGTCCTACCTCACGCAGAAGTTGCAGCACATCGCCGTTCTCGAGGAGACGCTCTACCTGCCCGTGTGGGCGGAGCGGGCCGTCCTCGCCGTCTCTACCGCCCCCGGGGCGTCCTCGTCCCGGGGGCGCATCGAGCTCGGGGCGCGTCCCGTGGCCGCGCTCGCGTTCCACCGGGCGCGGCAGCCGGCGGGGGCGGCGTGTCGCGGGGGCGGGGGCTGCTCGCACCTGTGCGTACCGGAGGGGGGCGGGGGCGGGGCGCGGTGCCTGTGCCCGCACGGGATGCGGCTCGCGGGCGCGCACCGGTGCGTCCCCGCCCGCCTCGACCCGTACCTGATGGTGGCGCGAGGCACGCCGCCCCTGGTGCAAGCGCTGCCGGTGACCGCGGACGGCGGCCACGCCGGGTGGGAGCCGGCCGCTCCCGCCACCGCCGCCGCGCGACCCTCCGCCCTCGCGGTCGACCAGCGAGGGTCACGTCTCTACTACTGCGACGTCCACAGGTACGTGTACCGCGTGTACCACGTGTACCACGTAGCGCAGCTGTCATGTAGGTCTAATATAACAATATACTATACATACAGAGTAAATTTTTTACGTGTGCTTTCAGGGCTATATCCTAAACTATGAGAGATAGCGAAAAATGCTGAAAGGAGTTGCGTGACCGGTTTTGACAAAAACTAAAACTGCATCAAAAGATTTAGGTACGACGGGATTTTTGAAAAAGTCATCATCGGTTCCCTGGATTTATTACCCTATATTTTTGTACCAATCGATAGTGTTGCTAATATAGATCAATTTCCCGGCGAGGGTAATGACTTTTACAAAAATCTATTGACGCAGATTTAGGTAGTTATTGTCAAAATCGGGCACGCAACTCCTTTTAACTATCTCTTATAGTTTAGAATATAACCCTGAAGGGTCACATAAAAAATTAACCGTGTATATGATCAGGTACGAGATAGTACGTCAGCACCTGGACGGCACCGGCCGGGAGGTGTTCATCGACCAGGAGGTGGACAACTGTGAGGGCATAGCCGTCGACTGGATGGGGGGCAACCTCTACTGGACGGACTCCGCCCTGGGGGAGGTGAGCGTATGTCGGCTGGACGACGCCACCTCGAGGACGGTGGTGGCGCGCCACGAGCCCGGCCCGGCGGGGGGCAGCCCGCGGGCCATCGCGCTCGATCCCGCCGCCGGGGACATGTACTGGACGGTGTGGCCTCGCGTCGCCGTCGTCGGCGCCCCGGGCGGAGCCGGCGAGGGCGGAGGGGGACGCATCGAGACCGCCCGCATGGACGGGTCGCGGCGGCGCACCCTCGTCCCGGACGGGCTCCGGTGGCCGAGCGGGGTGGCGCTCCACGCGGGCGCCCTCTACTGGACGGACACGTTCCTCGACAAGATAGAACGGCTCGTGTTGCCTGGCGGGCGACGCGAGGTGGTGACGCGCGCCTCCAAACCGTACGGGCTCGCCGTCTACGAGGGGGCCGTCATATGGAGCGAGCACTCGACCGGGGAGATACGTCGTCTCGAGCCGGGGGGTGAGGCGGTCACGCTGCACCGTCTCCCGCCGCCGCTCTACGACCTCAAGCTGGTCTCCAGCGGGGACGTGACCGGGGGGAACGCGTGCTCGGTGGAGCGGGGCGGGTGCGCGGAGCTCTGCCTCGCCACCCCCGAGGGAAGGACGTGTGCGTGCGGGGGCGGGCGGCGTGCCGGGGCGGCGGGGCGGTGCGAGCCGGCGGCCGGGGTCGGGGCGGCGACGTCGCGCGCCCGCTGCCCCCCCGGGCAGTTCCACTGCGGGCGCGGCCAGTGCGTGGACGCGCTCTACGTGTGCGACGGGGACGCGGACTGCCCGGACGCGAGCGACGAGGACGCCTCGCCGACCGGACCCTGCGGTCAGTACACACACACACACACACCACCTACATACATACGAATACTCCCACTTTGGTATTGAGTTTTAACACTGGACCCCCGATATTTCGTTACTATAAATACTTGCTTATGTATACACGGTGAATGTTTTACATAATATGGGCCTTCAGGGCTATATCCTAAACTACATAACAGAGAGCCAAAAATGCTGAAAGGAGTTGCGTGCCTGATTTTGACATAAACTAAAACTGCACCATTAAATTGTTGAAAAAGTAATTAACCTAGCCAGGAATCAAACCTCAACAGGTAGTGTTGCTGATAGAGATCAACTTCTTGACTTCTAAAAAATATACTTCCAAGTACATTTTTAACCAATCGGTAGTGTTGCTGATAGATTGCTGATAGATTGCTGATAGATTACTGATAGAGATCAACTTCTTGACTTCTAAAAAATATACTTCCAAGTACATTTTTAACCAATCGGTAGTGTTGCTGATAGATTGCTGATAGATTACTGATAGATTGCTGATAGATTACTGATAGATTGCTGATAGATTGCTGATAGATTACTGATAGATTGCTGATAGATTACTGATAGATTGCTGATAGATTACTGATAGATTGCTGATAGAGATCAACTTCTTGACTTCTAAAAAATCTATGGATGCAGTTTTAGTTGTTGTCAAAATCAGGCACGAGTTAAGGAGTTGACGCAAGTCTTTGTTCAAAAACTTGAGAGGTGTCAAGGTACACCCGGATGGAAGGAATTGTAATGAAATCAAAAAGTGTCGTTACAACTTTTGGTCTTAATTTTTTCTGTCTAGCCCCCTTTCGCAACGCGGCATAAGGAACTTCGTTTTAAAAACTTTATTTAACGAACAGCTTGGATCACAAAAGTATTATCAACTTAATTAAACAAAAAAATAACCCTTCGGCCGTGTATGATACCAGAGTTTGGTAACCAGTATCATACGAAGAAAAAATGATCGTCGTAGGATACTGGTATCCAAGTGATAGGATTTATTACTTTTCTGATACCCTTCATCATGTTTGGTAACCAGTATCCAGTAAGGAATATAACATTCTGCCTATGAAACCAACTCGGCAAACCCCCACTGTGTTAAGCAAGGGTAGTTCTCAACACTGAGATCAGAACCGTAACTGGTTATGTCATTATCCACTCCTGGTTATATTATTGTCCACTTTCATCCGAGTAAAAGCCATCGGATCGCATTCTGTACCTACGCTTATTGTAAAACCCTCGCTTTATTGAAAACATACAAGAAAACAAGGAAATAGTTCAACTGTGAATCGTTTATTACCTACAACCTATTGGAATTAAATGGCGAAATGATTTCGATACAATATCCAACACTAATTTTGTTTTCATTTAGCTGAGATATGGCGTCATTTATTTCTTCATCAATTTCTTTGAACTCTCGGCTTAGTTTCGATTTTCTCTTGTATATATCCATTACGGTGGTTTCTTTTCTTAAAATATCTAAGAGTTGAGCCAATGTCAGTCTTTTACGTCCAATATATCTGTTAAGGCGACTGTGCCAACCTTCTATATTATTGCTAGTACGTATTTTAGATGATGAACAACAGCAAATTTTTTCGAAGTCAGTCTTTACATAAATTTTGTTATCTCTTCTCCAGACGGACTCTTTGACATAACATATTCATACCCCTTTCTCCTCTCTTCTTCATTGATATAAAAAAGGTGAAATGTCAATGCACATGACATGCTTATCAGTTACATACTAGAAAATATTAAGTACTCACTTGTAACTATTTGATATTTTTCTTGAGCTGATACTCGGTTACATAAAACGAAAAATCCTTATCACTTGGATACCAGTATCCTACGACGATCATTTTTTCTTCGTATGATACTGGTTACCAAACTCTGGTATCATACACGGCCGAAGGGAAAAATAAGTATTTAAACTAAGAATAATGATGACTTAACACTATGTCGCAATATCCGTTAATTCTGGTCGTCTGCAGGGTGAGGGTAGAGGGTAGAGGGGGGTCACACTTAACTCACGCAACTCCTTTTAGCATTTTTCGCTATCATTCATTATAGTTTAGGATATAGCCCTGAAGGCCCACGTTCAATAGTTCACCCTGCATAGTATAGTATAGAGGGATAATAAGATGTATGTATGTATGTATGTATGTATGTAACGAACAGCGAACATGACGTGCGGCGCGGAGAGGTACCTGCAGTGCGACGTGACGCGGTGCGTCCCGCGCGGGTGGCTGTGTGACGGACTGGCGGACTGCGTGGACGGCGGGGACGAGGCGGCGGGGGCGTGCGGGGCGAGGGCGTGCGCCCCGGGCCAGTGGGCGTGCGCGCGCTCGCGTCGCTGCGTGCCCGCCGCGTGGCGGTGCGACGGCGCCCGGGACTGCGGCGAGGGGGACGGCAGCGACGAGGAGGGGTGCGGCACGCCGCGCGCCAGGGACTGCGCCCCGGACGAGTTCCGGTGCGGGGGCGGGGGCGGGGGCTCGTGCGTGCCCTGGCAGTACTACTGCGACGGACGCGCCGACTGCGCCGACGCGAGCGACGAGCGCGGCTGCGGGCCCCCCACGGACCCCGAGCCCCCCACCACCCACACCCACACCCACGCCAACACTATGTAAGTATAACACGTACCGCGAATATATACAAAAAATGAACTATTACCTTGATCTCTATCCGCAACACTATCGTTCGGTATACATTTTTTACAAGGCAACAAGTCCCTGGCTAGAGTATGATTTTTCAAAAGTCTGGTGATGCAGTTTTAGTTTTTATCAAAATTAGGCACGCAACTTTTTTTTAAACATTTTTCACTCTCTTATAGTTTAGGTAATAAACATAGCCCTGAGGGCCCATATAAATAAAACGTGTATAACGTGTTCGTCAGACACGGCGGTGGCGGTGGTGGGGCCGGCACGGTGGCGGTGGCGGTGACGGTGTGCCTCGGGAACGAGATGCAGTGTAACAGCAGCGAGTGTGTACCGAAGGAGGCGCGATGCAACGACGTGCCAGACTGTCTGGACGGCTCGGACGAGATGGGCTGTCCGCCGGAGAACGCGACGACGACCACCGCCGCCCCGGGCACGACGCCCCGGGCGGCGGCGTGCGCCCCACCCTCGCTCGCATGTGACGAGGGGGCGCGGTGCGTGCCGCTCGCGGCGCAGTGCGACGCGCGCGCCGACTGCGCGGACGGCGCGGACGAGGCCGGCCGGTGCGGGGAGCCGATGTGCGCGGTGTCGGCGTGCTCGCACGGCTGCGCGCCGACGCCCGCGGGCCCGGCGTGCACGTGCCCGCCCGCCCTGCGCCTACAACGGGACGGCACGACGTGCGCCGCGCGGCACGCGTGCTCCGACTGGGGCGCGTGCTCCCAACGCTGCGTCCCACACAAACACCGTGTCCGCTGCGCCTGCGACCCCGGCTACCTCCTCGCCGACGACGGCTTCACCTGCAAGAGCACCGGTCAGTATACATACAGCACCTCACTACACGTACCGTACATAATGTACCACAATACAATACTATATTTATTTTGATTATTTGAAATGCTGGTTTTTGTATATGTAAGTATGTTTTTATCACAGTTGCTCATAAAGTGAATCTTATTCAACCGCTTTTTAAACCCTGACGCAAAAACGACGACGGGGTGTTATAAGTTTGACGTGAACCGATTATGATTTAGTTTTTTTTGTTTGAAAGGTGCATTAGTCGAGAGTGTTCTTAGCTATGTTTGATCGACATCGGTTTAGCCGTTTGAAAGTTATGAGGGATAAAAGACAGGATTAAAAACCGAATGTAAGTAGATATGCCCGTGTGGGGTATCAAATGAAAAGACATGATTTGCACATTACAAATAGCTAATTAATAAGTCCCTCCCTACAAAAACGATGAAAAAAAATCGTACAAAAAGAAAAAAAATAACCCCGAAATTATGACCCTACGTAAGTGTACATCCGAATTTTTTTGATTAAATAGATATTGATGCGTCGGGGGACTGCTCTTTACCTATAAAAACACCTCCATAAAATGATAATATTAAAATTTCAACGATAATGTTAAAGCAAGTATTAAGAATTACAAGTGAAACTACCTAAAAACTAAATACTTACACAACTGAACTATCCAAATAAATGCTAAAACAAAAAAATGTAAACGACGACTCTTACATTATATTAAATTGACTCGAAAAACAGAGCGGTCCCCCGACGCGACAATATTTAATCAAAAAAATTCAGATGTACTTACGTAGGGTCATAATTTCGGGGTTATTTTTATTCTTTTTGTAGGGTTTTTTCATCGTCATTTTTGCTTGTTTTAAGCTTTTTACGGTCATAGTATTTTTATTATTTTGTGTCGGGGGTTTGTTAAATTTTAAATGTAACTTTTTATAGGCTCACAATCCAACGTATTACGCACGCGTGCGTTTTACATTACCTCGACGCCACTAGTGTGTTATAAGTTATCCTGATAAGTTAAATTGGTATCTAACTGCTAATTACATGTTAGGTAGATGAAATATTCTTAATTTATCTGGGTTATACTGTTTTGATGTATAAAAAGAGTTTTTAAACTAGCAAATATGGTTGTCTCTAAAGTCGGTTTACGAACGAAAATTGTATGTCTTAGAAAACTATTAAAAATTGAGTTTTGTTTTTTCTTTATTTAAATATATTTTTTTCCGTACAACAACAACAGTAACAAAAACAAATGGAAAAAAAACCCAAAAAAAATATTGTATGTCAGACGAGGCTGTAAAGGTTAAAAGTCTTTTGCCTGGCCTTTCGGGAGTATAATTAAAAAAAATAAAGCTGCCTAAAAGAATAGTAAACATAGACATAACATTATTTTCTTTTCTTTTCGAGTCTTTTCTTTTATTCACAACTGTGTATCATACGACGTTTTGTATTCGCAAAACGTCGTATGATACACGTGTGGTTTGATCATTCCATCTCGGCTTTATAAACGAAGTCGCGTTCCGCTCGCGCGTTATAAACCGCCTCTATGCAATGATCAATTTACCACACTTGTATTGCAATGTACTATTACAGTTGGGGGTACGCCGCTGCTCGTGTTCAGTAGCAGACACGAGGTGCGCGGCGTGGAGCTCGGGGCGGGGGCGGGGGCCCGCGCGCTCGTCTCCTCGCTCAAGAACGCGGTCGCGGTCGATTGGGCGGCGGCGACCGCGCCCGGGGCCCCGCCGCGTCTATACTGGACCGACGTCGTCGACGAAACTATATACTCGGGGGAGCTGTCCGTCGGGGGGGGCGGCGCCGTGAGCGACGTGCGCCCCGTGCTCGAGGGGGGGCTCGCCGCCGCCGAGGGGCTCGCCGTCGACTGGGTCGCGCGCAACCTATACTGGGTCGAGAGCTCGCTGCGGCGGATCGAGGTGGCGCGCCTCGAGGGCCAGCACCGGCGGACTCTGGTGTCCGGGGGGGGCATGGAGGCGCCGCGCGCCCTCGCCGCCGACCCCGCCGCCGCGCTGCTCTTCTGGTCCGACTGGGAGGCGGGCGCGCCGCGCGTCGAGCGGTGCTCGCTCGCCGGCGCCGCGCGGCGCGTCGTCGTGCGCGTGGACGCGCTCGCCGCCGGCGCGTGGCCCAACGGCGTCGCGCTGGACGCGCGCGCCCGCCGCCTCTACTGGGCGGACGCGCGCACCGACTCCGTGCACACGACCACCTACGAGGGCGAGGACCACCGCGTCGTGCTCGCGGGGCACGAGGCGCTCGCCCACCCCTTCGCCCTCGCCGTCTTCGAGAGCCACATATACTGGACGGACTGGCGCGCGAACGCCGTCGTGCGCGCCAACAAGTGGAACGGGACCGAGGTGACGGTCGTGCAGCGCACGCTCGGCCAGCCCTTCGACCTGACGGTGGTGCACGCGAGCCGCCAGCCCCCGCCCCCGCCGGGGACCAACCCGTGCGCCGACGGCGGGGGCTGCTCGCACCTCTGCCTGCTCGCTACGAACGCGAGCCGCACCTGCGCCTGCCCCCACCTGATGCGGCTAGCCCCCGACTCCCGGACGTGCGCCCCCTACGAGCGGGCGCTGCTCGTCGCCAGGCCCGGCGAGGTATGTATACACGGTGTTCCGTATCTCCTTCATCAAATAATCAAAATCAAATAATTATTTTTATGACACATCGAAAGTTTTTGGAACGAAGTTCCTTATCGCACGTTGCGAAAGGGGCTAGACGGAAAAAATTAAGACCAAAAGTTGTAACGACACTTTTTGATTTGATTACAATACCTTCCAACCAACCATAAGACCAATATAAGAAGTGTAACCTCTATACTTCCACCGCACACCACGATGTACACCGTACAATTGCTACACAAACCTGGACTTCCACACCATCTCCAGTGTTTAGCTAAATTGCGACTTTTTGGCGTGCAGAAGTCATTAATTAAGAAGACGAAGAACTCCAACTTTTTTATTTTTTTAACCTGAACATAAATCTTTCCCGGTGTAAAAAAAGGCATGGTCACCCTAGTGTTAAAAAAAAGTTGCTATTTCATTGAGTTACTGAAAAAGTGTGATATGTGGTACCTATTGCCAGCATTTAATACCAAATTAATTTCTAATGAAATAAGCCAGAACATGATTTTTGTGAAGTAAAAGTAGTACTAAAATTTTTCTTTGTATCACAGTTGCTCATAAAGTGGATCTTATTCAACCGCTTTTAGTCTCATAATCCAACGTATAACGCACGCGTGTGTTATGCATTACCTCGACGCCACTAGTGTGTTATAAGTTATCCTGATAAGTTAAACTCTTAATTTATCTGGGTTATACTGTTTTGATGGATAAAATAAAGTATGCTGATGAACTTGTTATTGTAAAAAACCTCTACGTCTACGTGTTGAATTCTAATGAAATTTTGTAGGTACAAAAGGTAGTGTCACTTCTGAAATAGAGGATGGCTTGGTCAGTTCACGGCGAGCTACACCGCGCATGCTCACGCCATAAAAAACTTTCGATGTGTCATAAAAATAATTATTTGCATTCGATAGCACATTTGTCCTGAAATACTATCCAAAAAACAGATTGGAATAATTCCTTCATTTGCAGTTTTAGCATCAAAAAAATATATAGAAAAATCAGTGAAATTAAAAAAAAAAAGCGGACTTTCATAAAACATAACTTTACAGCATTAGATTTTTAGAAAAGTCATTACCCTAACCAAGAATCGAAACTGTTGATTTTGCAAAAAATAATCATCCTATATTTTTAAACCAATCGGTAGTATTTATAATTCCTGGAAACAAACAAGGTATGGCAAATCGAAGGAAACAGCAAATTTTTGTAGTTTTCTAAATGGTTCTCTAAAGTCGGTTTACGAACGATAATTTTACGTGATAACGTCTTAGAAAACGATAAAAAATTTAGTTTTCTTTGTTTTGTTTTTTTATTACTTAAATATATTTTTTCCATATCAATTCATTACATTCTGAGTAACACCCACGCAAAAACAAATGGAAAATACCCTAAAAAATATTGTATGTCAGGCGAGGCTGCATAGATTAAAAGTCTTTTGCCTGCCCTTTCGGGAGTATAATCTATACTAATACTAATCTATACATATAATAAATCTGTAGACATCAAAAAATCTGTAATTGTAAGATATCCAGAAAAAAAATACACAGGTCGCCTTAAAATCGTTAGCTGAACACGATAGGGTAGTTTTTAGAATTTTTGTCTGTTTGTCTGTTTGTTTGTTTGAACCAGGTAATCTCATAAACTACAGAACAGATTTTAACAAGGTCCACACGAATATGTTCAGAATATATCAGAATAACATTTAGGGTATGTTTTAATTTAACTTTAACACAATAATTAAGATATTTGATAAAAAACATTTAAAAAATGTGAAATCGAAATATTTTTCCGTGGTAAAACGTAATCGAACGTTAGAACGGAACAGTACCCTTACCACGGGTTTTTTACGTATTCGATTAAACATACTACATTGAGTATTTACTATGAAACTTCCTAAAAATCAACTTACTAGGTCCACCCGTCTCTAAGAATATCGGTAGTGACACACCGACAGACAAACGGACAAGAGAGTGATCGAAAAAGTGTTTCTTTTTTTCGAGTTCTTCAAAGAGTCATGGTAGGGGTACAGTACATGCCTCCGCTCAAGATGACAGCTGTCATAAAACCAAATAGTTTGCATTTAATACTACCTACGTGAAACTGAAAATGAGGTTAGTACAAAGAGGTACTACTACATAATATTACCGATCTCCTTTACCGAAGACCTCCGATGTTACACTTCTATCGCGCTTTTCTCCTGCTATAGTTTGAATTATGAGTTCAACTAGCGGAAACCTTAAATAGTAAAAACAAAACAAGAATTATCCAAATCGCTCCAAGAGTTTACGAGTAATCAGCGAACATACATAAAATATATATATATATATATATATACGTGACGAATTGAGAACCTCCACCTTTTTTGATGTCGGTTAAAAATATACAGGTAATAGTCATTTGTAAAAATCATTTTTTTTCCAAAACTACGTAGCCCTGCCAGCTACCTAATAAAAAAAACTGGGTATTTTGGTCAAGAATTCAGAAAATTGGATTCATAGGACATCACGTTCCTTCAAATACCCCGTTTCCGAGACGCTTTAGATGTTTGGTGTGAAAGCATTTTTTGTTCAGCGTAATGCCTGCTATCAATATGTAAGGATCTCAATGTGCATCGCGTTATTTTAAGTATTAGTATTTGTTCTGTCCAATTGCCTTTCTTTTTAATCATTAATATTATTATTTGAGAATAAAAACAATGTAAAATATTATTTGCACCAAAATAGATTATTATTTGCATGATGTTGGTGTTATAATTAGTACATTACGATATAAGTGTGGTAAATTGATCTTTGCATAGAGGCGGTTTATGACGCGCGAGCGGCAGCGAGCGTGTCATAAGAAGCCAAGACTTCTAGGGACTAAATGAGTGACTTTCACACCTTGGGTAAACAAAACAAACCCGAGGTAAACACTGTGCTTTTCATTACGAATAAACAGAAAATTCTTCCTAATAACGAGAGTGAATGAGAGACTCCCTACTACCTGATCCTCTTACAAGGTTGGGACCAAAGAGGTTATACATTATGTAGATTTTTTGCTTTTGCTATTTGTTTTCAACATGTTTTCAATACTCAAATACGTCGGTACTAACCGAAGAGATTTTTATAAATTAGTTTATCCAACACTGAGTGATGACGCGAAGTCCGTAGATTTAAATTACAGTTTTTGTAACTCGGTTTGTCTAGAATATTTTATTTACACAAAATACACAATCATAAATGAAAAACCAGATTAACCTTAACACAAAAATATAATAAAATAACAAAAGATAATACAAATTAAAACCATTCAAAATGCAAGCATTTCCCGCCAGTATTTTTTACTCAAGAAACGACACTGACCGCACGGTCACATAAAGCCACATCTGCAACATCTTGACAGGGCGCCGGTAGAGGCGCAGCATGGTCATACGTCGCTTTGACCATTTTCATCTTTACATTTATTTTATTAAATAAGATATCTTGAACTAAATATATCTACCTGAATTCGATTACTAAGAAAAAACCTATTATGTACTAAACTCTGGCAGTATGGATGAGCCGTGCGAAGCCATAATTGTTATTCTTTGGTGTTACCTAAATCAAGGAGGTTAGGTTTTTGAAGTCCCTAATGCGTAATGATACTGATACTGGCTACAAACACATTGCACAAGCCGCGCGAAGCCATAATTTAACATGACAGCTGTCAGTGAAAGCGATTTTCCCTAGGGCCGAAAGTTTTTCTTTCTACACGCTCTTCAGGCATCTTTAGACCTACTTTCGGAGTATGAGTAAGCCTAGAATAAGAATTGCCTTTGCCAAATCAATTAAAAATATAGTTTAAAAACAATGTAACTATCTATTTTGTTTTTATAACTAACACCGAATGATAAATTGTATCTATGCAGAAAAATACTAGGTATTCTAAATAACCCAAAACCACATCGCGAACGAAGTCGCGGGCAACAGCTAGTATATATATATAATATAATAAAGCTGAAGAGTTTGTTTGTTTGTTTGAACGCGCTAATCTCAGGAACTACTGGTTCGAATTGAAAAATTCGTTTTGTGTTGGATAGGCCATTTATCGAGGAAAACTATAGGCTACTTTTTATCCCGATATTCCCACGGGATCGGGAGTTACGCGGGTAAAACCGCGGAGCGCTGCTAGTTAACAAATAAATATCGCCTAAGAAATACTCGAAAAATATTAACTTTTATGTTTTTTTAAACACAAAGATTTTGTTTTGTTTTGTTCACAAGTCTTTTCTTTTATTCGCAACTGTGATAAAAAACGTCCTACGATACGCGTGTGGATATTGAACATTACTCTATGCAGTGATCAATTTGCCACACATATCGTAATGTAGTATTGTGTAATGTTTCATATAATTTCTTAAAATATGTAAATAATAGTACATTACGATATAAGTGTGGTAAATTGATCTTTGCATAGAGGCGGTTTATACGCGCGAGCGGCAGCGAGCGTGTTAAAGAAGCCAAGATGCAAAGATCAATTCCACACGTATATCGTACGACGTTTTTTATCACAGTTGCGAATAAAAGAAGACTTGAAAAGAAAACAAAATAATAATTAACAAAATATTTGTGATACGTCAGTGTTTACGTTTTTTTAGGCAATATTTTTTTGTTAATTATGCTCCGGAAGGGCCAGACTAAAGACTTTTAACCTATACAGCCTCGTCTGACATACAATATTTTTTAGGGTTTTTTCTATTTGTTTTTGCGTCGGGGGTTAAGAACAAAATACAATGGTACGGAAAAACAATATATGTAAGTAAAGAAAAAACAAAAAATCAACAACTCAATTTTTATTCGTTTTCTAAGTCATTATCACGTAAAATTTTCGTTCGTAAACCGACTTTAGAGACAACCATTTTTGCTAGCTAAAAAACTCTTTGGTACCTACCTTTTTTATACATCAAAACAGTATAACCCAGATAAATTATTAGTACATTACGATATAAGTGTGGTTAATTGATAGAGGCGGTTTATGACGCGCGAGCGGCAGCGAGCGTGTTAAAGACGCCAAGATGCAAAGATCAATTCCACACGTATATCGTACGACGTTTTTTATCACAGTTGCGAATCAAAGAAAAGACTTGAAAAGAAAACTAAATAAAAATAAATAATGAATAAAATATTTGTGATAAGTCTATGTTTACATTTTTTTAAGGCAATATTTTTTTGTTCATAATGCTCCGGAAAGGCCAGGCTAAAGACTTTCAACCTATGCAGCCTCGTCTGACATACAATATTTTTAGGGTTTTTTCTATTTGTTTTTGCGTCGGGGGTTAAGAACAAAATACAATGGTACGGAAAAACAATATATTTAAGTAAAGAAAAAACAAAAAATAAACATAACTCAATTTTTAATCGTTTTCTAAGTCATTATCACGTAAAATTTTCGTTCGTAAACTGACTTTAAAGACAACCATTTTTGCTAGCTAAAAAACTCTTTGGTACCTACCTTTTTTATACATCAAAACAGTATGTAATTAGCAGTAAGATACGTATTTAACTTATCGGGATAACTTTACAGCACTAGGTTGGCAATGTAAAACGCACGCGTGCATAATATGTTGGATTATGAGCCTAAAAGCCGTTGAATAAGATCCACTTTATGAGCAACTGTGATAAAAATAAATATTACATTTTTGAGAGGCAAAAATGTGAGAAGTTCCTGTTGCTACGTAATAACATGTCCTTACTGTGTGTGTAGGTGCTGTGTGTGGACGTGGAGAGCGGAGAGTGGGCGTGCGGGGGCGCTGGGGGGGCCATGTGTGCGGAGCCCCGCCATCTAGCGGTGGTGGGGGGCGGGGCAGTCGCGTGGGCGGACGGGGCGGCCGGAGAGGTGCGGCGTGTAGCGCTCACCGGGGGCCGCGTGGTCGCGCTAGGGGAGGGCGGGGCGCTCGCGGCCGGCGCCGGGGGGCTGCTCTACCGGGCGGTCGGCGAGTGGCTGGTGGCGGGGGACGCGCGTGGGGAGCGCGCCGCCTGGCTGCGCGGTCACCTGGCCGGCCTGACCGCGCTCGCGGTGGACGCGCGCCGCGGGCGGCTGTACTGGGCGCGCGAGACGACCGCCCTGGGCGCGTGGCTCGAGGCCGCCGACGGTGACGGCACACACCTGCGCGTGCTGCGCACTGACACCGACGACCCCCTCCTCGCCGGCATCACAGGTTACATATACATATTTATGATTACACACGTCGTCATGTCAGCCCATACACGTCCACCGCTAGACATTGGCCTCCCTCATACGACGCCACCGCTACAAGGGTTACCGGGCAGCTGGTCTCCCAAAACTTCGTTTCGCGTTGCATCATTTCATCATTTATTCATAACGTGCCTAAAGAAGTATAAGTTCATAAGTAGAAGTAAGGGTGATTTAACAACAAAATTTAAATTCACGGCAAATAATAACATTTTATTGGTTTTAATAACGCAAGACGCATTGAATCAGTTCGCTTCCCTGGTGATACGATGTGTACCAACTTGTCAGGATTGGTGGTGGATGAGGAGGCGAACCGGCTCTACTGGGTGAACACCGGGTCTAACAGTATACAGTACATGGAGGTGTCCAGCGGGGACACGAGGACGGTGGCGCTCGGGGCCGGCGCTCGGCCCACCGCCCTCGAGCTGGACGGGGGGCGGCTGCTGTGGGCGGACGGGGCGGACGGGACGCTGCGAGCGTGCGGCGTGCATCCGCACGTCGCGTGCGACGCCGTGCTGCGCCGGGACACTACCGCCGTGCTCGCGCTGCGGGTGTACGACGCGCGCGCGCCCACCCCGGCCACACCGCCAGGGGCGTGCGTCACCCGCGACCCGCCCTGCGCCCACCTCTGCCTCGAGGCGGGCGGGCGCGCCGCGTGCCGCTGCGCCGCCGGGTACACGCTCGCGCCGGACGGGGCCGCGTGCCGCCCCGCCGGGCCCCTGCTCGCGTACTCGCTCGGGTGGGAGCTGCGCGCGCTGCCCCTGCCGGGCGCCCCCGACGGCACCGACGAGGGCGGGTCGCTCGCGCCCCGGCTCGGGTCAGCGCAGGCCACCGCGCTCGCGTACTCCCCCGCCGGCGAGTGGGTGTACTGGTCGGACGGGGAGGCGGGCGGGGTGTGGCGCGTGCGGCGGGACGGCACGGCGCGGGCGCGCGTCGCCGCCGTGCCCGCGGTCGCCGGCCTCGCCCTCGACCACCTCGCCGGGACGGTGTACTGGGGCGACGGGTCGCGGCGCGTCGTCGAGGCGGCCCGGCCGGACGGCACCGCGCGGCTCGCCGTGCTCGACACGTCGCCGGCGTCGCCCTCCGCGCTCGCGGTGGACGCTCCCCGCGGGTACCTGTTCGTGCGCGCCGCCCCCTGGCTGCAGCACACGCGGCTCGACGGCTCCGACCGGCGCCTCGTGCGGCAACACGACCACATATCGGCGCTCGCGCTCGACGTGCACGCGAGCCGCGTCTACTGGGTCGAGGGGTGGGAGGGGCAGGTGATGTCCGCGTCGTACCCGGCCCCGGGCGACGGCGGGAGCGAGGCGCGCGCGGTGGCGAAGCTCGCGCACCCCGTGGCGCTGGCCCCGCACGCCGGCCGGCTGTACTGGCTGGACGTGGGCGCGGCGCAGGGCGGAGTCCTGGCGGCTCCGCTCGACAACCTGACCGCGGCGGCGACGAGGGTGCTGGCGGGCGAGCTCGGCGACGGCCTGCTCGCCCTCTCCGTGTGGACGACCGAGGGCGACACGAGGTCGCCGCGAGCCAACAACGGCACATGCTCCCCCTCGAGCCCCTGCGACGGCCTGTGCCTCTACAACGGGACCCACCCCCGCTGCGTGTGCCCCCACGGCCGCCTCGCCCCCGACCTACACACATGCACACGTAAGTTACATTACATTGCACTACATTATAGTATGAACTATCTGATACTGCAACTTCTAATTGTTTGTTCCATAAATAGAACCAGAGACTAAGGTTATTCGGAGCTGTCAAAATTGATACGTAATCATGTAAGGTTGGCACAGGTGGATTATATTTAAAAAAAAAATATCAGTGTCTTTTATCATGGGCGTTTATTTTGACGCGGTGACAATGTAATCTGAATGTTTATGAATAATCTATACTAACATTATAAAGCTGTAGAGTTTGTTTGTTTGGTTGTTTATTTGAACGCGCTAAACTCGGGAACTACTGGTTAGAATTGAAAAAAAAAAATTGTGTTGGATAGTAAATTTTTCTGGAAAGGGTTACTTTTTATTTTGATATTTCCACGGGATCGAGACTTACGCGGGTGAAACCGCGGAGCGCAGCTTGTAGGTAAATAAATGAATGATTAACATAATACCTATATCAGAATCTTTTATGGCTTTCCGAAAAGCTTTACAAATCCGAACGTTAAGGCACTCTTCCAGTACCGTGTGTAGGTATTCACATTACCTTAGCCCCCGCTCTCAAAGACGTAGCGTGCTGCGTGCTAACTGCTATATTTGATCGATATGCAAAACATTTTAGCATTATTATCCACAAATATAGTTCCTAGAGGTCAAAACCTATCATCTGATTCATTTTTAGAAACAAACGTTAACTATTTTTGAATAAACGATCTAATAATTCTCTGTTTTTAACATTTTTTTTATCGAACGAAGTTGTTCATATCATGTTTTCAACCACAATAAACAAAAATATGGTTATTAAACTACAATATCATTACAATATCCATTTATATCCAAATAACAAAAAAAGAGTATTTGATTACTTAGAGTTGCTTAAAACAAAGCTCGATTTTGGTAGCTTTATTAGCACCTGCCCTTAAATAGATAAACGTTGACATGCTGTGTATTTACAAGTAGTATGTTCTCTACTATCCGTCGCGTCTAGGCACCATAACACAAGCCTAGTTGCTTAGACGAGAGCACTCGCTCAATCGGTCCCACCCTTCCTTCGAAAGAATAGTAGATTATACAACAAGTAAAAAAAAAGGTAATTTAATTCGAGGGACTAAGTTGAATCCTGAGAGCAGCGAAGGATTTTATATTAGAATCCCGAGCGTAGCGAGGGATTCAAAGGCCGAGATAAATTATTGTTTTTTCACGAGTTGTGTACTCTACTTTTTACCATTGACTGCGAGAAAATAAATAGTAGTAGGTTTAGTTTATAACACATTTTATTTTATAGTTGGTAACAGAGGAACGAAGGATTCATTTATAAACATTAAACATTGTGAAAAAAATGGTGAAATTAGAACAGTTTTCGAAATTCAGAGTTATATTTTTGCTTTCATCATCATCATCATATCAGCCACAACACGTCCACTGCTGAACATAGGCCTCCCCCGAAGACTTCCAGAGCGATCGGTCGCATGCTTTCTGCGTCCAACGACTTACTCTTGGTTAATTCGTTGAAATAATTAAGAAATACGGACTCTGAAAAGGAATTGGCGCCATTCTACTATCATACTATCATTCCTGCTTTATTTCGAAATGATTCCGGAGTTATTGTCTCATTTTCGTCACTGGAAGAACTCATTTTATTATAATATTTAGGTTATTAGATTTTTCAATGACTTTAAACAACCACGCTATCAGATAGAAAAGAACCTAAATTGGCGAACCTATTGTTTTTAATTTCTCTATTTAGCCAGCCAGTACGTACTTGGTATCAGTGTTCACGCACGCACGCGCGTCACGCTTGTAGTACTGTACTTATCACAGAGCCTTGTATGACACCTTAGTCTCTGATTCTAGTCTCTACTCATGTGCCCAAAGTACTCGGAGAAGGTCGGGATTGTCCGTGCGTTCATTGTTCTATCCGATATTGTATGTATGTATGTATACAGCGTACGAGTCGTTCGTCCTGTACTCGCAAGTGAGCGAGATCGACACGTTGCATCTCGACACACACGACGCGTTGAACGCGCCCTATCCGCCGATACACGACAGGTGAGTCTACAATATACACGGTGTAACTAGGAGGGTTTACCTCAGTACCTAGCGATTTAACCCCCCTGTATGTTCTGCAATAATTACTGGTTCAAAAGTTATTTGGATTTTAGTGAAATTTTAGACAAAATCAGATTTCTCCCTGAACTTAGCAATTACAGCCAAACTATCAGGTCCGCGATTCTGCCTTTTTTGTGAATTTCAATAATGGACATTTTGTACCTCTACACTTCTTAGATTTATAAAACTCAAAATAAAATCATTAGTTTTTTTTCTTCAAAATTTAATGTTTACATTATCTTTGAATGGTTCTAAAAAAATATTTCACAGATTATTTTTTTCTGCAACCTATTATAAAAACTACTTACTGGCTTTCATGAAGAATAAACCCTGAAAGTTTCATTCGGCTAGAGCTAGGGCATCATGTTGGGTTCGATTCCCGCCTCAGACAAGTATTTATGCTTAGATATTTGTCTGTGGTCTGGTTATTTCTATGTATTATAAGTATATATTTACAAAAGAAAAGTATTTAAGTAGGATATCCGTTGTCTAGCACCCATAACACAAGTCTAGTTACTTAACTTGGGGCTAGATGGCGATGTGTGGAATGTCCTGTAATATTTATTTATTTACATAAAAATAAAAACGAAACGAATTATCTATATAACAAAAGTATTTTTGTCAATAAACCTTAAATGTTGAAAAACTCGAAAGTTAAAATTTCATAATCCTTGAGTTTGAGCACTATTGCCTCGATATATAAAAAAAGCATTTATTTTAGGTTTACCTACATGGGCTTTCAGGGCTATATCCTAAATTATAAGAGATAACAATAATGTAATGGGATCGAATATATTCGTTGCAAATTAATGAATCTAAAATAATCGTTTAGACTTACTGTAGTTGGTTCAAATAAAATAGTACATTACGATATAAGTGTGGTAAATTGATCTTTGCATAGAGGCGGTTTATGACGAGCGAGCGTGTTCAAGAAGCCAAGATGCAAATATCAATTCCACACGTATATCGTACGACGTTTTTTATCACAGTTGCGAATAAAAGAAAAGACTTGAAAAGAAAACAAAATAATAATTAACAAAATATTTGTGATAACTCTATGTTTACATTTTTTTAAGGCAATATTTTTTTGTTAATTATGCTCCGGAAAGGCCAGGCTAAAGACTTTTAACCTATACATCCTCGTGTGACATACATTATTTTTTAGAGTTTTTCTATTTGTTTTTGCGTCGGGGGTTAAGAACAAAATACAATGGTACGGAAAAACAATATATTTAAGTAAAGAAAAAACAAAAAATAAACAACTCAATTTTTAATCGTTTTCTAAGTCATTATCACGTAAAATTTTCGTTCGTAAACCGACTTTAGAGACAACCATTTTTGCTAGCTAAAAAACTCTTTGGTACCTACCTTTTCGGGATAACTTTACAGCACTAGTTAACAAATCTAAAACGCACGCGTGCATAATATGTTGGATTACGAGCCTAAAAGCCGTTGAATAAGATCCACTTTATGAGCAACTGTGATGAAAAGCATGTGAATGAACTGCGGTACCTACTTGTAAGGAACAACTACAAAATAATGAGTGTGTCAAATCAATTAAAACTCCTTCATGAATAAAATCGATCGATAAAAGAAATCGAATCGGTAACGGGTCAGGGTATCACTATTTGAGTAAGTATTAGAGCTGTCAAAAGTTAAATAAACGATTGGAAAGGGTATAAAATGAGTTATTTCCTTTTTGCTATACTGTAGCTCTTACAGTTTAGAATATAGGTCTGCAGGCCCATGTAAAAAAAGAATCGTGTAAGTATAATATAATAATGAGTACGAGTATGTATCATTCAGCGAGCTGATGCGGAACGCGATAGCGGTGGCGTACTCGTACGAGGAGTCGACCGTGTTCTACTCGGACATAACGCGGGGGGCCATCGGGGCGGTGAGGTTCGACGGGACGCGGCACGAGACGTTGGCGGCGGGAGTCGGCGCCGTCGAGGGGATGGTGTACTCCCGGGCGGAGCGCGCGCTCTACTGGACCGGCGGGGCGGGCGTGGTGCGCGCCGAGCCGGCCGCCTTGCGGGCCGCGCCCGCCGCGCAGCGGGCCGCGCTCGCCGCGCCCATCGTGCGGCTCGGGGCGGGCGCGCGGCCCCGCGGCCTCGACCTCGACCCCTGCGAGCGGCGGCTGTACTGGGCGGACTGGGGCGCGGCGCCGGGCGTGCGCCGCGCCCACGCCGGCCGCGCCCCGCAGACCGTCGTCGGGACGGGCGTGCTCATGCCGAACGGGCTGGCGCTCGACCACGCCGCCCGCTGGCTGTACTGGGCGGACGCGCGGCTGGACCGGGTCGAGCGGGCCCACTACGACGGCTCGCACCGGGCCGTGGTGGCGGCGACCGGCGCCGACCACCCGTTCGGCGTGGCGGCCGCCGGGGGCCGCGTCTACTGGACCGAGTGGGTCACCCGCGCGGTGTACACCGCCTCCAGCACGGGCGGGGACGTGCGCCGTATCGCCACCACACAGCATCGGCCGATGGCTATAGTCGCCGTGTTCCCGGACCATCAGACGTGTCAGTATCTATATACTAAATGTGTTTACATAATGTAGGTACGTTGGTGAGCATGTAACATCTAACATCAACAAGGCCACGGGAAGGAAGTGGGACGTATAATACTTGTACTCCTACACAACGCAACTCGCTTTCTCGATTTGGACTTAAATAAAACTGCATCATTAGAAGACATTATATGAAACTTGCTCATTTTGCATTTGTTGTCAATATTTTTTTACATTTTGAGAAATAATATCCTTTGCCCATAGCGGGCATAGGCCTCATACACAAGTTTTTGCTAGAGACGGAAAGGTGAAAATTGTATTTTTATCACAGTTGCTCATAAAGTGGATCTTATTCAACGGCTTTTAGGCTCATAATCCAACATATTATGCACGCGTGCGTTTTAGATTTGTTAACTAGTGCTGTAAAGTTATCCCGAAAAGGTAGGTACCAAAGAGTTTATAACTAGCAAAAATGGTTGTCTCTAAAGTCGGTTTACGAACGAAAATTTTACGTGATAATGACTTAGAAAACGATTAAAAATTGAGTTGTTTATTTTTTGTTTTTTCTTTACTTAAATATATTGTTTTTCCGTACCATTGTATTTTTTTTCTTAACCCCCGACGCAAAAACAAATAGAAAAACCCTAAAAAATAATGTATGTCACACGAGGATGTATAGGTTAAAAGTCTTTAGCCTGGCCTTTCCGGAGCATAATTAACAAAAAAATATTGCCTTAAAAAATGTAAACATAAAGTTATCACAAATATTTTGTTAATTATTATTTTGTTTTCTTTTCAAGTCTTTTCTTTTATTCGCAACTGTGATAAAAAACGTCGTACGATATACGTGTGGAATTGATATTTGCATCTTGGCTTCTATAAAACGCTCGCTGCCGCTCGCGCGTCATAAACCGCCTCTATGCAAAGATCAATTTACCACACTTATATCGTAATGTACTATTGTATACAAAACATGGAGTAATGCTTTTTTTGCAAAATTAATTGGTTCGAGTCCTAGTAATGCTTTTCCAAAAATCCAATGATGCAGTTTAGATATTTGTCAGAATCGAGCATACAACTACATTCAGCATTTTTCGCTATCCCATATAGTTTGGGAAATAGCCCTGAAGGTCCACGTACCGCTTTAGCTATCGTGTGTGTGTGTGTGTGTGTGTGTGTTTCAGGTGGGAGCGAGCCGTGTGCGGTGTTGAACGGTGGGTGTGCGGAGCTGTGTGTGTCGGACGGGGGGCGGCACGCGAGGTGCGCGTGCGGCGCGGGGCGGCGTCTGGCGGGGGACGGGCGCGGCTGTGAGCCCCTCGCCCGGGACGGTAACGTCACCTGTGGGCGGGGGCGGTACGCGTGCGCCGAGGGCGGCTGCATACCCGAGCGACTGACGTGCGACGGCGTGCCCCACTGCAGCGACGACCCGAACACCGCCAGCGATGAGAACATCTACTATTGCAGTAAGTTCACTTTACTCTACCCTTTTTATTTATTTATTGGGAGAACCAACAACTCTAACAAATACTATATGTACTTATATTAAACTAGCAGCGCTCCGCGGTTTCACCCCCGTAACTCCTGATCCCGTGGGAATTTCGGGTAGCCTATAGCCTTCCTCGATAAATGGACTATCCAACACAAAAAGATTTTTTCAATTCGAACCAGTAGTTCCTGAGATTAGCACGTTCATACAAACAAACTCTTCAGCTTTATAATATTGGTATAGATTAAAATCGGAAAACCAATTATAGGTTCCCGCATTTCATAAATACTTAGTATTGACACACTTATTGATTGTGGTACAATCAATAAGACCGGATGCTATCTGTCCGCAATATCACGCCTATCTGATAAGGGAAGAAAATGAAATTTTCTGCATAGATCTTGATAAGTAGGTATGTCCACACTTGAGATGCATACTTAAGCCACACTCAAGCGTACCTAGTCATACCTAATGTAAGCGCAGTTTACTTCTGTACAGTACATCGTTCATTCATCATTCACCTGCGCGCAGCGCCTGATTTAGAGTTCAGACCGCCCTAGGCTAATTATGTGGACGCGCCCCCGCCAGGTGTGTTACGAACGGCCTAAAATGTAGTAAGTGAGTAGAGTAGTAGTGTGAAAATTGGTTCATGCTACATATAAAAGTTTTCAGATTAATCTGCAAGCGAAAATAGGCCGTTAAGGCCGCGGCCTAGGGGCGGCAGCGTCCTAGGGGCGGCAGATTTCAGAGGACAGTCACTCGATTTCAGAGGATAAAAGTCAAAGACGTGTACTTAAAATTTACTTTAAATAAATCCCTATAGAAACTCGTTTCTATCGAAACGTATATTATCGCGTGAGATATAGATGAGAGAAACCCTAACTTGGATATAGCTCTCCGCATTGCACTACCACTCCGGCTACAAATTGTTCTGGGGAAAGGAGTTTTTCCTGTTTAAAACGCGTGAAAAATTATCAAACGTCTTCATTGTTATCTGGCTCTTCTGTGCATAGAAGTAGAGATATTGAACACCATAAACTATGATGATATTATAGATGATTTTGCTATTGAAAAGTCCCGTAAAAAAATGTAAATCTTGTTTCTGTTTTAATGACTATTTCATTCGTTTATTAACTTTAAGGCCATTTTTACTACAAAAATAAATTATTATTTTAGAAAGGTTTGTACCTACTTAGGCGGCAGGAATAAAGTGGCCAGACTCATAAAACATATGAGGGATGGAGAGGAAGAGGACGACCTAAGAAAAGATGGATGGACTGCGTGAGACAAGACATGAGAGAGATGAATGTTAACGATGAGATGACGACTAATAGGAGTGAACAATTAATATCAGAGATATGACAAATGAATAAAGCGAGGCAAAGTAGGTATACAGAGTAATAACAATGTCAATTTTCGCGAACCATAATCAAGGCATTCGACTCGATTTTGTACTGAAAGTACAAGATATTTGGCATCCCTAGTTAAAAAGAGTCCGGCATCTGGCAAACCTGACTCGCACACTTGGCACTCTGTTGCCAGCTCACCCACTCGCTCGACCACCGACCGATTCGAGTAACAAGTCAGTACATATTTGTTTCACGCGGCCTTTTATGCCTGTATGCCAAAGGGCTGATCACAGTGCACAATTTTTATTATTACAACTGTTACTTACCTGTGTATCGCAAATAAATAATTTTGATTTTGATTTTTTTTTTGATTTTTTAAAAATTTCAAAATTTATTGTTAAAAACAGGGACTCCCAAGCGTATTTAGTTTTAGTGTTTATTGTTTTAGTGTCTAGTTGAAATGTGTAAGTGTAGGGTAGGTGCAATGATGCTAGATTAGTGCATGCGAAGACATAATTTTAGCGCGCCCCTCCCGATCCTCGCGCCCTAAGCTGCAGCCTAATTAGCCTAAGGGTAAATCAGGCCCTGCCTGCGCGTGCGTTAGGTTTGTTACCTACCTCCGTCTAACTCTATATTGTATTATATGGACGAGTTTACTTCTACTGCAGTACATGACCTATTTAATTTGATATAAAATACTTTTCATCCATTAAACAGCTCGATGAAGGTCGTCCTTAAAGGGATCCCGTACTATAACTATATACTTGAACGCAGCAACGCGAGGAATTCAAATTCCGAATGATACACTCTACATTTCATCAAACGTTTATCTGTGCTATCCTCTGTTCAACACAGAATGGATCATCTCAATCGGTCGAGTCGTCTTCTAGATGGACATTCAAAAATACAAAATATTCGCGACAATATCTTCCGTTTTTTTAAGTTGATAAAAACCTAAAAAGGTTTCCTCATAAACTTTCATCCTCATTGTACCCCCTGAGGTGGATTGATTTTCAAAAAACGTTTCATCTAGTTTGACTCATATTTAACTCATTATGTAAGGTAATAATGTGTTTGTTTGGTTTTTTGGCGGGAACGAGTTAACAACATGTCGTGCTGCAGTTTTATTTTCATGAAACTTAGATGTAACCCGAGTTGAATTGTACAATTCTGGTGGAATGTTATTCAATTTAGTTCTGTGAAAGTGCACAAGTGTAGTGAAAGTAAAAATCAGTGTCAAACATGCAGTTTTCTCGTTGCCTCCAAATCTCCTAATAAGGTTATGGTAAACTTGCCACCGCTTTACTATAGCCCCTGACTTGACGGACTATGACGACTTTGACTGTATTGAAACACTTTAGGCCCGATTTATGAAAAATCGGGTCATAATTTGATGCAAAATATAACTTGACACTGGCTAAATGCACACGTGCGAAGCCATAATAAAAAATAAAAAAAAAAAAAAAAAAATGTGTTTGTTTGTGTGTTGTAGCGTCGCGGGTGTGCCCCGAGCAGTATGTGCGGTGCGGGGCGGGGGGGCGGTGTGTGCCGGCCGCGGGGCGGTGTGACGGTCGCGTGGACTGTGACGACGGGAGCGACGAGCGGGGCTGTGAGTGCGGGGCGGGGGAGGTGCGGTGCGAGGACGGGGCGTGTGTCGGGGCCGGGGCGCGGTGCGACGGTCGGGTCGACTGCGCGGGGGCGAGCGACGAGCGCGGCTGCGGGCACGCGACCTGCGCCGCGCTCGGACCCACCGCCGTGCCCTGTGCCCCCGCCCCCGGCGGCGGCGGCTGTTACCTGCCCGCGTGGCGGTGCGACGGGGCGAGGGACTGCGTCGGCGGCGAGGACGAAGCCGACTGCCCCGCCACCGCCGCGAGAAGCACGCCGCCGCCGTCGGCCGCGGAGCTCGCCTGCGGACCGGCAGAGTTCTCTTGCGGAGGTGCGCCTCTCGAGTGCGTGCCCCTGGCGTGGGTGTGCGACGGACGGGTCGACTGCGCAACGGGCGCGGACGAGGCGGTGGGGTGCGGACACGGGGCGGGCGGCGGAGCGGGGGCGTGCGGCGCGGGGAGGTGGCGGTGTGGGGCGCGGCCGGTGTGCGTGCCGGCGGGGGCGAGGTGCGACGGTCGGGTCGACTGCCCCGGCGCGGAGGACGAGGCCGGGTGCTGCGAGCCCCCCGCGATGCCCTGCGGCGACACCTGTCTCGCTCCGGTAACCTACGTCTATGATATTTATGATCAATTGCCTCATATTCGTCGTTATTATGTATTATAATGTTCTTGTGCACGTGTTAGAATGTCATACGGTTACCTATATGTATAGCAATAAATGTACGTTGCAGGAGTTGTATTGTGACGGGGATCGTGACTGCGAGGACGGGTCGGACGAGCCGGCGGGGTGCGGGCGTAACGTGACAGTGACGTCCGCCCCGACCCCGGGGCCCGGGCCGTGCGGCGGGGGCGGGGCGGTCGCGTGCTCGGGGCGGTGCGTGGCCGGCGCGCTCGTGTGCGACGGCCGCGACCACTGCGAGGACGGCGGCGGCGGCGGGGCCGGCACCGACGAGGACCCCCTCGTGTGCTCGTCGTTCGCGAGCGCGGTGCGGGGCGCGGGCGGGCGGGCGGACACGTCGCGGGCGAGGTGCGCCCCGGGCGAGTGGCGGTGCGGCAACGACGCGTGCGTCCCGCGCGACAAGCTCTGCGACGGACACGACGACTGCGGCGACTACACCGACGAGTGGAGCTGCAGTCAGTATACACATATATATATATACATAGGTAGCTACTACGTCATAGGCGTCCTAGGTAGGTAGGTACCTATCTCATGTGTTGTGTCGTCGTAGATGTGGACGAGTGTTCGACACAGAACGGTGGTTGCGCGCACAACTGTACTGAGTTGCGTGTGGGGCGCGCCTGCTGGTGCCGCCCCGGGTGGCGGCGGGTGGAGGCGGGGCCCGGGGCGGGGGCCATGCGGGACTCGTGCCGTGACGTCGACGAGTGCGTCGAGGACGCGCCCTGCGAGCACGAGTGTCGCAACACGCTGGGCAGCTTCGCGTGCTCGTGCCACGCCGGCTTCGCGCTCATGCCGGACGGCGTCTCGTGCTCGGCGGCGCGCGCCCCGGGCGAGGTGCCGACGGCGGCGGCGCTGCTGCTCACCAACCGGTACTACATACGACGCGTCCCGCTGGAGGGGGGCGCCGGGGCCGGGGGCGTCACCAGCACGTTGCTCGCCCACAACCTGACCAACGCCGTGGCGCTGGACTACTCGTGGCGCGACACGTGCGTGTATTGGAGCGACGTGACCCGCGGCGGGTCGGCCCTACGTCGTGCGTGTCCCGCCGGCGGCCCCCCGGTCACGCTACACGCTGCGACCACACAGAACCCGGACGGGCTCGCCGTCGACTGGGTCGCCGGGAACCTATACTGGGGTGACAAGGTATGACCGCACATTACATACCTATACTATAAGTACGTTTTATTTATTTAGATAAGTTAGAGTATAGAGGGGTTAGTATATTTGTATCATCCTGCTACATAATCTGTTAATATCTAGAGTAACACGGTGAATGTTTATATATTGGCCTTCAGGACTATATCCTAGACTACGAGTACAAGTGGTAGCCAATAATGCTGAAAGAAGTTACTTGCCCGATTTTGACAAACTCTAAAAAAAGGCATCATTCGGTTTTTGAAAAAGTAATTCATTACTCTAGCCAGAAATAGAACTTGATATTTTCCCTATATTTTTGTACTAATCGATCCTGGAAACAACATTAGTTTGGGAAATCAAAGGAAATAGCTTCCTTTGTGGCTTTCTGCAATTTTTTACCGACTTCAACCAAAAGGAGGAGGTTCTCAATTCGTCGCGTATATATACACGGTGTAACAAGGGGAGTGGATCATTGGTTGCAGGGGGGTTGGGGGACCTCAGTACCTACTTATCGATTTAACCCCACTGTATGTTCTGCAATAATTAATAGTTCAAAAGTTATTTGGACTTTAGTGAAATTTTAGTCAAAATCAGATTTCACCCCGAACATCACAAATACAACCAAACTATCAGGTCTGCGAATCTGCCTTTTCATGTGAATTAAGTTCAATAATGGACATTTTGAACTTCTACACCAGGGGGGTTAAATCGGTAGATACTGAGGTCCCCCACCCCCCAGCAACGGATGATCCACTCCCCTTGTTACACCGTGTATATATATATTTTTTTATGTATGTTCGCCGATTACTCGAAAACGCCTGGACCGATTTGGAAATTTCTTTTTTTGATTGAAAGGGGAGAACTCACAGGTGGTCCCATAAAAAATGGATGAAGATCTGATGAGGATCTTTAGAGTGATGGACAGAATTGCACCTCAAGAGTGCAGCAAATTGCTCGGTTTTCGATTTTCACCAATAGAATTGGGCCATAAACGAATAGTTACCGATAAAAGGAATATCTGAAACCACCTTCTCATCACCAAACTCTTCAATGGGTTACGATTAGGTGCAGGTTGCAATTTGATGAAATAGTCGCTTGGAATAAAATTACTAGTAAAGCACTAAAAATGGTTAAATAATAGTACATTACGATATAAGTGTGGTAAATTGAACTTTGCATAGAGGCGGTTTATGACGAGCGAGCGTGTTCAAGAAGCCAAGATGCAAATATCAATTCCACACGTATATCGTACGACGTTTTTTATCACAGTTGCGAATAAAAGAAAAGACTTGAAAAGAAAACAAAATAATAATTAACAAAATATTTGTGATAACTGTATGTTTACATTTTTTAAGGCAATATTTTTTTTGTTAATTATGCTCCGGAAAGGCCAGGCTAAAGACTTTTAACCTATACAGCCTCGTCTGACATACAATATTTTTTAGGGTTTTTTCTATTTGTTTTTGCGTCGGGGGTTAAGAACAAAATACAATGGTACGGAAAAACAATATATTTAAGTAAAGAAAAAACAAAAAATAAACAACTCAATTTTTAATCGTTTTCTAAGTCATTATCACGTAAAATTTTCGTTCGTAAACTGACTTTAGAAACAACCATTTTTGCTAGCTAAAAAACTCTTTGGTACCTACCTTTTTATACACCAAAACAGTATGTAATTAGCAGTAAGATACGTATTTAACCTATCGGGATAACTTTACAGCACTAGGTTGGCAATATAAAACGCACGCGTCCATAATATGTTGGATTATGAGCCTAAAAGCCGTTGAATAAGATCCACTTTATGAGCAACTGTGATAAAAAAAAAAAAAAAATTTGAAAAACCGACTTCAAAATAGATAAAACAAAAATTGAAAAAGAACCTGAAAACAAAAACTAAAAAAAAACCTGAAAATAAAAATTAAAAAGTAAAAAATATTCATATTCGGGTGACTAAGACAGCAAATAACTTAAACGTACTTGTAAGTCGGACTGGGTTGGATTGAATGTTGAGAGGTGTATAGGAAACATGGTGTCATGGTCCCAGTCCGACTTTCAAGTATCTGCTGTCTTAGTCACCCGAAAAGGATTATTTTTCACTTTTTAATTTTTGGAGTTTACTCCTTAAGAATCGATTTTCATATATAAGGCGCCCGGTATGAGAAAAATCCGAGGGGTAAAACCTACTAACAGGTAACGAAAATCGGTCACGTTTTTGGTGCGCACCTTTAGTGCGCAACTTTCAAATTTTTTGACATGTAATGTCTTATAAATTGATGGAACGCCTGCATTTACAAAAAATTGTCTGTTTACACCGTCATATTCCGGTACCATGACGGCGTCATGTTCTGGTACCATGACGGCGTCATGTTCTGGTACCATGACGGCGTCATGTTCCGGTACCATGACGGCGTCATGTTCCAATACCATGACGGCGTCATGTTCTGGTACCATGACGGCGTCATGTTCCGGTACCATGACGGCGTCATGTTCCGGAACATGACGCCGCCACACACACTTTTTTATTTTCAGGGTTTTTAGTTTTTGTTTTCAGGTTTTTTTTTTTCAACTTTCCGTCTCTTGCAAAACAATAGCGCACCTTTGAGGCAGAGAGGTCAAGTGATATTTTGTAAATGTTTTACAAGCATATCCTATTATAAATATGAACAGTTTGTGTGTATGTATGTTTGTTACTCCTTCACGTAATAACTACTAAACCGATTGCGTTGAGACTCGGTATGTATATAGTTCGACACCTGGGATTAACATATATTTTTTTTAAGGGGCTCAGCTAGTATTGTTTAAATTGAATAAATAAATATATAAATATTGCAGGACTTTTCACACATCGCCATCTAGCCCCAAGTTAAGTAACTAGACTTGTGTTATGAGTACTAGACAACGGATATACTACTTATATACTTTTCTTTTGTAAATACATACTTATAACACATTATAATACATAGAAACAACCAGACCACAAACAAATATCTGTACATAAATACATGTCTGAGGCGGGAATCGAACCCGCAACCCTGGCAGTCCGGCATGGTGACTGTGGCGGACATACATCCCTGTTTGTCCGCACATTCCGTCGTAATCTATAGGGACCGTAGAAATACGTGTCTTTATCATATCTTATGAATATCACGTGTATACGTGATAATTTGTATATCAGATGCGCTACCTACTATTACCCTTTCCTATCTAGATATCTGAGTAGTATATATAAGCTGTAATATGTTTTTTATCACAGTTGCTCATAAAGTGGATCTTATTCAACGGCTTTTAGGCTCATAATCCAACATATTATGCACGCGTGCGTTTTAGATTTGTTAACTAGTGCTGTAAAGTTATCCCGAAAAGGTAGGTACCAAAGAGTATTTTAGCTAGCAAAAATGGTTGTCTCTAAAGTCGGTTTACGAACGAAAATTTTACGTGATAATGACTTAGAAAACGATTAAAAATTGAGTTGTTTATTTTTTGTTTTTTCTTTACTTAAATATATTGTTTTTCCGTACCATTGTATTTTGTTCTTAACCCCCGACGCAAAAACAAATAGAAATACTCTAAAAAATAATGTATGTCACACGAGGATGTATAGGTTAAAAGTCTTTAGCCTGGCCTTTCCGGAGCATAATTAACAAAAAAATATTGCCTTAAAAAAATGTAAACATAGACATATCACAAATATTTTGTTAATTATTATTTTGTTTTCTTTTCAAGTCTTTTCTTTTATTCGCAACTGTGATAAAAAACGTCGTACGATATACGTGTGGAATTGATATTTGCATCTTGGCTTCTATAACACGCTCGCTACCGCTCGCGCGTCATAAACCGCCTCTATGCAAAGATCAATTTACCATACTTATATCGTAATGTACTAATACGGAGTCAGGTTATTACTAGGAGAATAAATCCTACCACCGAAATGAACGACTAGTTTCATTACTCTATCTGGGCACCCCACAGTGACCATTGTGCCAACTCGGTCGTCAAATATACATTACATTTTGTAAAAATAGTTCATATTACTAGTGCAGTAGTTTGTGACGTCATTGGTCATCAATAATCACTGCATTTTTTTCAAGGATAGTTGTATAAAAATTAGAGAAGATTACAAAAATGATCTATTTCCTATAATTAGCCAGACTATGTTTGTTTCCAGGAATTGATCTATTAGCAACACTATCGATTGGTGTAAAAATATAGGTGATTATTTTTTGTAAAATCAACAGATTCTATTCCTTCCTTTTTCTTTATGACTTATCCAAAGGTCTAACGATGCAACTCCTTTCAGCATTGTCACCGCTTTCTCTTAGCTATAGTTTAGGATAGAGGCTTGAAGTGTATGTACGGTGTATGTGTAGGGTACGGACACGATCGAGGCGTCGAGGCTGGACGGTCGTCACCGGCGGGTGCTGGTCCGGTCGGGGCTGAGCGAGCCGCGGGCGCTGGCGCTGCTGCCGGCGCGGGGCTGGCTCTACTGGTCGGACTGGGGCGCCAGGCCGCACATAGGGCGCGCCGGCATGGACGGGTCGGGGCCGCACGCGCGGCTCGCCCGCGGCCTCGGCTGGCCGAACGCGCTCACCATCGCCGGCGGGCGGCTCTACTTCGCGGACGCGCGCGAGGACTACATAGCGGAGACGGACCTCGAGCTGCGCGAGGCTCGCGTGCTGCTGGCGCGGTCCGCCCTGCCCGCGCTGCGGCTCCACCACGCGTTCGCCGTGGCCGCCTGGGAGGGCCGGCTCTACTGGTCCGACTGGGAGACGCGAGCGGTCGAGTCCTGCCGGCGCACTCCGCTGCCCCACTACACCCCCACCGGCCCCGCCGACGACGGCACTGCAGCCGCGTACGAGTGCCGCACGCTGCTCCACACCGTCCACAAGCCCATGGACCTGCGGGTCTTCCATCCAGCGAGGCAACCACCGCATCCAGGTCTCTACCTACCTACCTACCTCTCTACCTACCTCCGACTATATGTATACGATGTGACCACCTCTCTACCTTCCAGAGTTGACGTCGTCGTGTGAGCGGCTGCAGTGCGAGGGCCTGTGCCTGCTGGCCCCGGGCCCCGAGGGCGAGGGTGCGAGGGCGCGCTGCGAGTGCCCCGAGCACTGGGTGCTGCAGCCGGACGGCAGGTCTTGCCGGCACAACTGCACCGCGGCGCACTTCGTCTGCCGAGCGGCGCTCAAGTGTATACCGTTCTGGTGGCGGTGCGACACCGCCGACGACTGCGGCGACGGCGCGGACGAGGCGGGCGCCTGCCCCCCGTTCCGGTGCCGCCCCGGGCAGTTCCAGTGCGAGGACGGGCGGTGCCTGCACCCGGCGCGCGTCTGCGACGGCACCGCGCAGTGCGCCCGGGGCGAGGACGAGCGCGCGTGCGCCGAGTTCTCGTGCCTCGCGGGCCAGTACACGTGCGAGGCGGGGTCGGGGCCACGGTGCGTGCCGGCGGCGGCCCGGTGCGACGGTCGCGCCGACTGCGCCGGCGGCGAGGACGAGGCGGGGTGCTCGTGCGGCGCGGGGCAGGTGGCGTGCGCGGCGGGCGGCTGCGTGCCCGGGGTGTGGGCGTGCGACGCGGACCGCGACTGCGCGGACGGCAGCGACGAGGGCCCGCAATGCGCGGCCGCCGTCTGCAGCCAACAGGACGAGTTCCGCTGTCACACCGGCCGGTGTATACCGACCGACTGGAGGTACTCGCTCAATTTATTTATTTATTTATTTATTAGGAGAACCAACAGCTTTAACAAAAAGTAAACTTATATATAACTGCCGCCTAACCGCCGCCGCCACACTGCACACTGGTACATATAATGTTCTTACTACTACCAGACATGACAGCTTTTGGCCGCGGCTATACATGAGTATATTTTAACAATGGTTAAACGAAAGTTAATGAACTTAAAGATTGGTTTTTTAAATATTAGATCTTTGAACACCGGTCAAGATGAATTTCTAGCTTGTATGGACCGATTACAGTTAGATATATTGGCACTGAACGAAACGTGGCTTAGGCCGGGTCAGGGCAAGTTTGTCCTCAAACTTCCAGGTTATAACCTTCAGCATACCCCGCGCCCTTTGAGGGGTGGTGGCGGGGTAGGTTTCTATATAAGAAACGGGGTGCGCGTGCGTCATCGAGCTCATCCTAGCTCAAGCCTGGAGCAGATGTGGCTGGAGTTAACGGTGCCCGGGGCGGGCCGTATAGCTATTGGTACTGCCTATCGGCCGGACGCTGTTTCTGTAGGCACGGCAATTGACGCACTTTCTGAATCGGTGGGCACTTTCAGGTACTGTCAACACATTTTTATACTAACAGATTTCAACCTAAATCAATTAAAAGACACGTCACTTAATAGAAATTTTCAAACATTCCTTACTCAATATAATTTAGAACAGATAGTCAAGGAACCGACTCGAATAACTGACAACACCGCCACCTTAATAGATCTCGTAGTGACTGATTCTCCAGGACTATGTAAAAATATAATTGTTTATCATAATCGAGATTTGAGTGATCACGGTCTGGTATCATTTGAATGTAGTGTTAGAAAACCTAAGGACAAACCAAAGTTTATCTTCAAACGAAACTTGAATAAAATTAACGAGCATGTTTTCAGATGTGACCTTGAAAATGCGCCGTGGTCAGAAGTTTTACAGGAACATTCGGCAAACGAAATGGTATTAAAGTTTAACAGCATATTTCTCTCGCTTTTTAACAAGCACGCGCCGATAAATAAGACGCGTGTTCGAGCACAAATCAGACCGTGGATCACTGACAACATTAAGTTCATGATGTCGCTGCGAGACTCTGCTTTAAAACGAGCGCAGGCTAGTAAGAAAGATGCCCACTATAAATATTATAAAGATCTTAAGAATCTAGTTAATGGGTCCCTACATAGGGAAAGAAAGGCATATTTCACATATTTTGTCAATGATAATGTAAAAAGTCCAGTCAAAATGTGGAAGCACCTTAAACGCACAATTCCTCTTGGTAGTTCTGATTCTGCCTTCACGATCCCGGCTCAACTGGCCGACCCCGACAGCATAAATGACTTTTTACTCAATATACCCACATCTGCCACCACCTCGACTAGTATAGCTGATTGTGGTAGTGCTAACTTTAGTGTGAATAATGACGCTCAGTTTAATATACAATTAACTACTGACCGGGAAGTCTTGATGATATTGAATGGTATAAAAAGTAATGCGGCAGGTCACGACAGTATAACCTTGGAAATGATACAACTTTCCTTGCCCGTAACGTTACCGATAATCACTGCGATTATAAATAAGTCAATACATTCCAATAAATTTCCTGATGAGTGGAAGCTGGCTAGAGTCAGGCCCATTCCCAAAGGTGCTACGGTAGAAGAAATGAAAGATCTACGACCGATCAGTATTCTACCTCTTCTGTCAAAGATCCTGGAGAGAATCATATGTAAGCAACTTACCAAATATCTTGAGGACAATCTGATACTTCCCGAAGTACAGTCTGGCTTTAGGAAAGATCATGGAACAGCAACTGCTCTAACTAAAGTCACCAATGATCTAATTACTGAGTCAGATACTGGGAAGGGGAGTATCCTCGTCCTACTCGACTACTCTAGGGCTTTTGACTGTTTAGATGCTGAATTACTCTTATCAAAGATGACATATTATGGAGTTTCACAAGACTCGAGTAAATGGTTTAGATCTTTTCTTAAAAATAGGAAACAATATGTCGAAGTGGAGAATGAGCACGGGGAAATGTCCGAGTCACAGACAAGAACGATTCTTAAGGGAACACCGCAGGGTTCTATTTTGAGCCCCTTGTTATTCATACTGTTTACTGCAGATCTAGTGAAAAACGTTCGACACTGCAAACTGCATCTGTATGCTGATGATACTCAAGTGTATCACTCATTTTTGCCTGGGAATACCGATGCAGCGATAGAGGAGTTGAACTGTGATAAAAGTACATATGTAACTGGTCTCAAGATAACTCACTCGTAATTAATCCGGAAACATCAAAATTTATAGTTATAGGTACGAAACATCAATGTGACAGCATCAAAAAGTGTAAACTTAATGTTGTAGTGAATGGAAGACAAATAGAAGAGGTTAACGTAGCTAGGAATTTAGGACTTTTAATGGATAGTGAGTTGAAATTTATTGAACATGTTAATTTGAATGTAAGAAAGGCGTTCTTTAGACTGAAGACTTTGTACGGTATCAGAAACTATCTTACCGAGACAATAAGAATTAAGCTGGTGGATCCTTTGGTGCTTAGCTATTTTAATTACTGTGACACTGTGTATGGGCCACGTTTGACTGCTAAAGCCGCTAAACTCATTCAGCGCGTTCAAAATGCATGTGCCAGGTTCTGTTTTGAAATTCCTAGGAAAACGCATGTTACTCCATTTTTGAACAGTAAAAACCTTCTTAAGATGAATACGCGGAGGCAACTGCACTATGCCAATATGGTAAAGAGAATATTGAGGGGTAGGAGGCCTACTTATCTGTATTCGCTCTTGCAGTGGAATATAAAGGGTAATAACTTGGATCACCGAGCTCAAAACGCGAATAGGTTAAAGATACCAAGACATAACCTAGTGAGATATAAAGGTAGTTTTAAATACAGCGCGGCAAAGATCTGGAACGACTTCCCACCACCGCTACGTAAATCTGATCTTTCAATGTTTGCTTTTAAAAAGCATGTACGTGCTGCTTATCTAAGGCAGCAGCAACTGACAGACTTTTAGGCTAGATTTTATAATTTTTTTTTATAAAAAATGTATTAGGAAAGAAAAATCTATGAATAAGTGTTTCTCTGTTATGCAGAGATTTTTATTGCTGAAGTAATTAGTAACAAACACTAGCTTTTTTATTTATTTGTTTTCATATTGTTTTCATATTCGTTATTTTTTCGTGACCTTGGATGTTTTATATTTTGAGAAGATACTGCATTTTATTTATTGATATTTTATTTTACTTATATGAAATTTTAATATTTTAACCGTTTTAACAACATGCCGAATACTTACCTGATGATTTTATTTTTGTACCAGTTTTAGAAATACTTGAATATTTTTTAAAAGCTTAAAGCTCACTTATAATTCGTTTTTATGATCTGGGTTGATTTTATTTTATTTTTGTGCATGACTACTCCAAGTAATACAAGAAACAGAGAGAAAGGGTCAGGCTGAAAACCAGCGCTGTGCAGCTGCGTCTCACAGCATATGCTGAGCGCAGGCTCCTTTTGCCATACCTACTTTTATTAGTTTATTTACTGTATGAAATTGTAATTTTATGGCAATAAACGATTATTTATTTATTTATTTATTTTTACAGAATAAGTCCAAATCAATATCCTTAGATAGTACATTAAATGCTGAGCATGCTCGCAGCAGGTAGCTGTTCTGCCTGTAATTGGTGACAACACGTGGTACATACAGTATATTACTAGAACGTGTGTTAGCAGGTGCTCTCAGATTGATCTTGTCCAATAGATTACCACACTCAATAACACCGGATGCTATTTTAAGAAGAAATATTATGTCCGCAATATCACGCCTATTCGCCAAGGGAAGAAAATGAAACTTTCTACATAGATCTTCATAACCATGTTCACAGTATGGGATTTTCAGTCGGAAGCATAAATACTTGAGAAATCTACGTTGTATATCTTCAATACGAGTTACATAAGTGAGGTAACGAGGGTTCCAGACTTGAGATGCATACTCAAGCGTACTCCTAACGTAAGCGCAGTATAATATCTTAAAGGTTTTTACACGTTTGAAGTCCTTGGAACTTCTCATGACAAAACCAAGGGCCTTTGAAGCTCTGGAACAAATATTATCAACATGGTCATCAAAGATAAGTCCAGAGTCGTGCAAAACCCCAAGGTCTCGCACACACTCAACCTTTCCCAAGTTCTGGCCTCTTAATGAGTAGTTGGAGAAGGTTGGTTTTCGTTTACGTGAGAATGTCACGACAGAACACTTGGCGGGATTAAGGTCCAATTTGTTCACTGTACAATAAGCATCAAGCCTTAATAGATCCTCTTGAAGGTTCGATACATCTGATGGTGATCTAATACTGCCAAATATTTTCATATCGTCAGCGAAACAAAGGAGTCAATATATCTATTGGAATGTAGTTCCTTATGCCGCGTTGCGAAAGGGGGCTAGACGGAAATAATTAAGACCTAAAATGTAACGACACTTTTTAATTTCATTACAATTCCTTCACTAATGAATAGAAAGAAGCTTCGTTCCATCCGGGTGTACCTTGACACCTCTCAAGTTTTTATATTATTGTATCGTTATAGATGCGACGGGGATCCAGATTGTCCGGGTCGCGAGGACGAGGCCGGGTGCGAGGGTGTGGCCGGCGGGGGCGGGGGCGGGGGCGCGTGCAGTCCGACGTACTTCCGGTGCCCGAACGGGCGGTGCATCCCGGGGCGGTGGCGGTGCGACCTCGAGGACGACTGCGGCGACGGCGCGGACGAGATGCAGTGCTCCGCGCGGCCCTGCTCCGAGAGCGAGTGGCGGTGCGAGGGCGGGGACTGCGTGCCCGCCGCCGGCCGCTGCGACGGGGACCCGCACTGCGCGGACGGCAGCGACGAGGCGTGCGCGACGTGCGCCGCGGGCGCGCGACGCTGCGCGACCCTCGAGCGGTGCGTGCGCGCCGAGTGGTGGTGCGACGGCGAGCCCGACTGTCCGGACGGTAGCGACGAGGCGGCGTGCGGCGGCGACGCGGTCGAGGCGCCCGCCTGCGCCGGCGGCGTGCCCTGCGGCGCGGGCGGCGGCTGCCTGCCGGCGGCGTGGCGGTGCGACGGGCGGCGCGACTGTCCGGACGGACGCGACGAGGCGGAGTGCGAGCGCGTGTCGTGCCCGGCGCGCACGCACCGGTGCGGCGACGCGAGCTGCCTGCCCGCGCACCTCGCGTGCGACGGGACCCGCGACTGCGCGGACGGTAGCGACGAGGACCCCGCGCTGTGCACCCGGCGCTCCGCCCTGGGCGAGGAGGTGTGCGCCCCCGAGGAGCACCTCTGCCCCGACGGCAGCTGCCAGCTGGTCGAGCTCGAGTGCGACTCGGCCTACGACCGCGTCTGTCCCCACACGGCCTGCTCACAACTATGTCTACCGAAGCACGATAACTACACCTGCAAGTATGTTACATGTTATTTACATTATGTATTTATATTCAGGCCGTTTCCGGGTCATTTCTTCAACTAAAAGTGATAACGAAAAAGGCAAAAAAAACTCAATATGCATCATTCAATTTTCGAAACATTACGGTACAAGTGTGGTAAATTGATCATTGCATAGAGAGGGTTAAAAACCCGAGATGCTATGATCAATAATTCACACGTGTATCGTACGATGTTTTTTTATCACAGTTGAGAGTAAAAGAAAAGACTTGTTAAAATAATAAAAAGTTAACAAAATACTTATTTGTGTTTAAAAACAGAAAATAGTAAATATTTTTTGAGGCAATATTATTTTGTTAATTATACTCCCGAAAGGACAGGTAAAAGACTTTTAAACTATACAGCCTCGTACAATATTTTTTAGGGTTTTTTCATTTTTTCTGCGTCGGGGATTATAATAATACGGAAAAAAAATCTATTTAAGTAAAGAAAACAAAACTCAATTTTTAATCATTTTCTGAGACGTTATCACGTAAAATTATCGTTCGTAAACCGATAAAATAAATAAATAAATGAATAAGATAAGAATTTAACTTATCAGGATAAGTTATTACAGCACTAGTTGTATTATGGTAATGTAAAACGCACGCGTGCATAATACATTGGATTATGAGCCTAAAAGCCGTGTAATAAAATATAAGATTTATAAGCAACTGTGATAAAATAGTACATTACGATATAAGTGTGGTAAATTGATCTTTGCATAGAGGCGGTTTATGACGCGCGAGCGGCAGCGAGCGTGTTATAGAAGCCAAGATGCAAATATCAATTCCACACGTATATCGTACGACGTTTTTTATCACAGTTGCGAATAAAAGAAAAGACTTGAAAAGAAAACAAAATAATAATTAACAAAATATTTGTGATAACTCTATGTTTACATTTTTTAAGGCAATATTTTTTTGTTAATTATGCTCCGGAAAGGCCAGGCTAAAGACTTTTAACCTATACATCCTCGTGTGACATACATTATTTTTTAGGGTTTTTCTATTTGTTTTTGCGTCGGGGGTTAAGAACAAAATACAATGGTACGGAAAAACAATATATTTATAAAGAAAAAACAAAAAATAAACAACTCAATTTTTAATCGTTTTCTAAGTCATTATCACGTAAAATTTTCGTTCGTAAACCGACTTTAGAGACAACCATTTTTGCTAGCTAAAAAACTCTTTGGTACCTACCTTTTCGGGATAACTTTACAGCACTAGTTAACAAATCTAAAACGCACGCGTGCATAATATGTTGGATTATGAGCCTAAAAGCCGTTGAATAAGATCCACTTTATGAGCAACTGTGATAAAATAGTACATTACGATATAAGTGTGGTAAATTGATCTTTGCATAGAGGCGGTTTATGACGCGCGAGCGGCAGCGAGCGTGTTATAGAAGCCAAGATGCAAATATCAATTCCACACGTATATCGTACGACGTTTTTTATCACAGTTGCGAATAAAAGAAAAGACTTGAAAAGAAAACAAAATAATAATTAACAAAATATTTGTGATAACTCTATGTTTACATTTTTTCAAGGCAATATTTTTTTGTTAATTATGCTCCGGAAAGGCCAGGCTAAAGACTTTTAACCTATACATCCTCGTGTGACATACATTATTTTTTAGGGTTCTTCTATTTGTTTTTGCGTCGGGGGTTAAGAACAAAATACAATGGTACGGAAAAACAATATATTTAAGTAAAGAAAAAACAAAAAATAAACAACTCAATTTTTAATCGTTTTCTAAGTCATTATCACGTAAAATTTTCGTTCGTAAACCGACTTTAGAGACAACCATTTTTGCTAGCTAAAAAACTCTTTGGTACCTACCTTTTCGGGATAACTTTACAGCACTAGTTAACAAATCTAAAACGCACGCGTGCATAATATGTTGGATTATGAGCCTAAAAGCCGTTGAATAAGATCCACTTTATGAGCAACTGTGATAAAAAAGTAATAACAAGTCCTTTGAGCATCATTCGGTATCTCTTATAGTAAAGTAAATGGTCCCGAGACAAGACCCGTGTGGAACTGAACTCTCACGTAATATTATGTTTCGTAGATGTGTCCCGGGGTTCAAGCAGCGCGTGTTGCCGGACGGTATGCAGACGTGTGAGGCACCTGGTTAGTTATATATGTATACATACTTGGGCTTGTAGTACCTAATCTCTCGGTCAGATATTGTGAGCCTTAATGGTAGGTACGTCCTACGTGTATAGTCGCTCGGTCTCATTGTACTATGTGTGTGTGTGTGTGTACAGGTGAGCGGCCTCAGTTGCTGGTCGCGGAGGGTGGGGTCGTACGTGTGTGGGACCTGCGCAAGCAGGAGGCGGCCGCGGGGGTCGGGGCGTCCGGGGGTAGCGGGGCGGGAGGGGGAGGGGGGAGGCCGGTCGTCGCCGCGCTCACCGGGGCCATGGTGGACGGAGTGTGGTGGGCGTGGTGGGGGGACGAGGCCGGCGGGCTGTGGAGGAGGCGGGTGGGGGGGGACGCGGCGGGCCGGCCCGCCGAGCCGCTCGCGAGGGAGGGGAGCGCCGTGCGGGGGGTTGCCGTCGACGTCGTGTCGGCCCGGCTCTACTGGACGGTGGCGGGGACGGGGGCGGGGCGCGGGGGCCGCGTGCGGGTCGGCACGCTGGCCGCGAGGCGGGCGGTCACGCTGTACACGCGCGGGGACGCCGAGCCCGACGACCTCGTCTACTGCAACGCGACCCGCCGGCTGCTGTGGACGGACCGCGGCGTCGCGCCCGCGCTCTGGACGATGGGGGCGGACGGGCGCGGTCCGAGCCGGCTGCTGTGGCGGCGGCTGCGGCGGCCGACCGCGCTCGCGCTTCACGCCCCCGCCCAGAGGGTGTACCTCGCGGAGGCCGGGGGCGAGGTGGTGACGGTGCGCACGGCGGGCGGGGGGCGAGGCGCGCTGCCCCCGCCGCAGAGGCCGTGCACGAGGCTCGCCGTGTGGGAGGAGTGGGTGTGGTGCGCGATGGGGCGCGGCGTCGTGCGGCTGCCGCGGCGCGGCGCCGCCGTCGGGCCGCGCCGGCCGCTGACGACACAGGGCGCGGTCACGGCGCTCGCGCTGCTGCACCCGCTGGGGGCGGGCGGCGCGGCCGGCACGGCGGACCCGTGCGGAGGACGGGCGTGCGACGCGAGCGCGCTCTGCGTGCGGAGCGCCTCGAGCCGCGGCTACAGCTGCCTGTGCCCGGACGGGCTCGAGCCGGCCGACCACTCGACGGACAGTAACCGCACGTGCGTGATATCCCGCCGGCTGGTAGCGCCCGCGCCACGGGATCACCTCCCGACGAGGCAGGACAACGGTACGCCCCAGGAGCCGGACGTGACGACCTCCCCGGCCCCGGCCCCGCCCCCACCCCGGACGACACCCCCTCCCACACACGACCACAAGCCACATCACGGTGAGTACCAAACACCATCATTTAATATCGAACAAGGACAAGGCACGTTATGTACGAGTATACCTAATATCAGTCGTTGACCACTTCGATCGCCTCCTGCGTGCGATAGATACCTAGTCCACAGAACCCGCTGCCCGCTCTACAAGCGCGTCGCAAGGTACCTCCGGCTTCGTTCGCACTTATTGAGGAACAAAACGTCAGTTTTCGAATAGAGAACAAAAACGTCGTAGCTTCACCGAGTCGAAAGTAATGCTAAATGGAAATCTCTATACGCAGCAGAATGACCTTCAAAATGGCGGGGCTTCAGTGGTGTAACTGTAATGTGGATGTGGATGATAGATAATAATGTAGCTGCAACACTAAACTGTATCCCCCGATTTTGTTATCATTCGTTTTTTTTAATTACCTCATAGGAATGTGATGATTTTAAAGACGTAATCACATCAAAATTTAATGGTTTTTTTATTTTATTTTATGAATAAATGACACAGCAGATTACAATCACAATAAGTAGGTATACAATGGCTTAACAGGTTATGATCTAGCTAGACTGTGAAACTAAATGCGAATATAAAAGCTTCTTTTATAACAGACATAATAATAATAAGTAGTATAATAAGACAGTAATTATAAGTTGACACAGACACCTCTAGAGTCGGGCACAGTTGCCGTCGACCGTCGAATACGTGTATAGAGTATGCAGATGTCTGGATTGGGATAGGTACGGTCGCCTGCATAGTTGCAGACCCACCGTAGAGCTCCAAAATGGCTGTTGTAAGAATGCTTTCAACACGAGCAAGATTCTAGGCGCCTGCTTTAGTTGAAGTTGAAAGTCTTCTAACTCATCAATTAATCAAACAAAAATTATTAGAATGCAAACATTTCAATAATAGTAACTTTGGAACTCTACCGAGGGCTGCAGTCATGCAACGGACTGTACCTATTGGAGACCAGTTCATTATAGAGTCGACATATTCTTGTTAGGGGATTGTAAAAGGTTATTTGTGTATGTTTTCAAAACAAACGTTTGGGGGTCACGTGGTCTGTAATATATATTGATGTTGAGGCAATAGAGTAGGTTGGGACAGTCTGTTGATGAATGTAATATTTTATGTAATTAAGTAAAGAAGATCTGTACGTTGCCTACGAATAGATAAAGAAGTGATTATAAACTTTTCAAGCCTATTTTCATAACCTGGAGGGGTTGTTCCTGAATTAAGCCAAAATTCTGAAGCACTTCCTCTGGATCCCTTCAATTCTATCTTCGTGGCAATGATAGTATACGGAGACCATACAGGGCTTCCATATTCCAAAATGGATCTTATTAAGGCGTTAAATAAATAAATAAAACTATTTTGTCGTTTAAAATCCTTTGTTATTCAAGTAATACAACCGAAAAGACGGTACCTTCCATTGATAAAATATTCCAAATGTTAATACCTCATCAAAAACAAAGGACGTGACAATGTGACAGTGACGTATAGGGTTAATGGTTCTTAGGTGTTATAGAGAGAAATGAAACCATCACGAGTGCTGAGTAAATACTGACTTTAATTAGTAAGATGCATCCTTAATATATTTAGGAATGTTAGGTAAGTACATGAATTACACACTACACCTCCCATCGGAGGGAAAATAAAAAAAATTGGATAACATATTTTTTTTATATAACTACGAGTAAAGTAAATAATGATTATATTATTATTATTAAACAAAATATTTTATTTTGCTGTAATAAAATCTTTAAAATCGATTACACTTAATGCTAGTTACAATTAATGCTTAGTTTCTAAATGATATAGGTAGTATAATAAATTGTTGTTTTATGAAGTTTATATAAAAAAATTCGTTGTTAAAATAATTTGTTATGAACTATAATGTCAACAATAAGTACCTACTTAAATGTATGCAGTACTTGATAGTTCCGAGAATTATACGAGATATTAGTGATTCATCGTTCCAATGTTATAGGAACTTACATAGGTAGATATATTTACATTTAGTTATTCGTTATATGGTTTAGTCCTATTCTTGTGGACAATATCTTTTTTTCCATTTATTACAATCTCTACATTTGGCGATAGATCTCTTATTACAGTGTATGGCCCAGAATAAAGGTTTGTTAATTTATTACCAGTTTCATTTTTAATTAGAATTTTGTCATTTGGTTTATATATTATAGCATTTGTGTAAGTGTCGAATTTAGCTTTCGTTTTAATTTTACTGTTAATTAAATTGTTTCGCGCTTCGGTTTGAGATACCTGTAATCTATACTTAAGTTCAAGAGGATAGCTGTCGTGATTATATAATGGTTCTATAGATTTAATAAGGTTACTAGGTAAACTACATTTCTTACCAAAAACAAGCTCATAGGGTGTAAACTGCGTTGATGTATGTACAGTCGTATTATATGCGAAGCACCAAAACGGTAACCAGGTACTCCAAGTTTCTGGTCTTCCTTCTACGTGGATTCTCAAAAATGAATTGAGGCTTTTGTGTGAATTTTCTAATGCACCGATACTTTGGTGATGGTAAGCTGTTGAATTTAATTTGGAAATGTTTAAAAGTTTACATACCTCTTTGAATGTGTCAGCCATGAATTCCGTGCCTCTGTCTGTTGCAATCTCGGTGGGAACTCCATATCTTAGTATAAATTCTGTAACAAATGCTCGCGCTACCTCGGATGAGGATTTTGTTGTAAGTGGCATTGCGCATACATATTTTGACAATTCGCACTGTAAAGTGAGAATGTAATTATAATTACTGTTGTCCCTATCAAGTGGACCTACTATATCTAGGAAAATCTTTTCAAAAGCAGAGTTTGCAGTTGAGGTTATCGTCATCGGTTCTTTTATCGTAATTGTATATTTTTGCTTTTGACATTTTGGACATTTATTTACAAAATTTGTGACATCTTTTATAAGTCCAGACCAAAAATAATATTTTTTAATATTATTAAACATTCTTCTAATGCCCGCGTGGCCACTCGTGGGCAACAGATGAAAGTCATTTAATATTACTTTTCTGTCGTCAATATTTTCTATACGTTCAACATCTTTTAAAATACATAAGGAAGGGCCCCCCCAATCTTTATTTTTCATTATTTCGCTCACTAATTTATCCACAAATACTTTTGTATTTTTATTTTTTATTAAGTATAATTCATCGATCGATATGTCTTTACAAAACTTAGCCAGCTCTCTCGCAAATTCGGCTCGCGACATTTGTGATTGAGAAGCCGGATTAATATATAATGAGTGGTGAGCTTTATCGTACGAAAAAATATTATTCTCATATTCGATGTTGTGTTTGTTACGTAATTGGTTTAATTTTTGTCTATCTATAAATCTGAGTTCTACTGATTTTTTAGGTTTTATATGAGTTTCGACTAAACGTGGATGATCAGGCCAGGTGTCGTCGTTGTTAGTCACGTCAGATTGAGAAGTAGTACCATTATTACTTTGCATTCTTCGTCTTTGAGCACGCGTCATCACAAATAAACAATCATTCATCTCTTTCAAATCTTTCGAAGTCACAATCACACGAGATAATGCATCTGCAGCTGCATTCTCTTTACCTTTCACATACTCTATTTCATAATCATATTCCTCTAGGAAAAGTCTAAATTTAAGTAATCGACTCGAAGGGTCTTTCATGTTAAATAGGTATACTAGGGGTTTGTGGTCTGTTAATATCTTGAAACTTTTTCCATATAAGTATGGGCGGAAATGTTTAACAGCCCAAACCACTGCTAACAATTCTTTCTCTATTGTAGGATAGTTTCGTTCCGCTTTGTTGAGGTTCCTACTTGCAAAAGCAACGGGACGACCGTCAGAATTTGATAAAATAGCTCCTAATGCGTAGCCAGATGCATCAGTTTGTACTATGAATTTATTGTTATCTGATAAATCGGGATATTGCAAGACTGGGGGATTCATAATACATTGTTTTAAATTTTCGAATGATTTTTGACAAAGGTTATCCCAGTTAAACTTTACATTTTTACGACACAATGAATTTAAATAGTACGCTTTTTCCGCAAAATTGGGTATAAATTTCCTGTAGTAATTTGCTAACGCTACAAATCTTCTGACGTCATCAACATTTTGTGGGACGGGGTAATTGTGAATAATTTTAATTTTCTCCGGATCCGGTAAAACACCGTCACTAGATACTATGTGGCCTAAGTAAAGTAGCTGTTTTTTGAGGAAATCGCATTTGGATGGATTTAATTTTAAGTTAGTGCTACGTATCCGTTCAAAAACTTCAATTAAGTTTTTGTTGTGGTCGTGTAAATTCCTACCCAGGATAATTAGGTCATCAAGATAACATAAGCATTTATCGTAGCTTAGTCCTGCCATTGCCATTGTCATCATGCGTGAAAAGGAACTCGGACTTGTTTTGAGTCCCATGGGCATTCTGGTCATTTGATACTGGCCAGAGGAGAATGCTGTGAACTTCCTACTGGACTCTTCTAGCTCAACATTATAGAATCCTTGGTTAAGGTCTAGATGCGTGAAATATATGCAACCAGATAAGGAGTCTATAATTTCGTTGATATTGGGTAAAGGGAATTTATCATCTACGATGCAATTATTCAGTTTTCGGTAGTCTATTACCAATCGCCATTTTTTCTCACCTTCAGATCGTTTTGGAACTAAAAGAACGGGACTACTCCATTCACTATTACACGGCTCTATAATACCTTGTTCAAGCATGTTATCAATTTGTTTTTTAATTTCTTTTTTCTGCGAATGTGGAAGTCGATAAGGTTTAGAGTACACCGGGGCTACATTGGGTTTCAAAATAATTGTATGTTTATATAGTTTAGTAGTTGTTAATCGGTCTCCCTGTATATAAAAAATGTCGTTATATTTAGCACATATTGATAATATGCTTTGTTTTTCTTCCTTACTTAAATGATCAAGGTCTAATGTCGATAACAAATTTTTAACTCTTTCCGAATTTATTATTGACTTTTCAAAGGAACATATGTCAAAATCACTTGCTGAAAAAATTTCGGGTTTAAAATCGTTCAGTTGTAAATCATGTTCAGTAGTATTTAGGATACGTATTGGTATTCGTCCGTCAATTGGTTTAACTAAAACGCTCGCAACAAAAATTCCGTTTTGTATTTCACACGCATTGATAACACAATCTTCTGTCATTGCTGTTTGAATATAATGAATGGATTCAGATCGTGCTGGTATTTGTAATGTATTATTTTCTGTCTTTAGAGATACATTTACCTTTACACCTTCATTCCACAAAGTTATTGAATAATTGTCAAAGTTTAAAATCGCTCCATATTTAGTAAGAAAATCATGCCCAAGTATGCCACTAGCCTTACATGGCAATGAATCAAATACATAAAATTGATGATTCAGTGTTTGATTCTCAATTATAATATCTAGATAGACATATCCGATTGCGTTGATCTTACCACCTATATAGCCCGTTGACAACAAGGTTCCCTTTATGGAGTGGAATGTTGTGATCTATCACGTGTTTATGTTTTATGGCAGATATTGATGCACCCGTATCGATTAATAAATTGTATAAAGTTTGATTGAATGTTTTTATAGTTATGTGACAAGTATTATTACATGACAAAATAGCATTTTTAGTCACGAAAAAACTCGTCAGGGTTGTCAGGACGTGAAGTTTTTTCTTGTTGACTGTCCGAATTTGTCAAAATATGCATGGTTTGCTGTTCGTTTGACCTTCGACCTGTATAATTATAGTTATTATAATTTGACGTACCTCTGTAACCACGTGGTCTCGATGTCCCGAGGTAATTGCCATATCTTGAGCCTCTTCCGGTTCCACGTCCTCGGCCAAACTGGTTGTTATTCTGGAACCGTGGGTTGCGTCCTTGCCAGCTTCTATAGTGTCCTGGATTCCTATTCCAACGGCCTCTGTTATTACTATACTGACCTTTATAATTAATATACTGACCTCTGGAATTATTATTAAAATAATTATTATGGCGCATTGTTAAGATGTCTCCGGACTGCGGCGGAAATGAAGATTCCTCGTCTAGGGCCGCCTGCACCGCGTCATTCAAGGACGAGTAGTTTCTAGCTGTTACTATGGTACTAATACGACGATTTCTCAGCCCGTCGGCAAATACTTTAATTGCATGTTTTTCGTTACGGGGTTTTAGCACTTTATAATCGGCGTCATTCCCTTCGGATTGAGAAATTGTCAAGTCAACAAACATGTTAGTTAGTTGCCTACCGTATTCTTCTGTCGTTAGATTATTTTGCCTAAAGTTGGCGAGTTTAACCTGAATAGCAGGGGCAGACTTTTTTGGTAATAAATGTAGTTTCATAGCCTTTATTAATTGATCGACGCTGTCATAACAGCTCTCTAGTTTTAATTTTGCATTTTGTGACAGTCTATTTTTTAATACGAAGTTAATTAACTTTTTCTGTGAGTCCTCATTTAATTCTAATCGATAGTAATCGATGGCGTCAATTAACTGTTTGACACTCACTTCATCTTCTTTTAAAACTGGTAGTAAATTCATAGCAATTTTTAGATCGAAAGTAGCCATTTCGTTGTCTGATTTTTCAAATTTTTCCGAAGACGAACTACATAAATCTAAAATAATGTCATATAATTCGAAAAAATCGGTATTTATTTTTTCTATTCTTTCACATTCTTCAACCTGTAATTTGTCTGACAATGCATTTAAACTTTCTAATATTGAATTAAAAGTACTTACTAACACATCAGCTTCCTTAATCTTTTTTAATACTATGTCGCCTTTTCTTCTAGTGGGGCCGATTTTTTTTAAATTTACTCTTATTTTTAATAGTTCATTATATAGTTCTAACAAACTCTCCACAGACATGTCATACCGTTAAATATATTTTTTTAAATTTTATGTTACCCTTAATTAAAATCCATTAATATACGCACTTAAACCGTTTTAGTCAATCGTAATTTAGTCCGCAATAGTTTATTTAGAATAGCATAGCGCACTCTTATTTTTATTAACACATCACAACACAATCACTTTTCATTTACGCCCGGTTATCGTGTAAAACTGAAATAACCATCATCACTTCGCATTGTTGGAAATATCACCGCCGTTGCCGTTAGCTCGATAACCGCACTCGTACAAATCACCACCTCGGTTTCTGTTCCGGTTTACAGATCGTCGCATCATGTTACTGGTAATCTGTTCTCTGATCCAAGAGTGGTGGCATTTCTTGTACTGCTTGTATAAGAAGTAACATACACCAAGAAACAAAACTGTGCACATCACAATGAAGATGATACTTATCGTTGATAGATGGAATTTAAGTTCTTCATTTGTCGCCATATTTTGACCTCCATTTTGGGTGATGAAGACATCCTCTTTTTCTATTTTTAAGTTACACATTTTGGCTGTAAGTTGGTTGTCCAAAGTCCAATCTATTTGATACGCGACGAAGCGGCGCGAGGCAAAGCCTTAAAAGGCAGGGTCGCCATATAGGGTTAATGGTTCTTAGGTGTTATAGAGAGAAATGAAACCATCACGAGTGCTGAGTAAATACTGACTTTAATTAGTAAGATGCATCCTTAATATATTTAGGAATGTTAGGTAAGTACATGAATTACACACTACAACAACGTCTTATAAATTGGTGAACACCTGCCTGCACTTTAAAAAAGTGTGACGTCATGCGTTATTGACAAGTTACCATAGAAACGGTATTGCCAAGTAACCATAGCAGCGTATTGAAGTCAATAATGTAAACGATACAAAAGAGTTCCTATGACGTTATCACGTAAAATTATCATCCGTAAACCGACTTTACAGACGACCATTTTTTTATACAAGGTATTTTTACGTGGGCCTTCAGGGCTATATCTTAAACTATAAGAGATAGTGAAAAATGCATTAATAAATAAATAATAATATACACAAATGCAACAAAAAATATCAACCTTAACCTACATTGCCTACCTTCGTATCTACCTATATTTATGTACTAATCGATAGTGTACGTCTATCTCTAATAGAGATCAATTCCTGGAAACAAACATATTATAGTATGGCAAATTGAAGGAAATAGCTCATTTTCTTTTATTTCAACTTTTCCCAAATAAATGCAGTGAGGAGGTGTGAGGTGAGGCACTTTTACTTGTGTCAAGTTCGGTCACGCAACTCCTTCCACCTATCTCTTATAGTTAGACACATATCCCTGAAGGCCCACGTCAACAAATGTCACCGTACCAACACAACAAATATACAAGAACGTAGACGTACCCGGCGGCGTGAGCTAGTGTAGCGCCGCTCGCGTCTCGTCACGTAGGTACTGTGTACCGTGTCCCGGTAACAGGTTCGATACCCGTTCCGTTACTGGTTTATCACATACATATAGGTACTTCTATCTTTCTTTGGAGGATTCGTGCTGATTAATTATAAGAAAAATTGTACACCGGCATGTCGCCCGGGGCGACCCCGGGCGACATGTTACCTTGTTGGGAAATCACTCAAGGATAAAATGACGAAAAAATGAACTTAAAAGCCGCGTGTGTAACCACGTGACGTAGCTAGTGTAAATATAATGTGTTATATTTACATATCCATTTACCTAGAGTAGACTGTAGCGTAGCGTACCGTGGGGGGGAGGGGGGGGGGAGGGGGGTGTATGTGGCCAGTTACTGCCAGACTTGACTTGAACCTGAGCTTGAAGCTTTATCGACAATACATAACTAAGTAGGTACTTATATATATCTAGTACATTAGATATATTGTTCGTTCTGTTTCCCACACCTTGCATATTTACATAAGATATTTAATATGATTTAATACCAGTAGATAGGTACATATTGAAATTCAAGTATATAATTAAATAAACATAATAACTGGATGGAATTATTATTTACTAAAAGCTACATTTGAAAAACTTTTACTTAAGGAACTACTATTACTATTATTATTTTTTATTAATTTCTATTATTAATTTTTATATTGTATTGACACTATGTATTGTATGTTTTTTTTTGGTTATTAAAAAAAATATCTCTTAATATAATAATTGGAAGTAATAATAAAAACTTTACATAAGGTACCTAGGTGAAACCAAACGATCGAGCGCGTGGTGCGGGTGACAAGTACACCTGTCTAGTGTGTCCAGTGGTCCACCCGGTGGTCTAGTGTAGTGTAGTGACGTCACGTGTAGGTATAACGAGACACTTGACCTCGGACAGCTCTATCTATAGCTCACTAGCTCCGGGCAGAGGGAACGAGTCGCGTGACGTCACGACGATGATGTCACGCGACTCGTTTACATTCACATTATAACTTGTATAAGTACTATGTAGGTATATAATGACAGCTTGCAATTGATTCATTCACGTACAAACTTATCTATGTACGGTCGGCACCATAATGCAGACCCACCGCGTACTGTTCTAAAACTACTATTATTCAAATGTTTTCATTCTAATAATTATTGTCTGATAAACTCACGAGGTAAAAGACTTTAAACTTCGACTAAAGGAGGTGCCTACAATCTCGGTTATGTTGAAACATTCTTATAACAGCCGTTTTGGAGCTCTACGGTGGGTCTGCAATTATGCAGCGGACCGTACATACCAGTACCCATGTTGCAATATTAGGTACAATGTGTTTGCCGTAGTATCATACATATGAAAATGATGCAGAAAAGGAATATTCGTTAATAACACGTGAATTTAATACACGAGCCTTCAAGGCTATATCGTAAACAATAAAATATAGCGAAAAATGCTGAAAGGAGTTAATATGGCAAATCAAAGTAAAATAACACATTTTCGTAATTTCATGAATAATTAAACCACGAGCCTAAAAAAAACAAAATTGATGGGACCATGAAGCCGGTGGGACAAAATTGATGAGACCATGAAGCCGGTGGGACAAAATTGATGAGACCATGAAGCCGGTGGGACAAAATCGGTGGAACCACGGGCCAGGAACTTGCGGTCATAATATTATATGGAAAATATTTTGAAACAACAAATCATACAAACTGCGAAATAGATAATTAGTTAAACTGTACAATACTGCATGATGACATAATGTTGCGGATGTCGCCTCGCCTCGCGTCGTTACCATGGTTACCGGCATATATACGTACCTCTACCTATAGTTACCTCACCTGCGTACAATAAACAAAAATAATTAATGCAAAAGCTTTTTTACGTGGGTTAAAAACATCTTAATACCATTTCTGGTATTAAAACTGCATTTACATCTCAATTATACGGTAAATAACTTCCTTTGAATAATATAGCGATGAGCGGTGAGTTCGTCGCGCCAAGCCGCCCGTGCCGGCGCCGCGCCGGTCTCGGTCAGTCAGTCAGTCAGTCAGTGTGGCTCGTGAGCTCGAGGTGGACGCACGTGTCGAGCGAGACAGTCCGCACCGTGCGTGCTACGTGCGTCGTTACAACGACCGATCAACGAGTTTATTATAATATTGTACTAATATTTCATAAATAAATGATAATTCGGACGTACCTACCTATATAGTGCTATGTATATTTTATAAAGTGATAATATGAATTAATTATAATAGTATTTAATGTGTAAATTATAGAATATTATTAATATATTAGCAATGGGTCGCAGGAAACGTTCTCACGGTAAGAATATTTTGATCCAGATACCTACCGACATGTAATAAATAATGTAAAACAATATTATACGTACCGATAGCTTCTATTTACTTAATTACCTGTCATTAAAATATCTTGTATTTTGGCGAGAACTTCGTTAAGTAGGACTTCTCTAACGACAACTTATTACAAACATTTTACCAAATCACACTAAATATAATAGACGTAACATTTAAACACAACGTTCAAAAGTGAATACTGTTAGGGATAAGTTTAAAACCCCGTGTGATTTGTTCGGGTCAGGGGGCGGATCGTCCCATTACAAAACTGGAACCAATTCTACCATGTTCATTTAATGGATGAAAAGTACTTATTTTATATCAAATTAAATAGGTCAATAAATATATTACAAATGGGTTGCCTCAAAAAATTTCAGTCCAGAATGTTTTTTTTTTGTTTTTTTTTTATTGTTAAGATTATACATAGTCACATAATATTTATTTTAACTTAACATTAATTAATTAACCAGACCAATGCAAATGACTAGTATCGATTTACCTGCCTACCCACGAGTTGTGGCGGGAACTAATAGTCAACTAACGTTTATATTCAATTGAATAGGCTTCATACTTTCGATTGGTATAGAATTTGTCTCATAAACAAACCAGTGAAAGGTTAAAAAAACAAAAACCAAAATAATGTTAATTAATCATATTATTTTGCACTGAAATTATTTAGACAACCCATTTGCGATATATTTATTGACCTATTTAATCTAATATATAAAAATAAGTCGGGTTTTCCTTCCTGACACTATAACTCCAGAACGCACGAACCGATTTCCACGATTTTGCATTCGTTGGAAAGGTCTCGGGCTCCGTGAGGTTTATAGCAAAGAAAATTCCGGAAAATCTGGTGGCGAAACGGAGCTCGCCGGGTTTGCTAGTTTGATATAAAATACGTTTCACCCATTGAACAGCTCGATGAAGGTCGTCCTTAAAGGTATCTTAGGTTATATTGTATGTCATTATTTTACAGAGGCGGAGGAGGAGGAGGGGTCTGGGTGCGGGTGCGTGTCGGGGCGAGGGCGGTGCGTGCGCGTCGCGGGGGGACACGACGTGTGCACGTGCACGGGGGCGTGGGGCGGCGCGCGCTGCGACCACTACGTGGGCCACGACCACGACTGCCACGCTCGCTGTCTCGCACCCGCCGTCTGCGTCTGGGCACATCGACCAGGTACCTACGCAGGATTATATGGGGGCCAATAAACCATTGCATTCGATTCTCCTCTTTATACATTTTTGACATTGAACAAGGAGTATTATTATTTTATTTTAAATCCGGAAGTTTGTGTTTTTATTATCTCTTTACGCAGAAACTGCTGAACGAAGAGCGATCCGATGCCAAATCAGGATAAGTCCTGATCCTGTAAGCATTTATTGTGTTTTTCCTTTAAAGATGGTGGCACAGCACTGAGCGCGGTGTATTGCGCCTGCCCGCTCGGTTCGACATGCATTACTCCCACAGTCCCGCCCCCGGCGGACGCGTCGCCCGGGGTGAGGGCGGGCGCGAACGGGGGCGCCTGGGCGACCACGCTGCCCGTGTTGGTCGCCATCGCGGCTGCTCTACTCGCTCTACTCTACCTGTTGTATCGCAGGACACGCTCGAGACAGTACGTTTTAAATACTTTTAATATAATAGTTTAGTAAAAAAGTTAATATTTTAAAAAGTAAATTTTGTAAAAACAAGTTAGAAGCAGAGGCGAGCACTGAGTAGGAGTCATTGTATACTTCGAACTTTTTGTAGGTTTAGCAACTTTCTTTTACGATTTTCAGTTATTTATTTATTATTAATGTACATGTTAATATAACGTGTAAACTGTTGAAATGAATACTGTAATAATGTGTTGTGTATTATGTAACAGCGGTAGGTTCGGTCACGCGCGTCTCGCGGACAACGTGGAGATCTCGAACCCGATGTACCTGGCGGGCGAGGACGACGACCTGCCCCCGCTCGCCGCCGCCCCCTCCGCCCCACACCTGCCGCCGGCCCTGCACAACAACCACTCGGTCAGTATACCTATACCTCTATCTATGCCATGAACATATCGGGATCAAGCAGCATCGCTATCGGTTCAGTAGAGTGCGTCTCTGAGGGAAGGAGTAACCACTGAATCATTCAGTTTTATTTGATAAATAATATACATTTTTTAAATATTCAATTGTAACCTTTGTATATTTGTTAACAGAAACGTGGTGTCGGTGTCGGCGGGGGTGTGGGTGGGGGTGTGGGAGGTGGCCGCGATGGGAACCACTTCGCGAACCCCGTTTACGACAGCATGTACTCGCAGGTACACGACGCACCTATTGAGGTAATTGACTACATGCTAAGGTCGCAGGTTCGATACCCGCCCGCAATGTCTCGGTGTGCCCCCTGGCCCGCTAGTGTTGCCCCGCGGTCTCGCTAGTGATGTATATATAGGTTATACATACACGATAAGGTCAAGTGTGAGCTCTACGAACACGAACACGATGACGACGACTAACGAGTATGTATACTATATGTATGCTAAATACATCACTTTTTTAATTTAATTTTAGTGTTATTTTCAAATGTGAGAAACGTGTTTATGTATATATAATTAAATAGCAAGGTTAGTAGAGTCTGAATGAGGGTCGTTGAATGTTGTGACACTGTAGTGAGTGGACGGGACGGGTGGCTTCACTCCACTCCACACCACCCATAGTACAAGCTTCCCTTCGGCCGAGCACTATCTGTTACTATATCACTTCCTCCATGAAGTGGGAATTACTTTGTTTATGGAATAAATTGCTAGTATTTTAGAGTTTAATTGGGACTGAATGACTTCGACGATGTATTTAATATTCAGCATTACTATAACTGAATATGCAAGTAAAGGTAACAAGTAGGTACTTACCTCCTACCGTGTGTGTGTGTGTGTGTGTGTGTGTGTGTGTGTGTGGGTCTGTGGGTGGATGATGGGGCGACGATGGGTCGATATCATACCTAACGTCTCGTCTATTTATGTTATAAAATCGATGACAATGTAGGCAAGTATAGGTGGCGTAGCGTGGAAGGTCAAGGTCGGGGGGGGGTGACCTTGAGGTCATTACTTTAGGTAGATAGGTATCTAAACTGTCAATTGTACAAGAACGAGTGTACCGTAGTGACATGTAGGTATGTATGTATGTTGTGTATGACCTTGGTGTTTGGGATGTTTACTTATTGAGGAAACTCTTGGTTTTATATAGTCATTGCTTGATCTATAGTTAGCAGTTAGTACTGGGGAACTACTGTGTGGACACATCGACACGACGGTGTCCGGTTGGTACGGATCTAAGGGGGGGGGGGGCAGGGGGCACTTTGATACATTCGTGCTGCATTTCCAGTTTTAAACAATGTTGGCCAGTTTAAACCTGTCAAAAGGCCTAAAAAATGTTAGCTTAAGAGAGCAAAATCATCCCATTTCAAAACTGAAACCAGGGACCGTTTCTACCTTTTACATTTTGATAATAGTCTACTGGACCGACATTAATTTAGGCATAGGGACGATTGCACTACTGAATATTGTCTACGTTTCTAAATCCCTATAGAGTTAATAATAAAATCAAATGAGGAGAATGGCAGTAGGCTAGGGCGTTTAGCCCCCTAGCCCCCCTCCTACATCCGTCACTGTATGTACGTGGTATAATGTCAATAATGATGAGTTCCTCGCTAACCCCTCCCCACCCGGCGTCACCCGGCGTCACCCGGCGACACTCGGGGCGCGGACGTCCGTCTCGGTTCACGAACCTCCACCTCCACCTCCAGTAGGTACATCATCATTTACCTGTTACTTCTGATTCATCAAACACCTTGGAAACTCCACACGGCAATAACCGGTTATACTTATATTATATACCTACCTACAATAATTGCGAGCTAACTTACAAATATTTCTGTCAATAGAATGGCTACTTGTTGATGTTCTCTCTCTCTCTCATTTTTATAACGTACTAGCTTTTGCCCGCGACCTCGTTCGCGTAGAAGTCGGAAATAGACCAAGGAATCGCATTGTCCCATACAAACTATCCCCTTTTTCATTCTCTTAGGGGTAGACTTTTAGAAAATCCTTTCTTATCGGATGCCTATGTCACACAAAGAATACACCTTCCAAGTTTCAGGTCTCTACGATCGGCGGTTTAGGCTGTGCGTTGATCCGTCAATCATTCGGGACAAAGCATTTTATATGTATAGAAGATATAAATGACAGCACAAACAAATTGTGATTAGATGCGAATGATTTAAGATGTATTTGTTTGTTCCAGGAGCACGCGAACCTCCTGTCCCGCGAGGGCGGAGGCGAGGGGGGCTCCCCCCCCGCGCCCGCCGAGCGCGCCGCCCTCCTCTAACCGTCGTGTATGTCTACATACCTATCGAGTTTGATCGCAATCGGTTCAGTGTTTGCGTGAAGCAGTAACCACAAACACAAACTTTCACATTATGTTATATTAAGTATGATTATCGAGTACATATTTCCTTCTCTATGTAATCGTAGAGGTAGGTAGGTACATCTTACTACGTATACTATAGGTACCTACGTTATTAACTGTTTTTGAAATATGTATAATATATAATTATATTTATATTGAACTCACAACAAACGTGTGGACCATCCGGGCCCAAAGACTATTTTTTTACATTTGATATTATTCTTTGCTCAATTTGAATACTTATATTTTTGCTCTCTTACGTCGTATGTGTTTAGATAACCTTAAGTCCCTGTACACTGGCTGTATGTACAAATCGTACAAAGTCAAAACTTTAACAAAAATAATAGCCATGAGGTCACCATTTCATTATAAGGCAGATGCAGCCCGACATTATGTCCTGTTGTTACATGTTGTGACGCCCTTATATATGGCGGCTTTGATTTTATGTACAAATATATACATTATATATAAGTAGTTCTATGAAATGTACTCCCTTGTCCCGAGTTCGGTGTGATTGCTATCAAAGGGCTACTACGGCAACTAGTGGTAGAGGCGCTGATCATAGTTAGTATTGAGTTACTACAGATTATGTTGAAGGTAGATCGAGAGTGCACCGACGAGGGAGGAACTGTCCGTGCCATACCGACCGACCGGACCGAACCGGACTGAACCAGTTAGGTTTATTAATATGTCATTAAATTTTAATTACAATTAGATTTATGGTTGTGTTTTATATATTATTTTTAATTTATTTATTTTCGAAAGATTTAAATTAATGATTACTTGACTCGTGGTCCTACCTATTTAGTTCCACAATAACTCGTGGTCCCACCACAGTGGGACTATGACTCAATTACATTATTTTCTTAACGATGCCCTCATATATACGAGGAAAGTCACAGGCTGCTACTATGTGTAGTTAAACGAAGTCATCTAAAAATGGCACTAACATTAGCTTTAGGATTGTTCCCCGTAGTCCACCTCGTGGAGTGAGCGGTGTGTCCACGGGGAAAGGTCATATCTCGGTACAATGATGTAATTAGTGTTGTAAAATGTATGATACTGATCTCCTTTACATTGTGACGTAGCAAGTAGTGATGTACTCTCTAGACTCTAGCCCTAAGTTATAGATAGCTCTAAGATAATATCCATGAATAAATAAACCATGTTTCAAATGTATAAATAATTTATTATACTTTCCTTACAAATAACAATAACATAAGAGTGAATGGAAAGGAAGGTGTGATCGTAGACAACGAGGTCTAGTAGAAGTCGTCGAGGTCTAGCGTGGGTTTGTTGACCTGGTTCTTGAGTTGATCCTGTGCGAGGTACATGTCCGCTATCTGTCGCGCCGACGTCGCCTGCTCCGGGGACTTGTCCGGTCGGCGCCGGACGAACCTATCACGCAACATATACAGGATTAATGGTTTACCCGGGCCTTCAGGGCTCTTAGAAATAGCGAAAAATTGTGGAAAGTGCTAAAACTGCATTAGCATTCGATTTTTGGAAAGTTATTACCCTAGCTGCCTAGCCAGGAATCATCCAATTCCAAAAAAAACCCTTTATATTACAAAACTAGCAGCGCTCCGCAGTTTCACCCGCGTAACTCCCGATACCGTGGGAATATCAGGATAAAAAGTAGCCTATAGCCTTCCTCGATAAATGGACTATCCAACACAAAAAGATTTTTTCAATTCGAACCAGTTCCTGAGATTAGCGCGTTCAAACAAACAAACAAACTCTTCAGCTTTATAATATTACTAGCGACCCGCCCCGGCTTCGCACAGGTGCAATGCTGATACTAAATACACTACAGAAAAACTGTGAACGTTGTATATAAAAACATAGCGGCCCGCTCCGGCTTCGCACGGGTATAAAATATATAGACTATGTGATTAAAATCGATTCAGTAGTTTTGATTTGTTCATTACTGCCCGTGGCCCGCACGCGTTAAATTTGGAGTAAAACAATCCCCCTTTCCCTATACCATGAAGATTTCCTGCTATCTTTGGAATATCTAAATTCATACACTACATTTTTACTTATTTACTTTTTACATTTTTTTGCCACACCGGGCGGCCGGCCGGTACCGCCGCAAACGCTACGTCCCGCAATTTTTAAATCTGTAATATCTTCGAAAATATTCACTTAAATCATACGGTGTAAGGGGCCATATAGATCTATATTAAATGAACAATGTATTCAAGGTATTTAATTGGTTAAGGATTAATGCTGTATTGGTTAAAATCGCTTCGAAAATTAGCCATTATTTGTCGTAAAAAGTAAATGACAAAAAAAGTTATTGTGGGTTATCCATAAGAGATAGACATATACCATCACGGACTTTTCTGTAGACCTTTTCAATGTGTACAATACTTAGTACATTATTTTGATAAAACTCGTAGGGTTCAGCCTGCGTTTGCAATGTAAGCGGAAAAAAATGTAATTATTTACGACATCACATTAGAAACCTCAAAAATAACAGTACTTCTCCACTATTTAATGGATGTTATTATACACATAAACCTTCCTCTTGAATCACTCTATCTATTAAAAAAAACCGCATCAAAATCCGTTGCGTAGTTTCAAAGATTTAAGCATACAAAGGGACATAGGGACAGAGAAAGCGACTTTGTTTTATACTATGTAGTGATTATAGATGTATACTATGTTTTTGTCCTGGAAAGAAACATAGACAGGCAAATCAAAGCGAATAGCTCATATCATATATCTTTCTGCCATACAAGTATCCCGTCACAGGCATCGGACGCGAGTGACGGGGGATGAGGACCTACCTCGGGAACCGCACGCTGATCCCCTTATCCCTGTCGACGATCCCGGTGGCGGCGCGATGTAGCGGTGACAGTGACAGGTCCGCACACCGTATCTCCCACACTATGGCCGCCGAGAACCACGTGTCCGGCTCCAGGGACTTGTCGTAACTTAACAATATATTATTACGATTATACCATTATTTACACTTTATAGACTATCAAGTACAATTTTCAACATGATGCCCTAGCTCTATTCCAATCAAACTTTCAGGTTTTATTCTTCATGAAAGCAGTTAGATTTTGAAAAAAAAAAATACTTCATTTCTTTTATTTTGAGTTTTATAAATCTGACTCGGATTGGTGTAGGGGTACAAAAGGTCCATTATTGAACTTGTTTCAAAAAAAGGCAGAATCGTAGACCTGATAGTTTGGCTGTAATTGCGAAGTTCAGGCTGAAATCTGATTTTGACTAAAACTTTACTAAAGTCCAAATATATTTTTCAAATTCAAATTCAAATCATTTATTGCAGCAAAAAAAAGCCATAATGTTAGTATACAAAGATCTTATAAACTATTGTTATTTTGGAAACGCTTATTATTGCAGAACATACAGGGAGGTTGAATCGCTAAATACTGAGGTCTTCCAACCCCCAGAAACCGATGAGTCACCCCCCTTGTTACACCGTGTATATTTGACTACCTGACGGACGCCGGTCCTCGTGACGACGACACCTACCTATTCTCATTCATTGCTTTCATGAGGAAAGAATACAGGTGGTTTTGTATTCAATAAAGTACATTCGTGAAGCCCGTTGGCCGACCATATCGACAGGTCATGTTAACTTTACATACAACTTTTAGTCAAAATTGAAATTAAATCAAAATATGTTCTAATAATCGGAAGATTCGTTCAAAAATGACCCTCAAAGGATGTAAAGTATCCCATACCTGTAGTAACTCCTCGGTCCATCGATCTTGTTCCGGTCCAACTCCTCGGTGAAGTTAATCAAGTCTTCGTCAGTGAAGCCGGTGCCGATCTTGCAGAGACACTGGTAGTCATCATCGTCGTCGTCCCCTCCCCGCGTGAAGCAGAGGAAGCCCCCGTAGGTGCCGGCGCGGCGACCCTTGCCGCGGTATGCACCCAGCACCACTACGTCGATGGTGTCACCGACACCATCCAGGTAGTCCTTCTTTAACTGTTGTTACACAGAAAATGTATCATTCATTAAAAAATGTATTGTAACAAGTGAATATCATGGAAAAACAGTTAAAATAGTTTAAAAACAAGATAAAACCAGAGTAGAGACCTTGAGCCAATTCTTGCTCCTCCTGGCTATATGATAGTGGGCGTGGTCTCCCGTCAGTGTCTTCACCATGAGACCCTCGCAGGATCCCTTCACCGCCTCCTCCAGAAACTGCTGGACCTCCTCCATCGATGTACAGTCTTTACTACGAGCGAATTCCCATTCACCTACACAAAAAAGCATTTTCTGGACTGATTTTAAACCCTGTAAGATTTAAAACTATACAATTGTAAAATAACTGTCAGGAAAGCTATTCCTCAATCACCGTCGAGGTATGTACTCCACCTAGCAGTCTCCAGCTCACAACTGACCTGGAACTTCGTTGAAGTGTTCCCTGAGCAAGTCCCTCCTCTCCCGGAGCGACCGCCGCACCAACGGCTCGTCGTTGAGCAGAAGCAGGTCGAACACGAAGACACACACCTGGACGCGGATCTCGGCCGCGTCGGCGTCCTTGCGCTTACGTGTCGACAACACCTGGGGACCAGACACAACACAGCTATACCACCTGCCTTTACTAGTATACAACTTCTGACACAAACTAGCTGCGCCTCGCGGTTTCACCCGCGTAAGTACCGATCCCGTGGGAATATTGGGATAAAAAGTAGCCTACACTTACATGTTAATCCAGTTCTTCAGCTTATATACCGAGTTTCAACGCAATCGGTTCAGTAGTGTGTTGTGTAAGTTTGTTACTCCTGTACGCAGTAAGCGTACAGGAGTAACAAACTTACACAACACACACATACTCCACACAGTGCCGGTGACCGTACCGGGCACCGGGCCGGTCGTTTGTGGCAAGTCCGGCGACAGGAACACCCACCGGCAGACCGCCGCCGGTGCTTGTATTGCTTAACACACAAACTTTCACATTTATAATATTAGTAGGATAGGATGTTACCTGGAAGGGCAATATCTGTTTGTTGTGTACATCGTATGCGACCGCTTCACAGTCCAGTATACAGTTCCTGACAGACGGCTTCAGTAGCGTCGGGAGTCTCCGGAGGATGTCTGGGTACTTGCTGGAATATTACGAGTATATACAACATTATCACTATTTCATATTAAACAATATCTTCGCGTTACTACATCTGGCTAGGGGAGACTAGCGACCCGCTCCGGCTTCGCACGGCTATACTTATTATGTATTATACATGTAAACTCTATCCATTTAAGAAAACCGCATCGATAGCCATTGCGTAGTTGTAAAGATCTAAACATACATAGGGACAGACAGCGGGAAGAGACTCTGTTTTATACTATGTAGTGATTGCGAATAAATATGTAAAGGCAGAAAGTAGGTAGGATTCGTTTGACACGCTGTTTAGCAATAACATTAACAAAATGAATACAACGGCTATAGTTTGGCGATGATAACCTGGTGTTGTTCTCCTGGTTCCTACTGAAGACCGCAGCGTGTGTGAAGTCGGGTGCGGCGACACTATCGCCGCCAGCGCTCGGGACGTGGATCTGCGCTCGCTCGCCGTCGTACTTCCACTCGCAGGTGAACGATACACCTTCGAACCTATACGCGTCATAAAACATATAATTTTGATTGATGTACCTCCCGGCTACACTCGCTAGCCATCGTCACGACATCCAGGCTACGAACTTTGGATATACTTATATTTGTTTATTTTATTGAGATATTGAAATCAAAATAACCCATGTAGCCAGTATTCCTTATTCTACATGCGCCAGCAGCGTCAACACCGACCTCGTAAATATCTCGTCAATCCTCTTGGTGGGATGTGCCAGCATGGGCTTGAGGGGTACGCCGCACGCCAGCCCGCAGTGCTCGGGCAGTGACGTCACGCCGTGCCGCAGCAGCGCCGCTATCACCGTCTCATAGTTCGGACACTCGCAGTACACTGACTTTATTGTCAAACCATTCTCATCTATACGGGCCTAAAACGAGACACATTTCATGACATACACAATCAGATATATTTAGCTGTTATAATTTGTTATACAATACCTTGAGAGCGTCCGGTGACAATTTAGGTGTGTTGTGATCCCCCGGAGGTGTCAGGGTGACGGCCACGGCCAGCGCTTGCAGGAGACTCTGTTCCGCTAGACCTATACGCAGCTTGCCTTCCAGTGACCTGATGATTCATTACAATAACATCTAAATATCTTGTCTTACATCAAGTTGAGACAATTCTTATGGTGTTTACCTACCTGATGAGGAACTTGGCTTCACAATCTCGACACGAGACGTACAAGGACTGTATTTTTTGTATCTTCTTGCTCACCGACGATTGGCCTGAAACACAACACGTTGAGTAAACACTCGATATATGGTTGCCTACAGTAGAGCCATACAAAGGTAACTAGTATGTAGTATACCGACCGGTCATGGCAGCGATGTCCTTGAGCGTGTTGAAGACATGCCTGACGGTCAACGGCAGCGGTTTGACCAGCATCCGCTGCGAGGAGCGCGCCGAGGCCGCCACGCTGGCCAGCTCGCCGGCCGCGCGGGCCGCGCTGCGGACCTGCGCCAGGGTGCGGCCCGTACACGCACCTATTGCCTTCATTAGGTACGTCTCCGCTATACCTAAGGGAAATCAATATCTAACCATTTTCTATGTTCTTGTTCAGCTTTCTCACTATATCATACGATTATATTTAAAAAACCAGCAGGGCCCCGCGGTTTCACCCGCGTAAGTCCGTAGAAAAATAAAAAAAAAAAACCTGTCTCCTGGTTGTAAGCTACCCCAACAATTTTCAGCCAAATCAGTTCTGCCGTTCTCGAGTTATAAATGTTGTAACTAATACGACTTTCTTCTATATATTATCAATAGAGCTCAAATCGTCGCGAGACGTGGGGAGAACGCGCCCGGTCTTAAACTCGTGATGACTTCTAAACGAAATATCCGATTCGAATGAATTAAAAAGGAATTTACTAAAAATAAATAGTCTTGACGATGCTAATGACGATGCGATGTAAGAACTAACTCTGGTTGCACCAAAGTTAGTTCTTACCTGCATTGTAATTGAATTTTATAACAAAAACCTGTTATTGTGGCTTAACTATAATAGATGGGTATATTGCCTCGCCCACCTTGGGTTACAATATTGCAATTATCTTACGGATCCCTAATTTTTTGAAAATAAGTTATAGCCTATGTTCATCCCAATTTACCTTTATATTGGTGCAAGAATTTTAGGAATAGGTTCAGTGGTTTCGGATATTGCCCCCAACATACATACAAACTTGTTACCAACGTTACATCTTTATAATATTAGTATAGAAATATAATAGAAGTTCAGCAGTGGATGTCCTGTGGCTGATATGATGATGATAAATAAAAGTTATAAAATTGGTTAAAATCGTTTTAGTATGAACATTCAAGTTACCTAACTCCAGACTGTGATAAGCCGGTGCTAACTGATTCAAACACAAGTAAACACTGGCCAACAAGTCATCTGGAGTCAACACGATGACAGATCGCAAGTAGTTGGCCAGGATGTCGATCATCTTGAGCCGAGCGGACGTGGTCTCGATGGCCTGCAGCGTCCGGGCCAGGGCCAGGTACGGCACTGGTTGGTTCTTGGCCCAGCACGCGTCTTTGATCGGGTCGTATTTCGCCTTGGATGGGTTGTATTCTAGTTCTGAAAATGTTGAGAATAAATATGATAAGACAACGCACAGACAGCGCCATCTAGCCCCAAGCTAAGCAACCAGGCTTGTGTTTAGTGGTAAGGCAAATATTTTCTTTTGTGAATACATAGAAAAACATCCAGACCAGAAACAAATATCTGTAAATCATACAAAAAGTAGAAGTTGAAATTGAAACTGAAACATTCTGCTAGACAGGCAGATGTTTGACCCACTGCCCAATGAAGTTTGGCAAGTTTGTTTGAGTTTTTATTGTTCATTTTATGGTAAGGTTAAATAAATATGAGGACTAACCTGGAACCAAATTCACCTCCACATTTTCCTTGCTTGGACTCTCCTCACCTTTCCGTTCATCATCACTTGAAGAAGCCTTCACCGGTGATGACTCATCAGATCCATCACCACTGGTCACTGTCACTTCTTTCTTTATTTTACTTTCTCTTTTCACTTTTTCTGAACTTTTGGGTGAGATTACACTTTTAGGCGACTTTTGTTCCAGTTTAGTTTTAACTTTAGGTGTACTTTTAGGTGAATTTTCTTGTGTTGCTTTACTCTGAGTTTTTTCTTTTGGCGTGTTCTTTTCTCTTAAAGGTTTGGTTTTCTTAGCCTTAGGTGACTGATACGTTTTTGGTGAGGTTTTCTCCACTTTAATAGAAGGTTTGTCAGGAGATTTGGGGGACGGAGGGTTGTCCGGTGTCGGGTCTGTTTCACTGTCTGTACTCTCTATTCTTTGTCGCTTGGATTTCTTTTTCTAAAACCAAGTTAATTAGTTAGGTATTAAGTAGTAGTATTGATATAGGTATTGGAAAATCAGATATAATAATTTAAATGTTTGTCTCAATAGGGTAAGCCTTTTGTCCGTAAAAAGAGAATAAGTTAGTATCACAATCTGGAAAAGTGAACAATAATTATAGGGTTATAATAAAAAAACATCCTACAATAAGTATGTATTTATAGATGATGTGGATAATTATTAGGTACCTTATCAGAATTAACTTTAGGTGAAATGTTGCCAGTTGTCTCCGGTTCACTTCCACTGCTCACTAATCTAGATCTCTTTGTTGCTTTCTGTAACATTATCCACTTCTTTTACTTAAACATTCATCCATTTTGCAGTTAAATACTAAATTTAAATCAGTTCAGGAGACAGACCGAGATATTTAAGGGGCTTTGGTAAGTACAGTAATAGTAGTTTACCTTCTCAATTTTCTCCGGTGAAGAAATACCCCCGTTTGTGTCCATTTCAACTTTTTCATCTTTCACTGTAGGTTTAGGAGGGGTCACTTTGAAAAATGAGGTTATGGTTCTCTGTGCCATATTGAACGAGCTACCGGGTTTGAAATCTCTAGTTATTATGCTTAAACAAACTTGGTTGTAAAGTAAACGGGTGGATCTGGTGGTACACACTGGTATACAAACTAGTCTAATACAAGGTAGAAACTTGCTTATATTCATTAATGTAGGTTACATGTTTCATTGTGAATACTTGGGACAAATTGCACGAGTCTTAAGAATGGTTTTGTGTTCGTAATTCTGTATAAATTTTCAATTTCTGCAAAGAAAAAGCAAAGTGAGGTTAATGCATTTTAAAACTATGTTTTCGTGGTTTTGTGGGAGTCTTTGATTGTAATTCTTACCAATAAATATGTAACACAATTTTGAGCAACAGTTTTCTGAAAAATCTTTCAATCTATTCAACCAATACAAAAAAAAACTTCATATTTTATATTGATTTTGAAACACAAATTCGCGGTAAAGCGCGAAAAACGCAAAGCTCAGCCACTATCGTACTTTATCTGTACAAGGTGATAATTCAGAGACAGTTATTTGACGAACTTATATTGTACGACCAGATAATTCGCGACCACGTTTTTCGAAACCGGCTTCGAATTAACTGGCTGTGCAATATCGGTACGGTCACGTATTTCGTGTACACGGCTTCGCTGCTATTGGTCGAATTATCTAACTCCCATTGGTCGACTATTTTTGTTTCTTGTTTTGGAGCCTCGTTTACTTCTTCCTCCGGACCATAGACATCGGACCAACTTCATACTCCATTTTTTAACGATGTGTACATGTGGCCAGTGTTGACTATTTCTTGGCCAAGTCTTGCAAATTTGACATGACATTGAGACGTTTAGCGTTTGTTTGACATTGATTTAAAAATTCGTCCTGATTTGTTTTATCCCTACTTGATGTTATTTATGCAAAAGTCACAATCTGTTCGTCTGTCTGTTACATTGTGGTTATACTATTAGGCTTTAACAGTTTTCCGTAGAACCGATTTTCTTGAATTTTGGTACAGAGATAGACTGGACCTTGTAGAAGGACATAGGCTACTTTATATCATGAAAAATTATAAAAAATTGTGATTTTGGAGAAGGGTATCGGCGATGAGGGTTTTGAGAGTGCTGTTTTCGAATCCAAGGTTCATTTTTAAATCCACTCTGACATAATTCGCTCGCTTTATAATAGACTGACCGAAATCAAAAAAGGTGTTTCTTGGGAAATGAGATGAAACATTTTGACAATCCTGACTTATCGCACAAAATTACTTAAAAGTTTATGAAAAATGCAGTTAACAAAAAGTAGTATTATGCCAAAAATAGGTCGTGAAGTGAAGTGTGTAACAAGACTTAATTGCATATTTGCAGAAATTATGGAAATAAAATAGAGTTTAAAAGGTTTAAAAATATCATCGAAATAGGTCTGTATACTATGAAAAATTATAGGATATTTTTCTAGCACTGGTGACAAATGTTGAAATGAGTCTGGGTTTTATTAAATGTAAAACTGTAGAATATGACATTTTTAGGTAAAATCTATATTGGAGAAAATCAAAAATTAATTTTAGTATTTTATGTCTTTTTATTGGTAAACTTAAATAGAAAAATATCAAAACCAATGCAAAACAATTAATTTTAGTACAAATTACTGAAATTCAGCTTAGTATAAGTTATAGCAAGTAGCAACAGTGATTGAAGCTTATATCCATCTAACTAATTTCCTATGAAGTTATGTTCAAGATTTTACTTTTCACTTCTCAAAGTACATTTTATAAGTTTCTCGTCTATTACTAACTAACTATAAAAGCCTATTTAGCCGTGATAATATTTTTTAAATTCGATAGATATTTTATACTATATTTAAAAACAACCAATGAACCAGGCTGGAAGAAGCCATTTAGCTAGTGTAGGGTCCTTCCTATAGGGAGCTATTTCGGTCAACTATTTTTTTTATCTAGATGATGTTTAGCATAACAGTTGTGGCATGAGTAATAAATAATGATAAGCATAGTGTTATAAACGCATAATGGTTTATTTGGCATAATTATAACATACTAATTTTTTTTTTAACATATTATTGTAATCACCATAAATGTAAAAGACATTACTTTTATACTTTTAAATATATTTTATCATAAAAACGAAACGCATAATGGAGTATCCATAACTGTGGTATCCCATAGTTATGGATACTCCATTATGCGCTCCGTTATGCGTAGGATGTAGCAATTTATGAATTTTTTTGAACTTAGTTTTTTTTCGGCGAGTGTCAGAACCGAATTTTGGACTGTCACAAAACCGACATGGATTCGATAGGTCAGGTTAGAACTGCGACATGACTCAAAAAAATCATTTTATTTTTTCATAATAAGCTACGGCCAACATTTAATATTTTAATTTCATAACCCCACACATTGATTCATAGTTAAGTTTATAAACTACAACAATCATATTTAATTATATTCTAAATGGTGTTCTAATAAAATATTCTAAAAAAAAATAGCATGAACATTTTATGCTGATATAATATCATAAAAAGAAATTATTGCGGAAAAATTCATGCTTAATTATTTGTGCTTTATGAACATTATACAAAATGAATAGTATGCCAAAAAACGTTATGCAAATTTAATTTAAGTATGCCTTTTTAATGTATGCAAACTTTTTAAAACTCCCCCCTGTACCAGCTAAATGGTTGCTTCCAGCTTGACTTTAACAAAAAAAATCACTCAAAATAAAGCTTAATATTTTGGAAACAGATTCCAGGATCAAAAAAAAAGGTTTTCCCATACTCATAATATTTAAAATTCAATACAAGACATTCCTGAAAGTACTTATGTTGAGAAGTTAGTCTGCTTTATTCAGTTTCCTTTTCGTAAAATTATCGACACAATAAAAAATTGTTGAAAAACAATTTTAAACACAGTGCTTTATAGAACTCAAAAATATGTCTACCTCGTTTTTGGACACAAACAGACGGTAATTTGTGTTTAAAATACAAGCCCGTTTATCCTAAGTTCCAATTTAGATAGTTTCGGAGAAAACAATTTTCAAATTTGAGACTTTTTTCCGAAAAAAATATTTTAGCTCAAAAAGTATTTGGGGATTAAAACATTTTTAAAGTGGCTAAAACAGCGCATTTAATGCAATCATTTGCCTCTAGCTTTTATGAAGACGTATTTATTGATGTTTTTCTGAATTTCACGTTTTATTTTTTCTTCGGAATGCCGCCATATTAGCATCTAATTATTACATCAAATTTAAGCTCTCTCTATACACTATTGACACAAAAAACCGCTTGCTAATATCATGAGGTTTCGAAGTTTTAAACATATAACTGTTTTTATCAGTTTCGGCCTTTAGGGTTGTCACACATTATTTTGTCCGAAATGTTTTTTTAATTCGGTCATCTTTGTCCAAAATGTTTTTTTAATTTGGTATTTTGGACACTTTGTCGTTCACGCCTTAAACTAGGGATGTTACGAAGATCGTTTTATCGGAACCGAAGTTGGAGTCAAAGTCTTTAAATTTGTTTTGTCTGTGTTGGAAATGTGAGTCGGAGATGTGTCAAGGGTAGGCCTAATATGAAAAAAACAGGATAACATAGTCTAATAGTTTTACGTCATTTCAGTACAAAATGTATGGATATAGTTTTTCGCGATTTGTGGAGTTTCTGAGAGATATGTTTCTTTTTCAAAACTACATCAATATAATATGAAAAAATATTTTTTGAAAAATGCCACTTTTATCAGTAAGAAAAATTTAAAATAAATGCCGATGTTAATCATTTCAAAATAAGGGGAATGTCTCCTAAGAACGTTTTCCCACAGCCACAGCGATTTTAGTACCTGTCCTTACTGACCCAGTTAAATTGAACACCCTGTTAATAAAATGCAAAGGTGACTGACTGTTCTGTAAACGTACAGCTTAATTCAATGGACGGATCAAACTAAAATTTAGCATCTTTTTATTTTATAAACTTCAACCCCTACGCGGTCATACTACGTATATTATGTTTTTGCCCGCGACTTCATAGTCGCGGGCAAAAACATAATATACGTAGTATGCTTGTAACTCTAACTACGAAACCGATTGTCCGATTGTGAAAAAAGAGCAGTCCCCCGACGCGAAAATATTTAATCAAAAAAAATTGATGTACCTACTTACGTAGGGTCATAACTTCGGGGTTATTTTGTTTTTGCTTTTTGTAGGGTTTTTTTCATAGCTTTTTTTTTGCTTGTTTTAGGCTTTTTAATTTAATTCTATTTTAAATTTATGTGTCGGGGGTTTTTCAAATTTTTTATTTCATCCTTTTTGAATGGAAGGACTTTTTAATAAGCTATTTGTAATGTGCAAATGATGCCCTTTCATTTGATACCCCACTCGAGTATATCTACTTACATTCGGTTTTTAATCCTGACTTTTGTCCCTCATAACTTTCAGACAACTAAACCGATTTCGATCAAACATAGCTAAGAACACTCCCGACTAATTTACCTTTCATGCAAAAAAAATTTTAAATCGGTCATCTGTTCGGGAGCTACGATGCCACAGACAGACAGACAGACACACACACACACACACACTCACAGACACGTCAAGCTTATAATACCCCGTCGTTTTTGCGTCGGGGGCTAAAAATTGAATTTCTTATAATAACAAACCTTACGGGAAAACGTCACAATTATTTTGAAAAAACAAGCTTAATACTAAATTTGTCACACAAATGTTTACATCATTTTATAGAAAATAAATTTTAAAATTTACACGACTAATGTTAAACTTTTTGTATTAAACAGCCCTATTTCACAGCAGGTCCCTTTTTTATGAATAATTTTAATTAACTTACCGTCACACTCATTAATCTATCACTATTTAATAAAATACGATAAACTTGCTATGCCAGTGGCGGGCGCTTGATGAAATCTGCCTTTGTCGGATAATAACCCTAGTAAAAGTCGACGAGAATGAAACAGACAGACGCATTTCAAATGTCAGCTAATTTTAGAATAAGATGTTGTTTAATACGTTTTTGGAGGTGCTGATTCCGAATCCAGGGTCCATTTTTAGATCAGAGTTGACATCTGTCAAATGTCACTCTTGGACAATACGTTTAATACATTTTCTAGTTTAATACATTAGTCTGTCTGATGATAGGTACTTAAAAAATGCAAAAAAAATCTTCAAAGGGTTATTTTATAAAAATGACATAATTAATAAAGATTTGTGGAAATACTTAAAATATAGGGACGATGCAAATGAAAAAAGGCTTTGCAGTCCAAGTCTCTCTCTTTTTTGCAAACATATCAAATCTGCAAGATATTCATTATGCAATAATAAAAGAAAACTACGAAAAGCACAAATTTGGACAATTCATAAAAACTATGATTTTATTGTTAATCGATTTCGATTTTATAAGTTGTGAGTTTCACAAAGAAGGCACTTAGATCACGGATTAAAGCCTAATTAATCTCGACTAAGAGCAAAACATTATTCCCAAGGGAGATAATGTTGTATAAAACTCCCAAGGGATTAAAGTGATTTGAAAGTCTCAGCAAATAAGTTTCATTTATATTTTTGGTCATTTGATTGGTCTACAAAAATCTAGCAGACTACGTTTTTTTTAAATTTTGATTGTTACGATAAGTCTACGTAAATAGGTTTTGCATGAAATACCTACCAAATCTAAAATCTTGCTGCTACCTCATTGCAATTGACCCAAAAAAAATAAAGTGGTTTTTTCCAATAAGGTCTGGCCACCATAACAAATTTAATTTTTTTGGCGGGATTTAAAACAGTGTTATCATCAAAAATGGCACTCTCTAAGATCGATCCAGACAGAACAATGCCGGAATAGAAGAATAGAATAGAAATCATTTATTGTTTAACTGTGTACATTAGCCGATAATAATGCTATAAGTAGTAGACACAACAGTTCACCACACTGGCATACAGGATTTTGTGAAATGTAAACTTGTACTTATACTTTACTTTAACTACTAAACTTACATCATAATTCGTTTTAACGATAGCTTAATTAATTTTGATTAGATACTTAATAATTTTTACATATTATCATTAAATTTATTAAATTACATTTGTTGGTCAATTTATCATGCAATGTCAAAATGGAAAAAATAAATAATTAAGAATAAAATAATTATCCAATAAATCAAAACATACAAAATAGTCATAGAATTTGGTAATCTATAATTAAAATATTCATTAAGACTATAAAACGTTTTTCAATCAACCATGTCTTCAAGTTTGCCTTAAATTTAGGTCCATTTAGCATTTTTATGTCAATAGGTGTGTGATTAAATACACGTACTGCAGTGACAAAAGAACTTTTATAAAACATCGTATTATTAACTTTTAGGAAAATGATATCGTGTCCACACCTATTACGTATATTATTTTGTCGTCTATCAGATCTGAGATCAAAATACTCCGTGTTTTTCTTAACAAACACGCAGATTTCCAGGATGTAAATATCAGTCAATGTTAAGGAATATTTATCCTTGAATACTATTCTCAAAGATTGAGTGCTATGCATTCTGTTGATTGTACGTAGGCATTTTTTTTGCAATATGAACGTTGACTCGAATTTAACTGAATTACCCTAAAAAATTATGCCCGTAAGTAAGTATTGGATACATGTAACCAAAATAAGCACTACGTGTAACACTCTCTGAGTTAACCCCGACAAGTATGGAGAGCAAATAGTAATCACTTGATATCTTATTGTATATTTTCTCAATATGGGCTTTCCAATTAAAATGTTTTCAATATTAAGAAAGTTATTTTCCATGACTAATTCTATGCGCGTTCCTGATTCGAAAATATTAATATTCAGACATTGCGTTCGATAATTTCTCAAATGCATGAATTTTGTTTTAGAAGCATTGACTTTTAAGTTTATCAGCCAATCCAGACTCAACCTGTTCCATTGTTTTAATATTATTGTTATATGTATCAATGATAGTCACTTGTTTTCTATCTGACAAATAACTTTTAAATAATTTTAAAGCAACACCCCTAATACCTGCACTTTCTTATTAGGTTAACAAAATTTCGTGTTAGGTGTATGACGGACACGATAACGAATGTTTATAATAAGAAAATTAAAATTGTATTTTATGAAGATCAATACGACACATGATGACAGATGTTTATAGTAAAGAAAAATAATATTGTATTTTATACAAATCAAAACGATAACACACTATGTAATTCCTAGATAAGGTAATACTATAAAAACCCTGTTTCCCATCAATAAAGAATCAATTGAAAACCGATAGTACAAGTGTTATTTACTCCGCTATATCCTAACATTACACGTGGACGACGGAGTCAAATGCCTTAGACATGTCCAAGAATAAAGCCACGGAGGGCACCTTTTTGTTAATACTCTCCCAGACATCCCTAAGTAATTTAAATATAGCTGAAGTTTTGGATTAAATTTTTTATGTATAACATTATGTTAACTAACCTCTCAACTGGCAGACAAAATTTATTAAATGTAAAATCCCAAATTTACATAATGTTGATGTATTAAGGGATTTTAGCAACCTATTGTAAATTACCATCTCGATAATTACATTACACAGTGCCAACACGTGCCGTACTGTAATGTATTCATACGATACGTTTTTGAACTGGATACGGCACTATGCTGTCACTGTTGTGTGCGGATCAGCCATAAAGGTCTATCCGTACACAACAGTACCGGCACGTGACCGTCAGTTCCGTAACGTGCTATTCATACATCTCAGTGTCAGTACCGACATGCGTGCAGTGATTTTTAGTACTCTATCGCTAGGGTCACCATAACTTTCGGGCGCGAGTCCAAATCGCACTTGGCCGGTTTTATATTATTTATGTAAAAAACGAGAGCGAGCAAAGATATGACTGCGGTTATATGGAAAAGGAATGCACCTAGGGGTCGATCGTCAAAAAACGTGATAAATACGGGCAATATACGGACCACTTTCGTATCTATAAAATGTAAATTCATTTTGATAGAAGTAAATCCATTATTGTCACAAAAACAATATGGCGCAAAAAAAACTTCCACACACTCACTCAGACAGCACAGTTCATAGAGAAGTTTGATACACTCTGTGGTTTGATAGGTCTATGACAAGCAAGTTGCAAGCAAGTACAACTAAAGGAAGCACACTGACACGTGATTGGTCATAATCGTTCAAGGTCCTGTGTACACGAAATACGTGGTTGTACAATATTTGTTCAATGAGATATTGCACGGCCTGTTAATTCGCGACCCGATATTGTACGACCCTTATTTCCATGCCAAGCTGCGTAATACGTGGTCGCGGAATATAGGGTCGTACAATATTTGCACGGACCGTTAATTCGGGACCTGTACACGAAATATCAGGCCGTACAATACTAGGTCGCCAAATATCAGGTTGTGCATTATCATGGTCGCGTATTATTGGCTCCCTATCAAGTCGTTCTGTCAAGCTGTCATCCTTAATCAGCTTAGGGTTCTTCAAGAAACTTGAAGGAAACACTCTCTTGTGGGGTTCTTTCTGGTTATTTTAATCTCAATGATTGTGGTATATTTCATCGTAATATTCTTTTGGAACGAAATTCCTTATCGCGGAATAGCGAGTGGGGATCTAGACCACAAAAAATGTTACGCGTTACGAAAAAAATTAGATTAAGGTTTATCATATAAAAAACAGTAATATAAACTTAATTTAATAAAATAATAATAATTTTGTTTGCTTGCACGATTTAATTTTACCTGTAGCATCAATACACTCAGGAAATTGGAAAAAAACTTATCTGACATTATTGGACATGGAATGAGACACCTATGTATTAATTATAGCATCTCTCACACATAAATGAAAAAAAAAAGAGTTAAAAGGGACTTAGTTCCAAACAGGCGTCCCGTGATCTTCCCGCGACACTTTATTTATTTCTAATAACGTTTTCTTCTTCGTTTTTATTTTGATTATCCAGCATTATAATATGACGGTCAGTACAGCGCAATATACGAATATTTGTACATCAACTTATTACAGGCGTTTTAAAGGTTTTCTTGTTTTTCACGGAACCCTAATACTATAACCACACTCATCCTTGACCATTTTTATTAAATTTATTTTACTCTGTGTAAGTGTCATAGGTAAGTGTTTGGATACGTTATATTCCCACTTGCTCTATTTAAACTTCATGGAATCATACATATATCCAAACATGTTTGTTTTTTTTCCTGTTCTGTGATTAGTCAAATCAGAGACTATTTATATAGTTAATAAATAATATTAGCTTTTATAATAAACGTTGTGCTAAAAATGTGTAAAAAATAAATGTTTTAATATTTGTTATGTAATTTTATTTATAAATACATAAATTAACTAATTGGATTGAAAATTTAGAACGTATTTTGCTAAGATGGCGCTTTCTGTCAGTGAAGTGTCAACATAATTCGTGTCGTCCATGTTCCGAATGTGGTGTGACTTATTTTGGTTTTATGTTAATTTTTCACATAGTTTTATAAATGTGAAATGCAGCAGCATGTGTTCTTTCATATAGTAAAACCTAGCTCCGGCTGAATGGATCCCGCCGTCGCGTGGTATCAGCCCGAGCAGGAAGGACCCGCGAAGCGCCTGTGGCTTCGTATCTGGGAAACTCAAAGTGAAATAGACAAAATGAACTTGAAAAACTTAGAGAACGCTAATCCTAATGTGAATAAAGCTCAAGACTTTATACCAATAAACGATGTGAACGGTGAAAATAGAAATAATAATTATTTCAACCCCGCGCGGAGGAAAGTGAACGATAACCGCGCGTCGACTTTTAACCTGAACAAGAACCACGATGCTCTCATAGGTGAATACGGCGGGTGTCCGTGGCGGATACCCGGCTACGTGTACAAGCCCGGGATCCTGGGGTGAGTTCACACTACGGACTAGTTAGTCTGGCCTAACGTGGAGGTAATGTCAACCGACCGACCGACGACACGATGTGTGTGACGTATTGGTTAGGATTGGCAGGCGGTGCGTGGTGTGTAGCTCGGGCCGAGCGCAGTCGGTCGGGCTGCGGGTTACAGAGCGCGGGTGCCACTTGCCCTGCACCTGCACTACCTCCTCATCCTCCGACAGTAACCCAATTACTCACACAAACAAACAAACAATATCATTACTTATTAGACTGTAATTAGAACTGGTTATAAGCTATAAATAACTCATGTATTTAGTGATTGATGACCTCTGTGGAGCAGGGTAACACCCACCTCCATCACAGAAACTTGAGGTTTCAATCTTCTGTGTAGAATAAATGACAAATTTACCACTGAGTTACACTTTCTTACCCCATGAGTTGCTATGGCTCCTCATTGCCTTCCAATGCCAGTGTGGAACCTGAAGCTAGTATTCATACGACACAATGCAAATTTAGTGTTGTAAGTTTGTCTTTGATAACAAGTTGACATAGCCAGGCCAGCATCCATGTGTTGGTGTGGGTTGTTGACATTGTTGATGGCCTGTGCCCGCTGACTGGCTCCAAGCCAGATATCATTCACCTAGATAATCATTTGATCTTTTATTTTGTCCTAATCATAGACCTACATATTGCATTTAATAATGATTCTTTAACATAAAAAAATAAAACTTTTATTGTAAGAATGGTTGTAATTAACTGATGGACGGAGACATAAACTGCATCAAAGTTCAGGTTTACTTTCAAAGGAATATTTTAAAAAGTATGCAAACTATTATGCAAACTTAAAAATCATAGTACAAGACGACTTTGAAATTATGTGTCAGTCAGTGTATATTCTTACCATTAAAATATATACTTATTCAAATTTTGGGGTAGGTAATGTATATTTTAGTATTACCTCGGCTATGCTAGAGGAGGGGAGTATGTACTAGTACTTGTATACGGGCTGTTTATTGCAATTAGACCCTTTTTAATTAGGTCTGTTTTGCATTAGGATGGTGTAGGTTTGCCCAGCACCTACTACCCTCTCAGCTTAGTTGACCACGTCCAGAGGAGAGAACTTGTCAATACTTCTGGAGCCAACTAAGCCGCAGGCTTCATCACGATGTTTTCCTTCACCGTAAGAGCAATGTCAATTAGTGCACATAAATTTTCCTTCAGAAAAATCCATCGGTGCACGGCCGGGATTTGAACACACGACCTTTAGAATCAAAGTCGAAGCATCTACCACTAAGCCAACACCGCTCAGGGGAGTATGTAGATAGGTAGTGTAGAAAGTAGCGGGTTCAACTCACTGTCGAGGGTACTTTAATTGTTTAACTCGTCATATTGTAGATGAGTAATATATTCATGTGTTAGAGTAGTTGGTGTGTGAAGTCATTCAGGATAGATATCCTCTCTGACACCGTTGAAGTTGTCAATCAATTGGCTTAAAACTGATCATGGTAGAGGGGCATGTTCAATCACTAGGTATAAACCGTTCATGTCTTTTCATACTTCCATTTTTATCTTAAATTGCATCTCTAAATTCAACTAAATCAATCAATTAATGTCTTTCAATTTATTCATCATTTCAACCTTACATGCAATTTTTTCAGGTATATCACTTACGTAGTTTTACAAACATTTAAAGCTGTCTCAATAACCCATTTTATAACAGCCTTAATCACTTGCTTTAAATACATCCAAGATTCAAGTCGACCTGTCGCTAAACTTCTAAACAAAAATATAGAGATTGGTCTATAAAAGCATACTTCAAACAAACACCCCTAATAGAATCTAGTAAACAAGTCCAGTGATCAACCTATTTCCTATAAAAAAACTATGGAATGTTACCCTAAAAACGTATTGCTCTAGCAATTTAGTCTCTATTCTAATAGAAATAGAGATGAGGTGTTGTTTAGTGTTTGGAATCGAGGTTGACTGGCCGCTGCTGTGTCTAACCTAGACTAGACTGGTGAAAATGACCTACCTAACGTAGTCAGAAACGCTAAATGTCTTCTTTTCGCGGATGACCTTAAGTTGTTACTTGCAATAAGAAATGAAAATGACTGCTGTCGTCTTCAGGAAGACATAGATAGGGTTAATGATTGGTGCGTGAACAACAAGCTTCAGTTTAATGTTAACAAATGTTCAGTAATAACATTTAGCAGAGCCACTGCACCAATTCATTATCGATATCAACTGGGCGGAACGGCATTAGAGCGTGTCAACAAAGTTAAAGACCTCGGTATCCTTCTGAACACTGATTTGACATTTAGAGAACACATTAGTAATGTCTGTAAGAAGGCATATAGAAGTCTAGGTTTCATTCTGCGACGTGCGCAAGGTTTCACGAACATTAAAGCAGTGTCAACATTGTATAATGCACTTATAAGAAGCCAGCTCGAATGCAATGCTAGTATATGGTCACCGCATGAAGCCAAGTATACTACGATGTTGGAGCGCATACAGAACAAGTTTACCAGGTACCTATACTTACGTCTGTATGGAGTATACCCTTTTTATCCCTTGATGTATCCAACTCTGTTCGTACTGGGCATGGTTGGGTACACCAAGTTGGAAACAAGAAGGGACTTGGCGCTGGCGAAATATATTTTAGAGGTATTAAGAGGTAACATATGTAATCCGACCATACTGGAATCGGTGAAACTATATGTTCCGAATCAGTACCTAAAGCGGCGTCATACACGAAAACCGGCACTATTCGCGGTGCCCCGTGGTAGGACCAACCTAGTCAAAAAATCACCAATCACGCGGGGTTTACACACACTAAATTTAGTTGCCGAACAAATTGACGTATTCATATGCGGGAAGAGTGAATTCCAAAAAGTAGCTTTATGGATTATTTGTTATAATAAATTTAAATTTGTTTAAACTACACTATTGCATTGGGGAATCATGTAATGATAGATGTAGTTTTTCTGATAAATAAATAAATTTATTCGATAAGTTGTCACAAATGTTTGAGAGTAAAACTGCATATAGTTTAGCTATCAGCGCCGCGGTTTTACCCGCGCGTTTGTGAAACTGTCGTCGGGTTATAAAGTGGAATATTTTAATTCCTTTCAAATGACCACTTGAATACTAACTTCTTAGAAAATAAGTAGTACATACCCACCTTATTTCATCGCCATCGGTTCAGTAGTTATTGCATGAAACACACCACAAACCTCCCCTCAAACTGTCGCATTTCTATGATAAAAAACGCGTCTTTGTATTATATGTAGGTATTTATACATATTATTATACCTAATTAAACATGTCCCCACCGGAACACTTCCATACATACATGGCTGATGGCATACGGAAGTAGCCGCTGATTATTTCCACACAATATGACGCATATATCTATCATTCTAAAGAAAACTATGTACGTATTTTTATTGCTAAGATTTTCACAATTTCTCGAAAGAATCCCATGATATCCTCAGACTAAACACGCAATAGCTACACCCGATCAACGAATGGTATGTATCTGTGTTCAAACCGATATTTTGTTTGAGACTCCTGTGGTGTGTGAACATAGGCGAATACCTTGCAAGACTAGCTATCCGCCGCCACCGCCCGTGATGAGGGAGTCACTCCATACTCCAATAGCCGTATGAGACGCGCGACCGACGCGACGCGACGTGCCTACGCATATATGTGGTACACCTAAGTTTGCGTTGCGCTCTATAAATCAAATTATAGCAACATGCAATCGAAGAGAGGAACCGTGCATAAACTTCAATCTTTCTTCATTGCAATTACAATCTTAATTTAAACACTACAAGGTGCATATTACAGTTTCTCAATCGTTTACATCGACATTAAATCATGTATGATATTCTTCAAATAGACTTCAAGTATAAATCTTATAATCGAGCCAACAGAGTGCAAAATACGTTTATCTATCGTTATGTATGTATAGTTGCAATAATTATGTCAGTGATGTGATAATATTGAAGCGCCAAGGTGGCAAGGCAAGGTGCCACTTGACAATGTTAACTTTGTACTTTTATGTGTAGTACTTACACCACTCTACTGATTGACGATTACATCCCCTTATCACAGGAGTAAGCGAGTAAGCGATGTCATCGAACGGTCGCCCCGTACCGGTCACGGTGTTCGCGTATATTATCATCAACATTGAGTACCTATCTGGGTCCCTACTTGTGCCATTTGCAGATGGGTTTTGCATTAACTTACCTTGAAGTATTAAATAAAAAGTAGAGATCGGTAACCGGTCGTCGACCGCTCTACAAAACAACCAAAAGCCATTGAATAAATCGTATCTTCGATCTGCAAAAAGTTGTAGAAAGAGGCGGCCAGGTTTCGCATTAGTACTTACCGTTACAATGTTGTTTAGAATCGGGAGCACAATCAGACGCGTCATCAGACCTATTTGCTCGTAACTCTATGCTATTTCATTATACTAGCTGCGGTCCGCAGTTCTACCCGTGCAACTCCCGATCCAGTGGGAATATCAAATAAAACGTAGCCTATAGCCTTCCTCGATAAATGGACTATCCAACACTAAAATATTTTTTCAATTCGAACCAGTAGTTCCTGAGATTAGCGCGTTCAAACAAACAAACTCTTCAGCTTTATACATATAAAATGCTTTGTCCTGAATTACTGACTGACTGACGTATCAACGCACAGCCTAAACCGCTGATCGTAGAGACCTGAAACTTGGAATGTGTGTTCATTGTATGACGTAGGTATCCGATAAGAAAGGATTTTCCGAAATTCTACTACTTAGGGGGCAAAGTTTGTACGGGGGACAACGTGATTCCTTGGTCTATTTTCGACTTTTACGCGGACGATTTCGCGGGCCAAAGCTAGTTTATTATATAATGTTTGTAGTGTTGATTAGGCCACGTCCGTCCGTCCGTACGTCACACCTGGCGTGATGCGTCACGTATCACGCATCACGTCAGGGCAATGGGGATTCCCCTTAGGCAGTGGTAGATACGCGGCGAAGATATTGCGACATGTCCGGTTAGCTCCAGGGCGCGGCTGTGGCGGCGTGGCAGCAATCGCGACCTTCCTCACGAAGCAATTAGTTCGACATTCGCGTCGCGCTGCTGATTATATACGATGCTGACAATGACATTCCTAGACCGGTGGCGGTGATCACTCAGATCACAGACCCGAGTTGGAAGTGTTACCACGGTATACATAATAGTTAGTACAAGTAGTTTTACTTTATTGAGTAGTTTCGCATTTTAATAAACTTAACATGCTTAGAACTTATTTTAAACTCTATCTGTCAATGAAAATAAGGTACAAAGTAAAACAAAGTAATAAGAAACATTGGTTTATCTCTCGCTATGTTTGTCTTTGTTCGCCACACTTGACCAATGCAATGATCAGTCACTTATTATTATAGTGATCGATGAATGAATGAATGAATCAAATCAACAATGTTGATATTGCTCTTGCGCAACATCGCGTAATGTTTACACAAATCACAGGTTGTAGGTAGGTACGTAACGTAGGTTGTAGGTAGGATAGTTTATTCATTCATGTTTCATAATTACAAGGGGCATTAGGTCTTGTCCGGGATACATTCCGGGCTGTGCTCTAATTTTGACCCATTATTACCGATCACGGTGAGCCTCGGTATCACTTTATTTTTATACAATTGATAAACTATATTTCAAACGATGTACCAATTTGTAATGTTAACTCTGCCCTGATACTAGACAATCATACTTCCGTAAGATAAACAAGGCTAGTTCAATCCGAAAGGTCAGGTAGGTATAGATATTAAATACCAGGCATCCATACTGTGTCCATACCATAATCCTACAGTGCACTTTCGTCATTCTTCAAGAAAATTCAGGAAGCTATTAGTCATCATTTTAGTGGTAAATTACAAGGCGCGCATTAAAATTATAAATTAATTGATTAGGAGATTTAACTAGTACTTACATCTTCCCAGCACCATCATTGTTCATCTCTTAGACTAGTATTCGAGGAGGCTTCCACAAAAGTACCGGGTACTTATATCGTACAAAGAGATTAAGACAATACTTACTTCTTCAAAATTAACTTAAGGGCAGGTGCTAATAAGGCTACGAAAATCGACCTTTGTTTTAAGCAACTCTAAGTAATCAAATACTCTTTTTTTGTTATTTGGATATAAATGGATATTGTAGTTTAATAACCATATTTTTGTTTATTGTGGTTGAAAACATGGTATGAACAACTTCGTTCGATAAAAAAAATGTTAAAAACAGAGAATTATTAGATCGTTTATTCAAAAATAGTTAACGTTTGTTTCTAAAAATGAATCAGATGATAGGTTTTGACCTCTAGGAACTATATTTGTGGATAATAATGCTAAAATGTTTTGCATATCGATCAAATATAGCAGTTAGCACGCAGCACGCTACGTCTTTGAGAGCGAGGGCTAAGGTAATGTATGGGCCTACACACGGTACTGGAAGAGCGCCTTAAGTATTAAAATTCCCGTCGTACACATAGATAGAGTCTGGAACAGTCTACTACTAGGCACTCATATTTTACAAAGAGTTTTACCATAATTCTGATCTAGATAACACTGTAGTCATAGAATAGGGAATACTACAAGTAACACTCCCACAACACAACATTTGTTCCGCAAGAGTACCAGGCGATCATATCTTAGAATGAGATGTGAACTGAATGTTGCTTGCTACGAATGTTCGCAGACTGCACGAGGAGATAGATCACTTCTACAACTACATGTCCCCGACGGCGACGGAGCACCTGGTCCGGTCGACTGTGGTGAACCGCATCCGCGGCGCCATACTGACGCTGTGGCCGCAGGCGAGGGTCGAGGTGTTCGGCTCCTTCCGTACCGGCCTCTATCTGCCCACCAGTGACATCGATCTCGTCGTTATAGGTGAGGATTGTACCACGTCCTGATTACTTACTATACTATACTATACTATACTATACTATACTACTATAAATAAAACTAAAAGTGAAGTGAAAGTGGCGAAGGGTAATGACCTCTACAGCTGACTATACCTTTACAAACTGCTGCATTAACTGTGCCCAACTGTCCACTCCAAACGGGGAAACGATTCTGTTGATTGTTGAATGACGACTTGGCGACTTCTTATGATAATAACTTCCGATGTATACAGTACCGTAACTCTGGACATCTCGTCACGTACCGACACCGCGTCGTTAGCGAATGTTTCTGAGTTTGTTTGTTACATCTTCGATTACGATATAGCTTGGTAGGTAACTTAGGGAGCTGGAGTCTCGGAATTACTTTTTATTCCGATAACTCCACGGTATCGCGGAGTTACGCGGGTGAAACCGTTGGGTGCAGCTAGTGTGTACGTCCTCACGTGCCCTAACAATTTAATCTAAAAACAAATAGTGTGAAGTCTTAAATCGCGCTGTAATTTCGCGGATTTTATCGCGTTCAGTTTTCGTTGCTATGTCGAGCGTGAGCTGTTGATTTTAGTTGATTACGTCAAACGGTAGATTCGATTACTTTTAGATAACGTTTTGTTATAAATAAACTGTTGACTTGTCAATATAATGATAAAACGTTTGTACTCGTCTGTACCTACCCTACATACATACGTACACAGTGGCGTAGCGTGGGTCACTGTCGCCCAGGGCGGACTCATAATGTACGGACCTTTTGACGTCATAAAAATTATAATGTTGACGATTGGCCGCCCCATTGTCGTCATAAAAATAATAATGTTGGTGTTTATGAGACAAAACGTAACGATAATATGAAATAATTGAGCGAAAAATATTTAAATGAAAACCATGTAAGCATGAGATTTGCAACAACTGTATTGGGCGGGAGGGATATTCAATATGGGCAAGGGTAAGAGCTAATTAGTACTTGAGTACGCGTCCATCGCGTCACAATGTAGTGTTGATTGTAAACAACAACAGTGTTGCAGCGAGTGGTCTGTGAGTCACCGTGCGTGAGCCGTAACTGTTGCTCGACACATGCGTGCACGCATATATCGCCCAATTATGATTACATGCTCGAATTATAGGTCATTCTTTCTCGAAAATGGTCGCTTTTTAACACGCTTTTATTAGCTTCACCGGTATGTTTGTATGTATGTATGTTTGTATGTATGTTTGTTTGTATGTTTGTAACCGACTCTTTTTTACTTACGAAAAATAGTGTTTTTCCGCCTACAGGTAAAAAAGTAGGGCTTTTCCGATAAATAAAAACTGTTTTCCATGATTAAAACAGCAACTAAATTTGAATGTAAGTTCGTCAACGGAATCTGTGTGAATCCGTAATTAGGTACCGGTCCTAGGCGCGGGCGCACCGCACCGTGCCTGTATCAGGGTACCAGGGTCGTATAAACAATGACGTAGTGACGTGCCGGTGTAGTTAGGTACATACACGACAACAAGCTACGCGAGGCCGTACTCCGCCGCCGTAGGTACACGTATAAATAGACGATTGACAGACGAGTATGCGCTCGATGCATTCTCTCTCGTCTTGGATTATTGTTTAGTTAGTACAAATAACTCTGAGACACTTATGTTATCCTGGTAGTTTACAACTGGAATATTCGAAATGTAATGATCGATCGAATGCGTTTAAAAATAAACATTATTTCGTAAAGTTCACGACCAATTTTGTATAAGCGGAAGGAGATTTGCAACCTTTAGGAATATAATATCAACATACACTAACTATTAGGTAAAGTAATGGTAACTGAAAAAGGTATTTCCCCCCTGACTACAAACAATATGAGATGATGGTGACATGCACACTTGCACAGTAATCATCATTATAATGATGACATTGCATGATCACGTGTAGTATACCGGCTCTCGACGCTCTCGACGCTCGACGCTCGAAGCTCGGTGACCGACAACGCGACGACCGAGCGACGTACGCGTCTCGTACGAGGCTCAATGGACGAACGTTTCATTCATATGCGATTCATAATCACAATAACTACCTACTACGTACGTTTTAAATAAATACCAACCGATATTGTGTTATCTTATATGTTTTGATGTTGCCAGATGTTTATGTTAGGTAATTTATCGTGTAGAGTAGACACTAGACATGTACATTGTACGTCGTACAAGTGGTCCTATGAAACCGGTACGGTGTATGCCCCCTCAGGTCAATGGGAGAAGTTGCCGCTGTGGACGCTGGAGCGCGAGCTGGTCGTGCAGGACATTGCGGAGAAGGAAAGCATTAAAGTACTTGAGAAAGCCACCGTCCCCATCGTCAAGATGACGGACAAATACTCTGATGTCAAGGTAAACTCACACGTTGTATTCTCACAATCCCCCGACTCCTTCATAATAGCGAATAAACTACATAGTATCTCCTTGAGACGCGTGTGTTCTGCATCTAAAACCATGCCATGCGCCTTAAAATATCCCTTTCCCGAATCGGCATCGTCATTTGACCCCAGATGAGAAAATAATGAAATGCCAGGTGTGTCTTCGTAGGGCAATATCTCGACAAACACTAATTTGGCATGATGAAGTGGCAATTTCATGTCACATACACACACCTTTTATATTAGTCATACCATCGCGCGTTGGGACATTCCAGAGGTGGCATGGTGGCGCCAGGGTGTTGATAGACGCTTGACGCGAACAGTTACGTTCTGCTGGGACTCTAAATATAAACTAACTAGCGGCGCTCCGCGGATTCACCCGCTTAACTCCCGATCCTGTGGGTATATCGCGATACATAGTAGCCTATTTTACTGGATCAATGTCAATGAATCAATGTATCCTCATACAAAGTTTCATAAAAATCGGTCTAGTAGTTTTGGAGTCTATTCATTACAAATAAAAAAAAAAACAAAAAATATTTGCTCTATTAGTTTAGAAGTATAGATAGATTAGTTAATGAAGAAAAAGCATTCAGCCGGCGCGGCGTCCGTCTCGTGATCGTGATATCGTGATGTGATGGTTTCCAGGTGGATATATCATTCAACATGAGCAGCGGAGTCAAGAGTGCTGAACTTATCAAACAATTTAAGGTTAGTGACTATTGCATTGTCATCTTCATCTTCCACCTAAATAATAATTGGGAAAGGACACGACACTTACTAGATGTATCTTTTGATTTATCCCAAATATAACTCATCCATGTTGATATTTTCAGGAGAAATACCCAGTGCTATCCCGTCTGGTGATGGTCCTGAAGCAGTTCCTGCTCCAACGCGACCTGAACGAAGTGTTTACCGGTGGAATATCCTCGTACTCTCTCATACTGATGTGTATCAGCTTCCTGCAGCTCCATCCGAGGCAGGAGAGACTCAGGCAGCCCCACAACCTCGGGGTGTTGTTGATCGAGTTCTTTGAACTTTACGGAAGGAAGTTCAATTATGTGAAGACTGCCATCAGGGTCAAGCAAGGAGGCTCCTATGTCTCCAAGGATGATATTCAGAAGGTAACATACTCATAATTAGATATCTTGATATCGATGTGCGACTTCTTCTAACATGACCTTTATTGTGTACTAGCTGCGCCCCGCGGTTTCACCCGCGTAAGTCTCGATCCCGTAGGAATTGACTCTAGAAAACGTTTGTATGGGAAATAGAAAAGAGCTGATTATTCGATTTTTTCTCGCCTTTTAAACCTTCCCTAGACCTCCACGAACATTTCAAGACTAAGATAAGATAAATCCGTTCAGCCGTTCTCGAGTTTTAGTGAGACTAACGAACAGCAATTCATTTTTATATTATTGTGTATGTTCCAGGAGATGAATGAAGGTCACCGTCCGTCCCTCCTGTGCATAGAGGACCCCCTGACGCCCGGCAATGACATCGGGAGGTCGAGCTACGGTGCCATACAAGTAAAGCAGGCGTTCGACTACGGCTACATCGTGCTCCAGCAGGCCGTAGCCAGCTGCACACCGCCACACCACCACAGCGTGCTCGGCCGTGTGCTACGAGTCACAGATCACGTGCTACAGTATAGGTGAGTAGTAGGCTACATCGTGCTACAGCAGGCCGTAGCCAGCTACACGCTACGTCGTCGTGCTGTAGCAGCTACGGCTAAATTGTGCCGCAATAATTCATTAGAGCGTCGAGCGGTGTTTCCCAAACTTATGGGTCATGATCCAGTAGCTGAGACCTATTGTCTGTTTGATGAGGCCATGAAAGTCTTTTTCCCTTTTTCATCTTCATACTTATCAGAAGTGCGATTTTCGGTGATGGTTTATGTTAAAACTAATTCAGGATCAGTGGGTCCCGGACTACTATTTAGATGGGTCAGGACCCATCTAAATAGTAGTAATGCAATGCAGGCATTGCATTACTTAAGCTCTCTAACTGTTTCTATGTGTTGTAATGTGTGTGTGTGTGTGTGTGTATCGTTTGCAGACGTTGGGTCCGCGACACGTTCCAGCCGTACTTCTTCCCACCTCGGCCGGCCCCCCGCGCCCCGCTCCGGCCCCCGACCCCCGACCCGGCGGACGACTCGGAGGGCGACGACTGGTCGGACGGCTCGCCGGCGCCCCCGCCCCTCGTCCTCCCCGCCACACCCTCCCCCGTCGAGCTCCAGCCGCAGCCGCAGCCGCCGCCCCAGCCCCGCCCCACCTCACCCCCGCCCCTCTCGGCGCTCCAGTGCTCCTCGCCGACCCCGCGGCGGGTCTCCGCGCACCAGAGCCTCATCATACACCACATCACCAGCAACTCGGACTTCAATAATATACCCTCAGGTGTGTAGATGTACCCGAGGCCGATGGGAGGACGACGACGTAGGTAGAACACGGAGGTGGTACTATATACTGTATGTATTGCAGGGGTGATCCAGCGGTACAGTAACAACCCGGCTACGACGGCAGGCCCCCCGTCGAGCGGGGGCGGCGAGTCTGCCCCCCAAGCTGGCGGTGGCGGCGGCGGTGGCGGTGGGACGACACAACGCGACGCGACCCGACCGGGCCGGTCGTTCACCGCCAAGCAGCGCCGCTACACATCGCCCCCCGCGCGGACCCCACACTCCCACCCGCACCCCCACCATCACGCCAAGCACAACAAGAAGAGACGCAGCCATTACGCCAACAACACGCACCCCAACGCCTCACATCACGACGCACATCGATGATACTCTCTCACACACTCATATCGAGGTATAGATAGATAGATATATAGATAGGTACCTATTAGTATAGTCGCACCGAGAAACATCGACACAACAAGGTCATTGAACTTTACATATAACATCAAGAAAGATACAACTTCAAAGTGAGTTAGTAAAGTTATAAGTTTGTTTGTACTCGCATCTACTTCCTAATAACTTTAGTTCAATTTCAATTGAAACGGAAATCATTTGATTCGCCCGTAAAGCGATACCAGAAGAATTTCATAGTAATAAATTAAGTGCGCCTTAGCACCAGCAGCACTACTGGAAAAAAATCATGTAATTAAATTCGAGTTTTACCTTAAAAATAAATAGATAAATTTATATATTTGGGACACGAGCATACAACAAAAAAACAAATATTGTCTGGAACAAAAACAGAACACTTAAAATAAGTAAAATGCAAGAAGTTGATAATAAAGTCGACATTATAGATAAAAGAAGCCATGCGCCTCCCCGAATGTGCCGTATTTACTATATTTTGTTTATATTTCCCTTAGTTTATTTCTATTTACATTTAAAGTGACATATAAATGTATAAAGGTCAATGACCATTTGTGTCGATTATTGTACTTGCAGTGACTATAGGACTTTGATGACGTTGCGGTGACGTCACGATATAACTGGCACGTCACGGTTCAACATCCCGGAGGTACGATGACGTCACAGTTCAATAATTTACTTTAAAAATTAATAATAACTAGAAGAATATTGTTCTGACGTTACCGGTCTGAACGGACCGTGCGTGACGTTCCTAGTCAAGGAACACTGACGTCACTATCGCTGCCTTAAGATGTGTGACGTCACTGACCAAGGGACTGGTAACCTATGACGTCACTACATAGATCAGTATATCAAAAACCTTACGTTCTACCTCCCCCCCCCCCTCACAACATTTTAACATTCATTGTGTGTACAAAATTCTTAATAGATTTCTAAGTGATAATTTTACCCTTGTTATTGTGACTCTGTGACAGCTGTCACGTTTGACAGTTATTTGACGTACAGGTGGCGCCACTGCTGCGCCGACGGAAAGATAATAAGAAGATATTACGACAACTGGCATATGATTGGTCTGTCATTCTTTCATAAATTATAACTAACCAATCATAATATCTCGTTACGTAACTTTAGACGCCAGTGGCGCCATCTGTCTCTGAATTAAAAAAAAGGAGCGTAAAAAACGTCGGCGTTTAAAACACCGCGTTTACCCAAAAATGATAAAAAAAATCTGATCTCTCTCATATGAAGTTTGTTCTTATGAAGTAAATATATTATGTAATGATATTGTAACATAAAATGTAGATAATATATATATATATATGTATGTATGTATGTATGTATGTATGTACTTAGCTTAGCATTACTATATCGTTTTTTGATGGGTTTTTATTTGACAAAAGTGTGTGAAACGCTACATTTAATTTTTTATGTAAAGAATTAAGACGTATTTTGAAGTATTTGGTACGTATGAAGTATTTGTACGTTACGTAGCGTACTGGACGACACTGCGCGTATTGCGGTGTGTTACGTTACGTGACGTACTTGACGTCACGGTGTGTATTACGGTGTGTTACGTAACGTGACGTACTTTACGTCACTGTGCGATGTGCGTATTGCGACACTATACATATTGAGTTACCGCTACGTACGACTAATATTAGTACTTCCAAACGTTAATATTCCTAAAAAAGAAATAAAAAAAAGAAGATAAAAATTAATCAATATAAATAAATAAAATAGATACTTGTATGCAACAATGACTTGTATGTAATAGAGAAACACAGATCTAGGCTACGGCTAGGTTACATCTTTGTGCCTGTTACGGACAGATTCTATGACATATCTTTACTTGCAACCATCTGTTAACATATCCATTACGCGTAGTAGTAGGTATGGTATACGCGACCAATTGATAACCTGCTCCTGTTTGAAGTCGGTTACAAATGACAGAAATGAGGCCGCGGTGAGATGTTGACAGACAGTAGCAAGTTTGTACGCTATATATTGTAACAGTTAGACGATCGGATCTTTGATATAAGGGAGAGGGTAGGTGACACTGCACACTTGCTGGTTTTGCTTCGTCTTGTCGCCTCCGGGGGAACATAGTGACTCAGTGCCTGCCGTACTAGCCGCGTCCCTTTGCAATATCGGTCTGCAGAATAGCCGCCGCGCGCCGTGTTCCGCCTTCGACCCTAGTTATCTACAGACCAAGTTACATAGCAATCGGTTCAGTGGTTTTTACGTGAAGAGGTAACAAACGTACAGACAAACTTTCGCAATTAAAATATTAGTGAAATGCTTGTCTTAAACAAAAACTTTAAAAAAATATGACTAATGTATCTTAAAAAACCATCCATCTTAAAAAACCTTTTGTACTTTGACGAATTTTATTTTTAACTTTTGTTGTTTGTAAAATATAATTATGTTGAAGAAACGTGTTTACTATACGGACACAAGTGTACCCCCGATTCAGAGTTGATACTTTCGCATTTATAATATTCAGTAAGGAGTAATCATTTCACTGCCAAATATATCAAATGTACGATTTATCTACTTAAGACTGCTTTCTATGTGTTTCTTGCGCTCTTCTATGTGTGCGTGAGTCTGTAAACAAGCATACACACACAGCTCTATAACACACAAACGCAACCGATCGACTGTGTATCATTGGAGATGACAAGACGGAGATAAAGTTTACACTGTCAAATATTGTTGCTCTTTCTGCCAATGGACCGTAATAGTGGCTGACAACTTTATGAGTTCAGTCCTACAGAGTCGTTTACATTTAGAGTCCCCTATATGAAAAGAAGGATATTGAAATGGAGTGCCACAAAGATTTAGGAGTAAACTATCCAGCCGGGCGGCGCGGCGGGCTTCAGATCTTCGTCTTGTCACTCATCACGTACACATAGAAGTGCGCGCTAACATTACTTCTATCTATATTGAAAATGCCTTTACGAAGATAGAACTAACAGTTTGCCTTTCCGCGAGAGTTGCCTTACAATGTACGAGTAGTTAGAGCAATACTATTACGAGTAGTACTATTATAGACAGTACGCATGCCGTCGCGTGTCGCGTGTCGCGTGTCGCGTGTCGGCTCTACGATATTTAGAGAAATGCTAGTTGAATACGTCCCCATATGAAACGACGAACTTAATAAGTACGGCGGACGTATTGCCATAGGATCCTCTTTATCCGCAGTGGAGACTCATAGCGCGCCGTAATCCGGAACAGCGGCGGGCGCCATGAACTTAATAATGCATTTTAATAAGGATTATTTGATTATTGATCAGCTCGGCCTAGTGGGGACATATCGAATTAGCATTTCAAATAACGCGTCCCGATGACCACAAAATGGTACTAAATGTTATTACTAAGAAAATGATTTATCTCAAACGAGTCAGTCGCACTGTAGTAACATCTTGCATTTTGTTTGTCAGCTTGTTTAAATTCCCCCAAACATACAACAGATATATTGTTTAGTTTAGGGCCGGCACAGACGACGCGGCGGCCAGGACGTTATCGCGTATGTGTCGGAACTTAGTGTTCTCTATATTAATGAAATATGACAAAAGTACATAAAAGTCCAGTTGTTAGATGCCTACATAACGATATTATACGAGTGCAACTATATATTATATGTTAGTACCTATTCGATAAGACTTGAAGTATTCGTCATGCTCTGTCATATGGGCGGAGACCGTTACACTTAGTGGCAGAATATTTCGGTCGCTCCAGTTCAATCGAGGTGCTTTTAAAGTGATATCTCGTCCGGTTGCTTCGATCGCGTGTTTCTCATCTTACAAGTGTATTTCAGAATTCGACGAAGTAACTATTTTTCCATTGTTACTATTCCTAAACTAGCAACATTAAAATTGGATTCGCGTTCGTTAACATTTGATTCGCGCGTCTGAGACGCTCGAAATGTATGGACAAGTGCCTCACATCGAATTCTAGTTGACAAATTAAAATGTAAAAGAAGATAGAAGCATCGAGGTGGACACGGTACATACGCGGAGGTGGACACGGCACATTCAGATTTTTAAACTTCATTAAAGCTCATTAAACCGTTATCGAAGTAAAATCTAAGTTGACAGTATGTACTTGGACGACATGGTTCAAGGTCCTACTAACTTTACAACGTTACTTCGCAGAATTCTGGAATTGTGTTCATTAAGAGAGATGTATTATAGCAATATTTATATTAACGTCTGTGTGGGTTTTGAGTCCAGTTTTTTTAGTAGATAAGGATGATATGCTGGAGAATTAGGTATAAAAAGATAAACTTGTAAGTACAATGCGATTGTAGTAATAATAGGTCAGTTCTATTGTTACTTTAGTAGCATTGTAGCGACGAAAAACACGCGGTGTGCCACAATGTGACCGAGTTACTTTGCCACTGATTGTACAGTCAACAGCAAAAGTAGCTGACGATGAATGTGTCAGCTAATTTTCCTGCTGACTACGTATTTATTATAAAGGTTTTGTATATGATTGTACTCTTAGATATACGATAGATAGATAGTAGTTAGCTGTACTGTACATAGCGGACGTGTGTACATAGGACACTTGTACATAGCTTGTAAATACGATATATTATATATTTAATATTATAATAATTTAATGAAAGTTTTAAAAATAAATTTATAGAAAAAATACAAAAAAATAAATAAAGACATACAGTGAGTATGAAGTGGAAAAAAAGAAATTTTGTCTTTTTTTATCTCCTTTAAGATAACATAGGCAGAAAACTTGAGCTTGACCGCGTTTATTGGAATTCTAATTCGATACGGGTCCATTGCCTAGCCGAGCTAGATTTAACATTTCTACTTACGCATCCTGATCTGCACCGACCTACAGGGCAGCGAGTGGTCAGCGCGCTCCAGATTCCTGCCGGTAACCCTACTCGCTACTAAGTACAATCCAAAGACTTTTAGATACAAATTCCTTATTGGATAAGTGCTGAATGGTATCAACAGATTTATGTATTTTATAGACATATTGCAGATTATTACTTATTTTTCATGGTCCCCTACTTGGCGAAAGTTATTCAACAAGTTGTAGTTATACGATATACTATATAGTTATATCATTTCTCAATTCCATGGCGTTTCATCAACCAGTCCTTAACCCCGGTGTTCCTTTTTCGCAATTATTTAACTCGGTCGATCCATACAAAGTGCTATCGCGATGCTTATTTGTTGATGTTTTGTTTTGATGAGCGCTTTGGTGCACGGTCGGTCTCGAACTAAATGACAGGGACGTGTGGAAGAGTGAAATCGGAGCTAAAAATAATCCTTCCTATTTTTAACTCCGATTTCACTCTTCCGATATTATCACCGATTTTTGGGGTTGCCCTTTGTAGACGTCTCAAGTAGGATGTCCAAAAACAAAAGACGATACAAACAAAAAGAAAGGTTATCTTCGTCGAGTACGTACGCCGTAAGCTGGGGTATACGCTGAGGGTGCATATGCTGGAGTCGCATCGAAACGTCAATTTCAAGGCGTTTGTGGTGCGAGTCCTGAACTGCTATCTGCCTCGCGTTATAGATGAAAGCTTCTGGCCAAAGGACGTGGTGTTTTGTAGCTTCCTCGGACAAATTCCACAAGAACAGACTAAGACTAAAGTGTAGTGTCATGGAAGTGCTACTAACATAGTTCTAAGTTATCTATTAACATTCAATTATTGATATAAAATACGTATGTTAGTCTTGGTCACATGTATATAAGGGCCTTTGTAGCCTGAAATAAATGATTTTATTATTATAACAAAAAACAATTTTAACAAATACTTTGAAGATATCTGGGTTTGTATGAAAGGCAATGATGATATAAAGCTGTAAGTATACCTAGGTAGTAGGAAAGAAGTAATATACCTAGGTATCATATCTCCGAAGCTCGAAAACGGCATCCATTACGGCCGCCGTACGCCTCTCGAGTCCACTTATCATCAGAAACAAGATTCAATAAACAGTAATGCCGACGTTGTTAATGTTTTAACGTAATTACTACGGCAATTTATAACGTGTTAACACAACGCGATTGAAACTGTTCCACGTTGGGCGCCAATAAATACTCATTTTATGGCGCCCAACGTAATAGACTTTCGACAATAATGGTAATATTTAACTTACTTATTACATTAAAATTTAGAGGCGGGGGATTATAATCGTGCGGGTTAAGCAATGCCTGACACGGTCATTACTTCGGTAGGTGAACGTTTAACAGCGTGTTTTCGAACCCAAACTATCCTTGCTTCGAAATGTCATATAAAATAAATGGAGACTGAACTTTATTAGGTACCTACATTGGACGTCGCTTAATTGGTACATGCATTATGCTTCCTAGGGGCGAGATCACCATAGCAACGTTAAATCGGACATGACCTACATGCATATCATTCTCGTTGGGAGTCTTGCTCGCTCGACTTATTTAATTAATTTTTAATTAATACAGTAATTCAAAGCTGTGCGGCCACTTTTCTTCGCAGTGAAAATGTATGTCGTGTCATACAACGCGTCTGGGACTCCGTGCACTCAAGTCTTGGATGCTATTGTAGGCTTTATTGTTAGGGCATAGAGGCGTATCTGGCGGTTCGCTGGGTTATAGTGTAAATGTGGGTAGTTATACGCTTGCGCGTCGCGGCGTAAACACGGTGACATCACCAGCAACTGTAGTGAGTAGTACGGCGGGTAGCGCCGCGACCGCACGCGTCCACTCGCCTTGCCCCCGCGCGCGCTCGCCCTGCACCGACACCCTCGCGCCGCGTGTGTTTGTGTATCCACATTCATTGTTACATACAACGATACATTGTGATTTTTATTTGTGGCAAATTGAACGACTGGTTTTTGGGGTAAGTTTGGAAAAATAATCTGGATTATTCGATTGTAAAGGATGTGACAATGCACGGGTATCCTGTGCTGTGACCTGGTTTTCGGAAATATAAATAAATTGTTCAGTGGACCGGTTTAAGCTTTAATAACGGTTTTACGGAGTGATTATCGGTGCGATGCGATGGAATACTTCATGTCCGGACATGATCACATTTTAAGCTCGCTATTGACAGTTGTTACTGCACCGTTGGGTATTGGTAATAACATGAGTCAGATGCTTTATGTAGTGTAGTATACAACGCAGCAACACGCCGCGCCCGCGTCACCCGCGCCGCCGTCGTCCAGGTATTATCTACTCGTTAATATTTGATTGGAACATAAACACTCAGTCACCACAGTCGAACTAATAGTTCACTTATATACCTACGCACTTGTTTAAAACACATTACAGTCTTCCTGATTCTAGGATCAATGCTTATCCCCGTATGTATCGAATTACATGTGTTATTTAACAAGTCAATTAGTGACGAGTTATCCCATCAGAACTCCTAACTTGCAAGACCCCATAGAGGTACTTATTATAACAACCTAAGTATAAAAAAGTATTAGGTAAGTTGGTCTAAAGCCTAGTTCGTATTGAGCTAGTATTGTAGTGAGTTATTTAGTAGCTAAACGTGTCTGAACACCAAAAAAGTCGATTAGGTTAGTAAATAGGTACCTACTTACGTCGAGTCGATCTATTTTATTCTAATTTAATTGGGCGAGTAGGACCTCCCACTCCCGCCACGCGACTAGGCTCACGTGTTCACCGGCTAAACAAATCCGAACCTGTCGAATTAGTCGAATTTATTAGTTGCCGCCACATCGTTGCATTGTTTTGTAGGCTTGCAAAAAACCACTCACTTGTAAACTGTACTCGAGTAAAGTGCAAACCATTTTTGGGCAGTAGTTTACTAGGCTAAGGTGACATCGGAAATATTATGAAATATTATGAAATTTTCGTATCATCTTCTTCAACTCCACTCTAAGTATTCCCCGTTTAGTCGACATCTACTCGCTTCTCTCCAACACCTTTGTCCTTCCTCTCTCAGTAGTCGGCCTCTCATGACTAATATGACTTTGGATTGTGGTCATTATTGGATGGTCTGTCTTGTGCTATCTTGTGCAACTTGATGGTTGATGCGTCTTTGCTCCGATTTCGTCACCTGGTTGGGAAATGGGAATCTAGCTCGAGACTGTTTACCACCTCTGTTCCCAACCACGAAGAGTTTCTCCAGGTTTACATCGCCCTTTCGTGATTAAAGTATGCAAGTGGATGGCCAATCTTAGACTACCGCCGCCCTTTCTTTGGAACACTTGCTATGGCCCGCGGCCTAACCCTTGTTGATCCTGATCCCGTGGGAATTCCCAAGAAAATTCCTAGTCCTCACTCATAACTCATAAGAAACGCCGTTAAAGTTAGTAGACCCAGTGGTTTAGGCTGGAGGCGACTGTGATCGTCACCAGTCAGCGCCTGGGGTAGCTACTATTTGTTGCCTTGTTTACACCAATAAGTAGATCCTGAAACCCAGTTACCTTACACCTACCTACCTACTTATTTACAGTCGAAGATAACTGGAAAAGTTTCGTGAACAGACGTAGAATGTGTAAAGTTAGGGGCTCCCCATCGCCATCGCCACACTTAGCCGCGCTAGAGACGCGCTCGAGCCGCCGGCTTTCAACAATCGATTACCGAAATATGAAAGCTTCAAGGAAGGGATTACCTACCGTTGTATTTACAAACTTCCCTCGTTTAAGATGGTAAATGAAATGGGATAACTTTGTGAAAACAACGGTGTAGTTGAGTAACAAGTTTACAAGTTGGATAGAAAGGTATACCTTACCTACCTACCTACTACCTATCTATATTATCATTTCCATAATATTAACAAGTTTCGGCCGCTTCCCGCAAGGTAAATAAAACAACTACTTACTTAGGTAAATAATCTATCTACCTACCTATATCTACTCTGATACTGTATACTTAGGTTAGGACCAGACCACTAACAAAACCTGAAAGTTACCCACAGAATTACTAATTAGTTTGAGGATTAAATTGAAAAATAAGTAGGTAATTATTATCTAAGCCTTAAACTCGTCCCACCCTGTAGGACCAATCCAAGGGTTACTCAATTTTCTAATATTTTGTAGGATTTACGTAATTAAGTAACTAAATAGGTAGGAATTTAACATTACAAAAACCCGAAATTCTTAATAAAGAACACATAAATAACGAGTATTACGGTCGCCACCATCAGTCATCCTGTCAAACTATTCAAGCTTTAAACATCCAATCCGTCAGTCGTCAGTCTACACACAATGGGAGGCTGACCGCGCGTTCGGAAACCACCATTTATTCACAACACAACACAAGGCTTAGTGTTGTAGTCTAGGTAGTAGAAGACGGTACAATAGGACCGCACGCCGTACGCCGCGCCGTATGTCGACCGTATTGATGTGGTAATTGAAAGCCTTTATGACTTGAGTCGTATTGCAGTAACTACGTTCACATTTGGAGACTATAGTGAGGGTCAGGACTCGCGATCGCGTCCCGGGAGGTAATAAAACGTGGTGACAGCGGGAAGCAATATTGCGTACTTGCACTAATGTGTATTTTTTTATTACTAGGAAGTTACTAGGGAGTTGCATAATGTACTATTGTATATCACATTGTCCATGAAGGTAGGTCCTATACAGCGATAAGTGGGTAAGAGACTTTTTCAGATGATGATATACTTAGACGGACGCACGTGTGTAGTAGGTAGGTAGGTAGGTAGGTAGATTGGAGAACACGCAAGAGAGGCTTGTGTAGGTATAGGTGTTCGGTGATCAATTAAATATAATTACCTATAACAAAATGTAATATTCTGTGTACAAGCAACCCGCTGCTTCTGCGCGTATTGTTCCCGCCATATTTAGTCGTAACGTAACGTAATATTACATACAATGTAAGTAATTATAATGTTGTTGTATATTGTTGCGAGAATTGGACAATTACCGCACTCGTGTAGCTAGAGCTAGGTAGTAGGTATAGGTGTAGGTGTAGGTAGTTCATGGATGGTATTATATTACGGACGGAATTATAACATTTGAGATTAATATTCTCCATTATAATAAGCTACGCGGAACACGTAGGGAGGTAGCACCGTGTCTATATGTATAATATCAAACATACATTGATGGAATTTTTGTACATAAGTATAAGTACCTGGATGACCGAGCTTTGCTCGGTATTTTTTATTTAGTTTAACCTCAAAGCAAACACTCATTGACTTCGTGTTACTTAACAACGCCATCTGCTGGAATAACTTTATTGCTCACAAAAAATAGTATTAGTAGTTCGCCAATAGATGTCAGGAAGAGTCATATTTTTCAGATAAAAAAAAGTAAGTTTCGATAAAACACGAATAAAATGACTCCTAGCTAGATCGATTTATCGCCCCCGAAACCCCCTATATACCAAATTTCATGACAATCGTTGGAGCCGATTCCGAGATTCCAATTATATATATACAAGAATTACTCATTTAAAGATATAAGATAAGTCAAAATTCCTTGACTATAGATTTATCCCGCTGATCCGACACTAGTTTAACCAATCAAATTAAAACATAAAAATGCAATGATACCTACCTGCACACATGTAGAGGTAGATACACACACACACTACATAATTGATAAAATAAACCGCAAATGTAACAAACAGCTTTCTAGACCTTAGTACCTACCTAACTAGTTACGTTACCATTCGATACACCTGGACACCATGTACAGTCAGTCGGTTGCATAATTGCAGCCCCCGGTACAGTTCAAAAATTACTATTATTGGCATGTTTTCATTCTAATATTTTGTTTGATAAATTCACGAGTAAGACGATTTTAAACTTCAACTAAAGCAGGTGCCTAGAATTTTGCTCGTGTTTTAATAGTACATTACGATATAAGTGTGGTAAATTGATCTTTGCATAGAGGCGGTTTACGACGCGCGAGCGGCAGCGAGCGTGTTAATGAAGCCAAGATGCAAATATCAATTCCACACGTATATCGTACGACGTTTTTTATCACAGTTGCGAATAAAAGAAAAGACTTGAAAAGAAAACAAAATAATAATTAACAAAATATTTGTGTTAACTCTATGTTTACATTTTTTTAAGGCAATATTTTTTTGTTAATTATGCTCCGGAAAGGCCAGGCTAAAGACTTTCAACCTATACATCCTCGTGTGACATACATTATTTTTTAGGGATTTTTCTATTTGTTTTTGCGTCGGGGGTTAAGAACAAAATACAATGGTACGGAAAAACAATATATTTAATAAAAGAAAAAACAAAAAATAAACAACTCAATTTTTAATCGTTTCCTAAGTGATTATCACGTAAAATTTTCGTTCGTAAACCGACTTTAGAGACAACCATTTTTGCTAGTTATAAACTCTTTGGTACCTACCTTTTCGGGATAACTTTACAGCACTAGTTAACAAATATAAAACGCACGCGTGCATAATATGATGGATTATGAGCCTAAAAGCCGTTGAATAAGATCCACTTTATGAGCAACTGTGATAAAAACATTCTTACAACAGCCGTTTTGGAGCTCTACGGTGGGTCTGCAATTATGCAGCCGACCGTACCTATACATATAGATAGGTATGCCTCTTGGATGTGTTTCCTTTCTGCCACGATGTTATGCCAATGGCCGGACCCCGCACCCCGCACCCCGCACTCCGCACCCCGCACTCCGCACCCCGATCTCGCTCATAAATACATATATTCAACTGTTTCGCCCGATGTTTGTTTGTATTTTTATTATTTTTTAATGTGTTGGTACACATGAATCTATACTTATATTATAAAGTTGAAGAGTATGTTTGTTTAAATGCGCTAATCTCAGGAACGACTGGTTCGAATTGAAAAATTATATTATATTTGTGTTGGATAGTACATTTTTCAAGGAAGGCTCTTGGCTACTGTTATCCCGATATTCCCACGGGATCGGGAGTTACTTATTCATTATATAAATGAATCCTCCCCTCCTCCCCTCTTTTTATATAATATATAAAAAGAGGGGAGGAGGGGAGGACCTGATTGACCGGGCGATATGACGAAAGAGATCTTGTATTTTGACCCTACATCGTTAAATTGGTACCTTCCATTCCATCACTTGCACCGCGAAAGACGCACCGTGTGACTTTCATAGAGGACTATCTGACGAGATACAGAAACATTAAGTTAAACCCCATCAAGATACATAACATAAAAGTAAATAATTCTACGACTCACTGACCAATTTTCTCTAACACCCCGGGTCACCTCCTGGCAGCAACTGTCGCAAACAAACAACCTTCACACATCCAGTGTAGATAAAGTACCTACCTCCTACTCGTCACGCAGCCGCAGAGGTCACAGCACAGTGTGCTCACAGCTCGCAGCTCGCAGCCCTCAGCCTCCAATAACACAGTTTATGGCGGGGCCGGGGTAGAGCCTAGGCTTGCTCACATACCTACATTACACGGACATATCTAATATATTGCTTCATTACATTGTACATACATACCTAGATACAACATATTACAGGTACTTATCATTTGTTTTTCCACCCGGTGAAACATAGTGATTTTTTACCATACTTTGAAAAAAAAAATGGTCTTAATGAAACGGTTTAAATGAATTTATTTTTTGTTAAAACAGGTGCATTATCAGAAAGGTTGTAAATTTGTACGCGTTTGTTATTCCTAACCTGACCCGGAGCCATTTTACCATTTTTATAAAACCTGAACAAATATGTTGTTTTTAACTCAAAGTACTGTACATGCCATGACAAAAGTACGGGTAAAATACCTGCACACATGTATTTTACCCGTACTTTTAAGATACGTTAATTAGTGGTTATTTTAATTATAATCAAAACCTAATGTATATTAACTTATCAATCAAATGTATTCTTCAGCGGGTGATAAGTTAGAAGATCAATCGAATGCGTCTATAAGCGGGGCTGCAATGTGCAGATAGATAGATAGATAGATAAATTCTTTATTGTAAACACCAATTTCAAATGACATTTATAATAAAAATCAAAGCTTAAGTCTAAGTGTTACAAAGGGCGGCCTTATCGCTCAAAGCGATCTCTTCCAGGCAACCTTTGGATGGACAAGAAGTTGAGGAAGGTGAAGGGTAGGGTGTTTAAGCTTAGGAAAATAAATAAGATGCAAATAACAACAAAAACATAATAATAAATACAAACTTAACTACATACTAATAATAATTACTTAATGCACATTATACTTATATATAAACATACATACATATCTTTACATAAATATATTAATATAATTACATAAGAATGTACAAATAAATAAATAAATAAAAAAAAAATTATATACAATACCATAATTAAAAATACATATTTTTTATCACAGTTGCTCATAAAGTGGATCTTATTCAACGGCTTTTACCCCCGAATACTGAAAGGCTACTTAACTTTAAGTGGCGTTTAAATTGACGTTAAGTGTATGCTTTCTATTGAAGCTTACACTTAAATTTCAATTTAAACGCCACTTAAGATTAAGTAACCTTTCAGTATTCGGGCGTTAGGCTCATAATCCAACATATTATGCACGCGTGCGTTTTACATTGCCAACCTAGTGCTGTAAAGTAATCCCGATAGGTTGAATACGTATCTTACTGCTAATTACATACTGTTTTGATGTATAAAAAAGGTAGGTACCAAAGAGTTTTTAGCTAGCAAAAATGGTTGTCTCTAAAGTCGGTTTACGAACGAAAATTTTACGTGATAATGACTTAGAAAACGACTAAAAATTAAGTTGTATATTTTTTGTTTTTTCTTTACTTAAATATATTGTTTTTCCGTACCGTATTTTGTTCTTAACCCCCGACGCAAAAACAAATAGAAAAAAACCCTAAAAAATATTGTATGTCAGACGAGGATGTATAGGTTAAAAGTCTTTAGCCTGGCCTTTTCGGAGCATAATTAACAAAAAAAATTGCCTTAAAAAATGTAAACATAGACTTATCACAAATATTTTGTTAATTATTATTTTGTTTTCTTTTCAAGTCTTTTCTTTTATTCGCAACTGTGATAAAAAACGTCGTACGTTATACGTGTTGAATTGATATTTGCATCTTGGCTTCTTTAACACGCTCGCTACCGCTCGCGCGTCATAAACCGCCTCTATGCAAAGATCAATTTACCACACTTATATCGTAATGTACTATTACAATATATCAAACAACGAATTAACGACAGCTGGCCTTTTGATCTTTTTCGGCAATAGTCAAAAAGTAATTGTAGACGCTATTTTTAAATACCAAATTAAATAAGTGCAGGTACTTCTGTACAGTTATTATAGGCTTGTATCATACACTTGTATGTTTTGGGTAGGTGGCCTGTACGCTGGTAGCGCCGTGCACGCGTCCTCGAGGCCGACACCGGGCACATCGACGGACTCATGTGGTTACACCCTGATGGTGCTGCGAGCAAGGGAGACCTTCGCCCTGCAAGGGGACTTAACGAGATTAGAATAATAAAAAATAACAAGCCTCTTAAGGATCTTAGATTACAGATTAGAGGACGCTAATCCTCACCCTTAGCCCACAGCCTTCATTCAGAGTTTTTGATTGAATTATCGAAAGGCGTCCATTAATCGGGTTTAAAGATCCGTCGATCCTCCATTTCCGCGGTTATCTCAACTTAATTTAAATTGATTTAATATGTCTAAAGCGAACGGGATCATGTTATCTTTTAATTTTGCAAAAAAGCTCATTTTTTCACAGGATTTCTGGTCGACAATAATATGCTAATCGACCGATCCCGGCTGTCGGTCGGTTATTTTAAAATGCGAACGCTCGCCTCAGCAAATATACCAAAAGTAAATGTTTGATTTTAGAATAATTTCATACCAGCCCTTACGGCCTGACATGGGTAGTTCTCAACTTGAGAGAGGGCGCCACCGTCCTCAGTAAGCCAACAATACGACCGAATTTGAACCTTATGCAGTATTGTAACGCATTAGTACGTTTCTTTGCCACGTGTAAAGCGATCGTTGTCAAGCTGTACTTAGAGGCTGAAGTTTGATGTTTTCATTAGAAATGACGGCCAGTAAGCAGTAATAAGAGATATTCAGAGAGTGGTGACGTTTAGATCCACTCTCGGCTGATATATTCATTAAATTCTTCGTAATGTATATTAATTTTATTTTATGTTTATGATATTAACACTGAGTTCCTATGTCCTGGTGATGGCAAGAGAAAGAAAAAATGTGTGCAACCAAACGAACAACATTTGACAATTTCGCGCGCTGCCAGTTTAGATCAAATTTTTCGTCATCGCTAGTGGAACATTATAACTGAATAGATTTATTAGAGGACATTGTTATAAAGTATGTACCTTTTGATGCAAGTGTGGAAAACTCCTTTGTTACCCATTTGTTATTAACTAGATACTTGTGTCTATCACAGATGTCAATGAGTTACCCTTGGACTCGTCCCATATACTTACGACCCAAGTGGGACGAATCATTTTTTTTTCTATGTCATGAAATTATGTTGAGCCCTTTAAAAGTTGTAAGCAATTTTCGTTTAGAATCGGGTTTTTTATGTCCGGTGATAAAACTAGTACGTAGGTAGGTATAAAAGTAAACTATAGTATATATATATACCGCGACACCACTTGGTATGCATGAGCCGTGAGCCGTGAGTGCACGACTCGTTTAACGAGTGGGATTCCTAGATATACGATCATATTTTATATTATAGTAGGTATAGGTAAGTAATGTCCATTTGTATGTATGTGAGGAGTCGATAGTGGCAATGTCGTTCTGTTTCCTTCAACGCACAACTTTACTTGGTTTTCTATTTGCCTTCAAATTGAACCGGCGCGGGCGGTCTTCAGTCTGCGTGCCTCATATGAGTTTAAGCTGTAGTACCTATGTTTATTCCCCGTATAAGTCATACTACCAATAGTCCCGTGGCACTACCAACCCGATCAGTAGTTTTGAGCTACTGTCATTACTAAAATAGTAAGTAGTAATAATAAGTAGGTATTTATTCATAAACCATAGGAAACATTTTATATTTTATTATTTTTCTATATTTTGTTTGAGGTTATGTTTACTAGAAATAGCTCCACATGTAGAGCCTACATTAACTTGACGAAGCTAGTTTCAGTTTTATTTTAAAGTAAATATATTATTTAACAACATAAAACAAAGTACATAACCTAACACGCCGCGCCGTGTAATGGCCGACACGTAGCGGAAATTAGCATTTTCTTTGACATTAAAAAATGAAGTGTTTTATGTTGGTACGCTTTTTGCAAAGAGGCACGACTTGTGACGTCATAATAGGTTTTGTCACTTTGTGTCAGAGTTTATTGTGCACAAATTATCATTGTCAATATAATGATATTTTAATTTAATTTTATAAATATGATTTGATATTTGAATACCTGTACCAAATTGTATAAATTCTTTGCATAACATTAAATGAACAAACGGATGAACGAGTTATATGATATGAAATAAATAAATAATATTTAATTGCACTGAGCAATCAATTAAAAATGAATTAATTAATTGCAATAAATTATATTTAATAACACTGAGGTACAATTTACACTGGAGGTGATAATAATATGTCAAACACAAAGTTAGCAACAATTTTGTATAGGGTAAGTAGGTACAAGCGAACCACAAAACGAACCACATTTGACACATTTGTCTCGCGGTCGGTCTCCCTTAGATACTAACTGATTGTTTGAGATGTCACCTCCAGCCTCCTATGTTTGGCCGACTTACATAATGAAGGAATTCATTATATATATAAATATGATAAATTGGAGTTAAGTTACTTGTAGTTTATTCATAATATTTCCACCGCATAGTGACGCGATGACGTCATACAGCTGAAAAACATCTTGTTGTCAAATTATGCGCGTGTATGGAGATTTTTGACCCAAATACATGAGGGGACACCATTTAGGCGAAGGGACGGACGCGGGTGTCATACCGCCATACCGCCCCATGCCTACCGTAATACCGCCACTCGGCCTAGCTCGGCTTTCTTTTATTTTCAGAAAGTGACATGAGAAAGAAAGTAAGTGTAGTATGATTTATAAATAATAAATAAATAAATATTGCAAGACATTCCACACATCGCTATCTAGCCCCAAGCTAAGTAACTAGACTTGTGTTATGGGTGCTAGACAACGAAAATACAATCCTAATCCTACTAAAGAAAGAGAGAACAAAAAGTCTGAACTTGGAAGTAAATTGAAAAAAAAAAAGTAGTAGAACCTAATTGTATTGTTTAAATTATAAGAGTGAAAGTTTGTGTTACCTCTTCAAGCAAAAACTACTAAACCGATTGCTATCATCATCATCGTGGGTATGATTTAATTTAAAATGTAACATAGAAAAAAAATGTCAGAAAACGATAAAAAGACAATTTTTTGTAGGTATTCATTTTTTTATTTATCTTAAAACTGTAGCACTGTTAAAACTGGCACTTCACCTACTTTGTCGCTGTTCCTAAAGGCTGAATTAGTAACCACTGTTACTAATTATAAAGTGTTTATGACATTACAATACTTATTTAATTTTTGCAAGTGGTCCAGCCAGGTTTGTTTAATACTATTTAAATAGCCATACCTAGAGTCAAGAATCATATGGGACGAAATGCGAATAGGTTGAGTTGCGAATTGGACGAATTTGCGTCACATTTAAATTATATGAACTTAGAAACGAACGAGTAGTTATAGGTGATATCCCGCGTATATTTCCTTAACCGTTTTTCATAAAACTTGAACTTTAAACAGCTTTCGAGATATAATAATCCAAGGTCAATAAACTGAGAGAAAGTGAATATTACCTACATATTTAAATATGTAGACAGGTTTATGATGGTGATGACGCAAGTAGGCTAGGTAGGTAGGTACGACATTGTAAATATATGTCTTTAATTTACAATATATTACATATATGTGAATAAAGTAGTAAAATGGCACGTGTAGCACGTGTGTGTACGATCACACATATATAATGTAGAGGCCTTCGGTCGGACGCAACATACAGACAGACACAGTAAGGTGTACTTTGAGACTCATATACATTCATACACCTGTCGATAGGGGGGGCATTACGGCTTATATACTGCTAACAAATAATGCCATCATGACGTGTCTCCAATTGACGACCCAGTTGGCACAATGGTCACCATGCCGGACTGCCAAACACAGGGTTGCAGGTTCGATTCCCGCCTCAGATATGTATTTATGTACAGATATTTGTCTGTGGTCTGGTTGTTTCTATGTATTATAAGTATATATTTACAAAAGAAAAGTATATAAGAAGTATATGAGTTGTCTAGCACCCATAACACAAGTGTAGTTACTTAGCTTGGGGCTAGATGGCGATGTGTGGAATGTCATATAGTAGTAGTGGAACTTAGAACCTCATAATATTGCAACTTTTAACTTCCATTATCCCCCAAATTGCTCCGAATATGGATTTCGGGGAAGATGTCACGAATTTTCCTCCATTATGGGGGGGATTATAAATTCAGATAGAACCCATCCGATTTCTATTTGAATTTATAACTGATTTAAAAATAATCCCGCACAACCTGTAACGTAAGTTCCAGTATGACTACAAGGACAAAAATGTCTCCGTGGTCATACTGATATGAATAAATAGTATTACCACCATTGAGTTAGTATCCTAGGATACTAACTCAATGATTACCACGAAGAAAACGCCAAACGATTCCCTCTAATTTAAATTTAAACTTTTAACAAATTCGTATGGAAGCAAGCGACTGGGACAGCCCCAGTCTAAGCTTATTATTTCCTTCATAAATAAAATTTAAAGATATCTGGCCATCTTTAGTTATTATTGTTTATACCTAACCTTGACACATAATAAGAAATCTTACGTAATGTGTACCTAATAGACGACTTTAGACGGCCGATTTAAAAGTCTGTTACTTTTAAATCGGCCGATAATTTACCCACTAGTTTCCAGCCCGTGTTTTCATCGCGTAAGCCCAGGTACCCGTTCCTGGATCATTGGGACAAAAGTTATGTGTTATTCCAGAACTCCAGCTATCTACATACCAAGTTTCATCGCTATCGGTTCAATAGCTTTTACGTGGAGGAGTAACGAACACACGAAATGTTAGACTGGCTTCACAAATTCAAGAACATATATTTACAGAATGCCATGCTTTTAAACCATATCAAAATGAAGTAACTCAGTGAACCACCTACTTATCGACCGATTTAAAAGTAATTAAGTCTTTCGTCCTTAAATCTCTACATTGAATTTATATCCGCGGTTTCACCCGCGTAACTCCGGATCCCGTGGGAATATCGGGATGAAAAGTAGCCTATGTTACTGTGAATGAATAAATGTATCCTCATGGCAAGTTTCATCTAAACCAGTCCAGTAGTTTCGTAGCCTATTCTTTACAAACATAAAAATCTTTCCTCTTAATTAAATATTTAGTGTAGATATTTTTATTATTTGTTCTTTGTAACGAATAGGCTTCGCAACTACTGGACCGATTTTAATGTAACTTGAGGATACATTGATTGATATTTATCACGATATTCCCATTGCATAGGGACTAACGCGAGTGAAACCGCGAACCGGGGCTTGTGCTACAAATCCATTGTATAAAGTGTAGGTATTAGACGATGGACTAGACAATGCAGTAAAAACGTTGAGGTAACTCTAAACAAGGAAAAGTCAAGGTATTATTGTGTAAAGTATATAATTATATATACAGTTATAATATTTACAACAGGAAGCAGATATAGAACAATAAGCCACTAAACTATGAAGTAAGAAACCTAGGCAGGTTGCTGTAGTTTACACAATACTTACCTAGTTACTTGAGTTGTTCCAACTGACGCATCCCCTGCGGCCCGGGAATTCGTAAAATCCCATTTTATCATGGCGATTTCGGTAGTAAGTCATCTTATGCGACACGCGATGTTCTCGCAAAGAGCACAAAGTAACAATACACTAGTATTATACAATGTGTTTCACCGAGGGTAATGTAATACTGAAGGGAGTTGTTTTTCACAACTTTGTTCTACAACTTTTGAATATCACTTTTTGAAAGCAGCTGTTTTTGATAGTGATAGTTTTTACGAAAAACTATGAATTTAGCGGATGTTTGACATTACCTTAATCGTAAGACCCTGCGTCTGTAGAGGGACAGACGCTTTCAATTTTTATCTCGCTACTAGCTCTTGCACCGCGACTTTGTGCGCGTACGGCTTGAATTTTCCAAAATTCTTCCGTAGTTGATGCCTACTTTATAACAGCTATCTGTGTGTCTAGCCAGATCCCATTTATTTGATCTACGCGTTGATATTCAGTAAGTCAGGACTTTAAATTTTATATTTAAAGATATTCGCGACGACACACAACGGACGAAAATTAACTATATGAGGTCATTAGACCCCATATTTTATTGCTTCTGGTGATGAAATTAATGGTTACACAATCATTGCTTCTCGTGGTGAAATAAATAACAAACAAAAGCTAATTTACCTAAGTATACCCATTTGAAGCTTATCAAAAATGAATGCGTTGAAATGGCCATTCGTGGTCTTACGTATAATAGGAGCACTGAACGTAAAATACCTACATTTGGCAATAAATTTCCAGGAAATAATTTAATAGAAATATGTACTATTAAACCTCTATTTATTACAGGTAGGTATGTATGTTTTACTATAATATTTCGATTTCGTAATGGAAGATTATTACAGTAACCACTTAATATAATTACCTAAAGGCAGGTACCTTACTTCCTCAACTGCTACAAACAATAGTAATTTAAGTGACTCACTCACTTAGATTATGACTACAGGGTAAAAAATATTAAAATTTTCAGCAATAGTCAGGCAGCATAAGTTTCGATCCCGTAAGAAAATCGGTATAAAAAGTATGTAACTCCCAAGGATTCAATGTATCTTCATACCAAGTTTCACTAAAATCGGTTTAGTATTTCTGGAGATTATTCATTGTAAACATACATCCGCGTTTGTCTATCTATCTATCTATCATTTAAATATCTAAACTTTTACCTCCTCAGTGGTCGTACTGTAATTTATGCATATTAATTTTTTTTTTCAAAATAATATACCTATTCCAAATATATCGAAAATATTTATGTTTACCGACTCTAAAAGCAGCTGTTTCTTGGATTAAGAAGTCATTGACCTTGAGGTTCTATTTGGTTTGTTTGGAATGCCTACTAGGTCTACTATTCCAAACATTGATTTTACTTATTTCCATTAACTGATTTTTCACTAAACATGACTTAAAAAAAAATTTAAAGTCGAAGAACAAAAGTGGTTCGTCTAGAGTCTAGAACAACTCCTTTTCGTAGTATAACGTTACCCTCGTCGAAACATATTGTTCTTGAGAACGAGGTATAAAGACAGAGTATGTAAGAAGATGCCGCATGCCGCCGGCGCCGGTCCTAGGATGATACCACCGCACCGTGCTACCTAGTATAGTGAGCGGACATCTCAACACATCATTGTAAATATAAAAATAAAGCTGAAGGCCACTGATTAATAGAGTAACAAACAACTAAAGGTTAAACTTTACCTACCTACCTATAACAACCTGTTATAATATATAAATAGTACAACAAAATGTTCAACTTACTCAATTAGGTAAATACACTATTGTTTTGATATTTTAATCGTACAAAAAAACTACTATACACGCTTTCTGTTAGTGGAAAAATATTTAAGTCGAACTATACGTCTTAGATGATTGCGATTTACTTGAAATGATGAGGTAATAGGACCTTGGAGACACATACCGACTTAAACACTAATACTACAGATCTCAAATACTTGTCATTTCACAATTCGATCATATTATAAACGATATAATCGTTTCCTAGATGATATCAAGTTTCATCTAAGATGATTACATTATATGAACACTAGCAGCGTTCCGCGGTTTCAACCGCTTTAGTCCCGACGCCATGGGAATATCGGAATAAAATATAGCCCATGTTATTCCCAATGAATCAATGTATCCTCATACCGAGTTTCATCAAAATCGATCCAGAAGTTTCAGAGCTTATTTGTAACAAACATAAACAAACAAAAATCTATCCTCTTTATAATATTAGTGTAGATGAATATTGATGATTGCTTCACTGAATCTGACAACAACATTATTTATATAATGTATAATTTACTGTAACGTATGCAGGTAAGTACTACCAAACTACAGTAGGTACCAAAAACATAAAATAACTATTTCGATTCCAGAGAATAATATCAACACAATACATTTGAAAATGTCCGAGTAATAACCGTATTCAAATACATACAATCATTCTGGTATATCAAACAATATAGAACAGAAATACTGTTCTATTATTTGAGATTGATTATTATATCCAAATTTGCTTAAAAATTGACACCTGCGCCCATCTTGCACCTCGATGCACTTCTATCTAATCTCCTTAAACTTCAAATTACAGTCCATCTCGACTGAAGTTAGTCTATTTTCACAATATGTTATACTTTAGATGTATCTATCTATCACCGTCAGTCTCTACACATATCCCGTTAAACCGGACCCTTCCTTCGGGACACTTGTCACCGGCGAAGGCTGCCCTGTCGTCCACCGATGGCATGACGGTTGTGGTCGTCTTTCTTGTTATGTCTTCCTCCGAAATTTCATTGTCTTCTGTTGTTTTAGTGATAGTATTTGGTTTGTTAGTGTAAGGTTCTAGTTCAGTGTCAATGAAGACGATGTTGTGTTGGTCTGGACTATCGTTAATCGTTCGCCGGGATGGCTGGTCACGATTGTTGCCTTGATTTGTTCTTGGGTTAGAACTCCCTCGGTTCGTTCCTGTGTCAGAACTCCTTTGATTAGTTCCTGTATTAGAATTCCTTTGGTTTGTTCCTGTGTTAGGTTCTACTCTATCATTCCCATGATTTGTTCTTCTATTAGTTCCTATTGTGCGTCTGTCTTCTTCAATACTAACGTCTTCATCAGTACGGTCTTCTGTCTCATCATTGGCCGAACGTTCGTCAGGTTTGGTTCGACCTATAGGACGTGGATTTTCATCCGTTCTAGATTGGATTCCACTGGGATTATTATGAATAATCCTTTGATTATTAAAACTATTTCTATTATGAACAGGATAAGTATCGACTAGGGCTCCGCGTTCGCCGACCGATCCTAGAGTAATCGAACTATCACTTTCAATATGATCTTGGTTCGGTTGGATCCCATAAGGCACTTGTTTATTCACGTGTAAGTACACTCTGTCTTGTCTATGACCGGATTGAGCACTAGAAAGCACTGGCAGGATAAAAAAAGCTAAAACTTTCATTTTTAAAAACATTGTTTTGTTTACATTGAACCGAGTGGCCGGCAAGCGATCGCGAGGTCGTGCTTTACGTCCACGCGCGGCTACGGACAATCTTACACTGTTGTTACATTATTGTACAAAGTAAAGCTAGTTTTAGCCCGTTAGTAAAGTCTCGAATTGCAAGCGAGTAGCAGGTGACGTACGTTATAATTAAATTTAAAGTTATTCATCGCGGTGCCATGGAAATACCGAATCAATTTGTATTTTGCTTCTTCAATAGCGCCGGCAACTCATAAAAGCACGATAATTAGGCAATACACTATAAGAAAATAGTACCTATCTTTTGGTGCGTAGGAGTCAAGAGCAAGATAATTTTCGTCTATAACTAAAATTGTAAATTAATTTAATGGAAAATTGTTGTTTAGTTAGGTGTTGTCGCGCGGCATCTGACCATTCCCATTTTATACCGAAAGATGTTGCATCGGAAGTGCCCTGCCATGTTTGATCCTGTTGAGCCGGCAACAGTGTTTGCTCCACAATTCATGATAGTTTACGTGTTAATTAATGCCAGTTCCTATGTCATTAATATATTAAATAATTTGAATATTTACATATATTGGCATGAGTAGGTACGTATGTTATTTACAATGTTTTTATCTCAGGTTCATTAGCTCGACAACTAAAAGATTTTGTTTAGAAACGTGATCTTATTGATATTTTAACTGTGTTTTTACATTTTAATGATTGTCAAAGGTTAAGTCGTCGATAAGTTTTAGATAAGAGTCTATAGTAGGTACCTACCCAACTAGGTCCGGGCGGGGCCGGGGGCGGGGGCGGGGGCGGGGGTACCTAGCATATTAGAGAAACAACAAATTTAAATAATAACATAAAAAAATAACAAATAAGAATAAAAATATAATTTCCAAAAATTTACTTACTTTACCCAGAGTTTGGGAGAATTTTAGTGTCACAAAGTGACAACTCCATTATTTAGCTTTTCTTTAATTTTTCAATAAAATCTTTCCGAATCTGATTTTGTTTTTATTATTTTCATTTAAATAATTTTTTTTTATCACAGTTGCTCATAAAGTGGATCTTTTTCAACGGCTTTTAGGCTCATAATCCAATATATTATGCACGCGTGCGTTTTACATTGCCAACCTAGTGCTGTAAAGTTATCCCGATAGGTTAAATACGTATCTTACTGCTAATAACATACTGTTTTGATGTATAAAAAAGGTAGGTGTCAAAGAGTTTTTTAGCTAGCAAAAATGGTTGTCTCTAAAGTCGGTTTAAGAACATTTAAATTTTTTTACGTGATAATGACTTAGAAAACGATTAAAAATTAAGTAGTTTATTTTTTGTTTTTTCTTTACTTAAATATATTGTTTTTCCGTACCATTGTATTTTGTTCTTAACCCCCGACGCGAAAACAAATAGAAAAAAACCCTAAAAAATATTGTATGTCGACGAGGCTGTATAGGTTAAAAGTAAAGACTTTTAACCTATACAGCCTCGTCGCCTGGCCTTTCCGGAGCATAATTAACAAAAAAATATTGCCTTAAAAAATGTAAACATAGACTTATCACAAGTTTTGTTAATTATTATTTTGTTTTCTTTTCAAGTCTTTTCTTTTATTCGCAACTGTGATAAAAAACGTCGTGTGGAATTGATATTTGCATCTTGGCTTCTTTAACACGCTCGCTGCCGCTCGCGCGTCATAAACCGCCTCTATGCAAAGATCAATTTACCACACTTATATCGTAATGTACTATTAATGTTTTAGTAAGTAGGTACGGATCTAGGAGGGATTGAGTTTTTGAAAACTTGATTCTTAAATGTTGACTTCTTATAATATTGAATTAAAGAATAGATGTAACTTCAACACTGTGGTGTAGTTATAGGTAGGTACCTAACTAAACTAGTCAGAAGAGAGATGAGGTCGAACGCAAGTCTGTACGGATTTTAGTAGGAAAGGACCAAATTAATGAAATAAAACCTCACGGAATACCCCACAAATGAAACATTAGAAAATAACTTAGGTAGACAGACAGAGTTCACCTTGAAGTTTTGTCCTGATACCGTCTAATCAATTTATGGAATACCTGCTTTCACATAAAAGTGTCACGGTTATATTGTGTGTGTCATGGTAACATGACCATGACGCGTCCGTTCCCGTTAGGAAACAGAGTATTTAATAATAATATCGCTCATCTGGGATTGTGTTATGATGACGACTGACGAGTGACGAATATAAGACTTCTATAAAGGAAAAAAAAAGAATATAAAAATCTTAAGGAATAACAAAAAAATCTCAATATTTCATCGTTTTCTTTTGACGTTATCATGTAAAAAGTAGAGACATACATATCAAAAACATTACTCTTTTGGGTTTGCCATAGTCGGGTAACTATCGTCCGTAAACCGACTTTACAGGCAACCATTCGTTTTTTACCTCATTTATCACCTTCTTGTTTTTGAAATAATATTACTAGCAATAAGCATTGTCCTAAATAATTGAGAAATAATCCGACTCCAGCCATTTACTTGAAAGCTTTTATTGTCCAACGTAATGTATAATATAACCGCTAATAGAGCAACATGAATCGAGCGATCGAGCAACCAACCAAGTAGGTACATTATTTAGGTCAGAATCAAGCGAGTCATTCTGACCTCAATGTTACTCAATACAGGCGTCGTTGCCTGTTTCAATCTTAAACCACGGGATTTCTGCCCACAACAATAAATAGGCTCATTCATAAAAGTCTTCTCAATTAAGGGCATTATGATTTACTTGACCGACAAATGCAAATGTTGCTTTTCGGAAAAAATATCGTAAATCTTCACATTATTTTGTGCAAACGTGCTTTATGAAGATAATTATCCAACTACTCAAACATTTGTAGGGCTTTAAAACTATCCAGAACTTACAACACTGTGTAATTTTAGCACTTGGAAAATAGAGTTTCACAAAATCTTACTATCCTTTCCTACTAAATGTTATAAATATGAAAATTTTGTGTGTTAGTTTGTATGTATGTTTGTTACTCTTTCACGCAAAAACTACTGGATCGATATCGATAAAACCGATATCGGTATGTAGATAACTGGATACCAGTATTAACATATGGGCTTCTTTTTATCCAGATATTCCCACGGGATCGGAACTTACGCGGGTGAAACCGCAGCTAGTATATTACTTTTCGATTTATAATTGCATCATATCTTATAAAAAAAACTCTAAAGAACCGAATTTCTTTAATATTTTTTATTAACTCATACCAATTAATTTTCAGTTTTAATGTGCTTTTCGGCAAATATATATTTTTTACAATGAGTCAATCAATTCCCCGATTTATCTTTACTTTAAAACGAAGGGCACGTTAGTTGACAACGTCGAGGAGTATCGCTCCGGTTCCATCCGGCCGGCGGGCGGGCGGCGCGGGCGGGCGTCCGTAGCACCGTCATTAGGCAGGCTGTAGACGTACCGGTAGAACCGGTGATACCGGCAAGCGGCACCGGAAAGGACGCGGTATATTCTTACAAACGCAAGGTTATATCATCTGTTTATTACGTACCTACCGACCGTGTACAGTCGACGGCCATAAGTCCAGGTGCTTCAAAGAAGGCGCTATATAACAGTGAAACGAACTCTAGCTTACAGGTAGCTAATGTTTCATTCAATATCCAGTTTCTAAGACACTCTAGAGGTTTGGTGTTCGGGCACTATTCGTTCGTCTTTACGCCCTCTATCGATAGGTATGGGTTTCATAGTATTGTTAGTATGTGTGTGAGTAGACTGGAGTCTGGACTGTATAGATAGATAGATAGATACATTATTTATTATTGTAAACACCATTTCATGGTGATCAAGTCGGACGGACAGCCTCTATTTTGTAAAACGTTTCAACTCTCATCATACGTCAAGTCAACGGATGTAACTAGTCCAACAATGTGGTTGGATTAGCAACTATATGACGTCATAAATATGTTATTATGATCTTATATCCGTTATTTGGTTTTTTTAAGTGAAACCCTACGATTTTGACCGATGTTTAACGATTATTTCGATTTATAAGACAGGGTTGCGTTTAAGTCGTCATGGCGGCCATCGCACAAGTAAATATTCCTATAAGTGAGGATCGTGTCCCGAGCCTCAACGTTATCTTAAAGTATGATATCAAAGACGGGCTTGCAAAGTACTTTAATTCATGTAGTATTACATACCTATGCTATATACCTATCTAACTATACAGGTTTATTGGTAACCATATTAGCAAGCAGTTCAGGACCACGTCTTTGCACCTAAACAAACAACTTTTGTTCACAGACATAATAGGAATTTGAACATTTTTTGGAAAAGTTTAGGTGACGCAAAATAGAAAATCAGGTGAAAAGGTCGATCTAAGTTTGTAGTAATTATCTATGTGTTCAGTATTGTAGGAAATCAATATAACTTTTAAAGAGACGTCAACGAACGCATGTAAAACCGCTGGGCGAAGGTAGAATTTTATAATTTTACTGCTGAAGTTTTTAAAATGTGTCGATGCTGTTTCAAGCATTATTATATCACAAGACTGCGGGTGGATTGCGGGTAGATCTTGATAGTAATCATCTTTATATGTATTTACTAGCTGCGCCCCGCGGTTTCACCCGCGTAGGTCCCGATCCCGTAGGAAAATCGGGATAAAAAGTAGCGTATGTGTTATTCTAGGTCTCTATCTATGTACATACCGAGTTCTATTGCAATCAGTTCAGTGGTTTTTGCGTAAAGGAGTAACAAACATACACACATACACACACAAATACAAAATTTGACATTTATAATATTAGTAGGATTTTTACCATAATTATTGACCAACTTGCTTCGAATATTTGTTGTAAAGTTAATAATATTATATCGGTGCGAGACAACAACGACGACGTGCCAAACGAGCCGAGCGTTGCAGATCCTTACGTAATGAAAGTGTAGCTTAATCCGTAGGTGACATCTTGGATACCAGACCACTACTAAGACAAACAAAAATAAAAACAAAGCAAAACTTACACCTTTATGACTTTTTTTCTTCGTTCTTTCGGTAGCAGACCGAAAATTTTAGACATACTAAACATCAGTATTTTTTTTTACAAATATGATAGTACATATATAATTGACACCACTTTTAACTTAAACGGTAATATTTTTAATATTATGACAGTACTTTTAACATGTACGACAGTATTTTTGACACGAATGACAGTATTTTGGCTATATAAATAAAAAAGGACATTATCTTATTTTACATCGAGGGCTGACAGAGCCAGCAACACTTCGACCCAGTGGGATCTTTTGTGTTTACCCCTACCTTAATGTTTCTTACTATTTGAAGTAGTGGTCGATTGACGCGGCAACCCCACTAAGTTCAGGTGCAAGCATAGCACTTACCGATCCTGTCTTTGCTGCTAAAATAACATTAAATAGATTTGTAATGTATGTTTGTTTGTCCTCAGATGTGAAAGTATGGAGGTGGAGTGACCACGGACGGGTTGCTGAGCGCCCTGGCCCGCCTGCGTCGACCCCCGCCCCCGCTCCACTCCTCGCACCCCTCTCGCTCTGTAAGTATAGAGGTGGAGTGACCACGGACGGGTCGCTGAGCGCCCTGGCCCGCCTGCGTCGACTCCCGCCCCCGCTCCAGTCCTCGCACCCCTCTCGCTCTGTAAGTATCGAGGTGGAGTGACCACGGACGGGTCGCTGAGCGCCCTGGCCCGCCTGGGTCGACCCCCGCCCCCGCCTCACTCCTCGCACCCCTCTCTATCTATCTATATACTATCAACATTAAATACTTGTCCCATCACTAGCTGTTATTACGGTTATCTATTCAAGACTTCAAAAGGGCCCGACAGGCCGACACTAATGGAAGTGTACTTCATTAATTTAATACGCTTGTTAATATTATAGCTCTCTAGAGTCTAGAGGATTACATATTAAACAACGTCATAAAAGGATCATTTTTACAAAGGAAACGGAACCCTATTACTCTCAGCTGTCTGTCTGTCACCAGGCTGTATCTCATGAACCGTGATAGCTAGAATTTATGGAGCCGGAAGTTCGATAAAATCCCCTAGATCGTCCCAAAGCCAACATTAAAGAACTATAAACAATTAAAATACGAATGTTGGCAACATGTGACCGGAACTGATGTCAACTGTCAACTGGCAATATAGCGCGGCGCGGCACCAACTCGCGCCAACTTTCCCACTGAATGTACTAGTGTATTATGTACACACATACAACGCGATACCTACTCGTGTTACAGACGTTAGTGCACTAAACTGTAAATCGATGTCAGGTGTCTACTGCCTAGTAATAAGGCTACTAAAGTTTTTTTTAGAAACCTTGGTATTAGTGACAAAATAATAAGAAAATAAACAAATGAATTGTTTCACAGATTGAGAATAAAGCAAATGTTTATCTAATGACCTGTTTTTGAGTAGTTTTATCTAATTTAACTTTTTATCTCTTAATAGCAGGTACGTTACGTACTGAATTCAGACTTTCTTATTATTTTGGTTGACTACGAGTGTTTACAATTCGGTCTGAATATACATCATTCCATTATATTTTTATCTCACATATAAAAATCTCAATTTTCTCTTTTCGGGATGAATTGAGATATTTTAATGTGGAATGAAATTATCTTATCTTATATCTTTAAATGAGCAATTCTTGTATATATATATAATTGGAATCTCGGAATCGGCTCCAACGATTTTCATGAAATTTGGTATATAGGGGGTTTCGGGGGCGATAAATCGATCTACCTAGGATTCATTTTTAGAAAATGTCATTTTATTCGTGTTTTATCGAAACTTACTTTTTTTTATCTGAAAAATATGACTCTTCCTGACATCTATTGGCGAACTACTAATACTATTTTTTGTGAGCAATAAAGTTATTCCAGCAGATGGCGTTGTTAAGTAACACGAAGTCAATGAGTGTTTGCTTTGAGGTTAGACTAAGTAAAAAAAAAAAATACCGAGCAAAGCTCGGTCATCCAGGTACTGTGGTATAAATTTAGACTAAATGTAAGTATTTTACCCATAAATTATGCTTTTAGTATGTTGAAATTTGAAAATTCGCGGCAGGAAATACTACTTGTCTTTTATTTCATGAAAAAACAAATTGTTACGGCCTCGCCTTACCGCGCCTTACATAAGTCGCATTAGGAAAGCAATAAGAATCTTGCTCTCACAATTTTATCAGGCTTTTTAAAAAAAATATAATTTCACGGTCTGTCACCTCACTTGCTCTTAGTATAATTATGTATTTATATTTGTAGTTAAATTGTGTCGTCTTGTTTTGTCCCTAGAAAATAATCTGCTGGAAGTTTGTTCCTCAACTCACCGGTTACATTAAGCAAACCTATCATTCTCCAAAAACCGTTATTGGTTGAACTCGTGTCATTGGCAGAATTGTTTAGCGTACGCTATACAGAACGCCATAAAGAGCTGTGTTGGCTTAGTGGTAGATACCTCGACTGTCATTCTGAAGGTCGTGGGCTCGAATCCCGGCCGGCCGTGCACCAATGTATTTTTCTTAAGAAAAATGTATGCGCGCTATTTGAAATTGCTCTTACGGTGAAGGAAAACATCGTGATGAAACCCGCAACTTAGTTGGCTCCAGAAGTATTGACAAGTTCTCTCCTTTGGGACATGGTCGACTAAGTTGAGAGGGTAGTAGGTGCTGGGAAAGCCTACTCCATCCTCACGCAAAATGGACCCAATTAAAAAGAATCTAATTGCGGAAAACAGACCGTATACAAGTACAAGTACAGAACGCTAAAACAAAAAGATTGAATTGAATTAAATTGAATTTTTCTCAATAAAAACGTCATTAAAAAAATTGTAAGATTTAATTTCTGCACCATATTATGTTCGTAAACATAAATATTTAGCTCATATAATCGAAGCCTTTATTGCTAACTGTCCAAAATAATTTCATGGACCCGTTGAGAAAGGAGATATTATTTATTTTAAAATGTCGTGGATCCATTAGGAAGCAATGTATGAAAAAGTCATGGAGCTTTGCGAATAAGCCAAGCAGGTGACGGGTTCAGTTCCCGTCTCTAACAAAATATATGTTACTTAATAAATAAATAATAAATATTGCAGGACATTCCACACATCGCCATCTAGCCCCAAGCTAAGTACTAGACTTGTGTTATGGGTGATAGACAACGGATATATTACTTATATACTTTTCTTTTGTAAATATATACTTATAATACATAGAAACAACCAGACCACAGACAAATATCTAAGCATAAATACTTGTCTGAGGCGGGAATCGAACCCGCAACCCTGTGTTTGGCAGTCCGGCATGGTGACCATTGTGCCAACTGGGTCGTCAAACTTGTTTCTTGTCTGTGTGTTTCTGTATATTGTGTCGTAATCTGGAAGTGTCGTAGGTATCATATGGATAAATTAGGAATTGGTTTTTAAATGAAATTAATTTCATGGCTGAATTGGAACTAAATCAATAATAAACCGGCCAAGTGTAAGTCGGACTAGTGACAACAAATAGGTAATTACTTGAGCGGTGTTGGCTTAGTGGTAGATACCTCGACTTTCATTCTGAAGGTCGTGGGTTCGAATCCCGGCGGGCCGTGTACCTATGTATTTTTCTTAAGAAAAAATTATGTGCGCTAATTGACATTGCTCTTACGGTGAAGGAAAATATCGTGATGAAACCCGCAGCTTAGTTGGCTCCAGAAGTATTGACAAGTTCTCTCCTCTGGACATGGTCGACTAAGCTGAGAGGGTAGTAGGTGCTGGGTAAGCCTACTCCATCCTCACGCAAAAAGGACCCAATCAAAAAGGGTCCAATGGCGGAAAACAGCCTGTATACAAGTACAAGTAGGTAATTACTTGCTTACTTAAAAAAAATAAAAAAATAAGTGAGGCTCCCATACAACATGGTACGGACCCCATAGTGGCAACATAAATACATAATCTGTGAAAACAACTATGTATCTATTCACGGTTCATGAGATACAGTCTGGTGACAGACAGACGAACAGTCAAATCTTAGTATTAGGGTCCTGTTTTTACGTTAAAGGTTAAAAACGTAAGTTGTTTGACTACCATAACATAAGCCTAGTTGTAGCTCGGGGCTGGATGGAGCTGTCTAGGTACAATGTCCTGAAATATTATTATGAAAAAACTCAATAAAATATAACTGGATATCAATTCAAATGTAAAAGGTATCCAATAATCGTAGGGTGTCGCCGGTGGTGTAATTACCGGGGGTTCTATCTACCCCCTATGGGGTGATGGATGAGGGGGGGAGGGGGGGGGGTGGTTACATGGATATTTCACAATATGTCGAGTTCTTTGCAGGTTATACGTGACGATTGCAGAGGTGTATGTTATGAGGTACGCTGAGAGGGGGGGAACGGGGCAGAGTACCACTAGTATTACGCAAATCATGATAAAAAATAAATTGAATAAGTATTATTATACCTAACTATATTTTATAACTACTATTATAAAACAAGACACCTATAAATAGGTATAAAATTAAAGTCCTGACTGACTAACTGATCCGTAATATTAACGCACAGATCAAACTAATGAACGGATCTGGCTATTTGGCTACAGATAGCTGTTCTAACCTACAGGCATCCGCTAAGCATCCCTAGTAAAAGCTAGTTAATAAAATACCTATCATGTATTTTCCTGGATATATTTCAGGAATTTATTTTATCACGTAATGGCCTATTTTCAAATTACCCTTTCTTAAAATTGTGTTCACCCATGCCCCCGCCCCCTCCCCGCTTGCCGTATCCTTATTACATTCCCTCTGTCAACAAGGACGTAATTCCCTTCAAATGTTCGAATTAATTGTTTACTCTACCCATACAAGTCAAGCAGGAGCCAGCAACGTACGGTACGTACCTACCTACCGTATAATTGTGTTAAACTCAACAATTTCCAGGGAAGTCTTAATAAATCCCTGAGCCCTTGTTGTTTACATCACTCGTACGAGTACCTAAGTTTAATTCAATGATTTCATCTAGGTAATATACCTACCACATACCTAAAGTAACAGGTCTGGTATTTATTTATTAAAATCAATTGACACGATTATAAAAAACCAATTACAGCAATTGACTAATTAAGACAAATCTAACCAAACCAAAAGGTTTAGTTAATATCCAAAATGGATACGGAATGATGTCCTAAAACACACTTCTTTAGATTTGGACCTAAAATATTTGTTATTTACTTCGGTTTTGACATAATCTATCGCCTAAATCTTAAAATCAGACTTATCATTTTAAATTGGTTAAAAGACGCTCAACGTCTCCCCTACTCTCAACGAACCCCTTTCGAGAACTTTTTCGTCCCCCCAGGGTTCCGTATATTGTATTGTAGGAAGTGTACCTAAGCCCTACACTACACCTGCCCAACTCTATCGGACTGTAGTTTATTTGTTATATAAGTAGAGCACGCAGGGAACACTGTTTTGTACAAAGTGTTCTAGATTCTACGAATTCTGACTGGCTTATCAATGAATTCAGGTCGGCCATATAGACAATTACTTGGCAATAAATAATGTTGGGTAAAACAAAGTTAAAAATAAGGGCATTCGATGATTATATCGCAGACTAAAGTAAATATTGGTTACTATGGATGTTGTAAGGGCAATTTATTTTCTGTTAGCAAAGAAATAAAATATAACAAATATAATACAATAATATTAAATTAATCAAATAAACCCTACTTTCGTTTAATAAAAATTAAAAGTCCAAATGGACACAAAGAGAACTCCTAGAGAGTGTGCCCAAAAAGTGCTGGCTACGTTACGTTGGATGGCGATGCTTATAAATCCGTTGTTCGAGGTAGGAGCCAGCCCTTTGGTCACTCGAAGCTATAACTAGTCATTTTGAAATATGCATATTTTGTAATGTTGTCTTTGTGCTACAGATTCTATGAAAGTTTGAAAAATCGGCCAAGTGCAATAGTTGGCATTCCGCTACGAAATCGGTAGATGACGTTTGCATACTTTAATCGTGTCCGATGAGATAAAATAATTTAAAAGACATCCGATCCTAATTCACTAACTCGGCAGTGTATTTTGAAAGTGTCAATAATTTAAAATGTAAAATGCTGTAAGTGTGTTTCACTCCCAGACCTTTTATATTATTGCTTTTGGTTTATTTTTAATGTATTTGCGTTGTGTGTTGTACTAATATAGTGGATATATCATACCTATGTTATTATCTAAATATATGTTGTATTTATTATTTACTAGCAGCGCTCCGCGGCTTCACCCGCGTAACTCCCGATCCCGTGGGAATATCGGTATAAAAAGTACCTCATGACTGTTAATAAATCGATGTATCCTGATCCTAAGTTTAATCAAAATAGGTCCATTACTTTTGGTGCCTATTAAATGTTGGTGCCTATTAAAACAATCAAATGTTTCATCTGTATAGTATGTAGTAAAGATGAAGAGCCTGCACTGTCCCACTACAGACCTTCCCTCTTCCTTCCATTGATCACGTTAAACAACTCGACTGATTTGGATGAAAATCGGCATATTAGTAGTAGATGGAGAAGGATGTAGCATTCGTTTTGATCTTGAAATTCCCGCAGAATCGGGACCCGCGCGGGTGTTACTCCAGGCCGCAGCTACTTATACAGTAAATATAGACAGCTTACTGAAAAACTTATATGTTATGTAAGAATAATAAGAATAAAGATTTTTTTTTTTTTAATAAAAACGTTTACAAAATATTATAATAAAGAGCTAAATCACATTAAAAAACGATAAATAATAAATACCTAAACTAGGAAAATCTAAGAGACCTTTTAATATCTAATAAAAAATAAAATTAATGTCTCTTTTTTTGAACGGTGTAAAAATAAATGCTATTATCTAAAATGAGCCTCTGATCCTTGAAGAAATTCCATATTAAAATGACATCGTGTGATCGATACAGGTGCCCTGGGCAGCGGGGCGGCAGTAACCACGTCATCCGCCCTGCTAGGCGACTCCGGCCTGCCCTGGGCGGCCGCCCTGATTGATCTGTCTGTGTGTCCACTCGTCTGTGTATTGATATGGGGGTAAAGTCTAGTTGTGGGCCGCGGTTTCACCTGCGTACAGTCAGCAGACAACAGTTGGGATCACCAAACTACTACTACGAACTACAACTATTCCAATGAGGTTTTTTTTAAAATATTTTAATTCAATTTTTTTTGCCTACGATACTTTCATTTTGTCTTCTGAAGGCACGAGACATACATTAAATATTAAATAAATAATATTTTTTTCTCTGGAGGCAAAAAACCATAATAATTTGATAATTTAATTCAAATAATGAATTCGAGTAGTAAGTATAATGAATGGGTGGGATTGTGCCAACTTCGGTATTGTTCCACCACACCGGCACCGTACGTACCGTAGCATGTTGTCACACAAGTCTGGGTACACTTACGAGCAACTTGCCTTACTAGCTCGATCATAAACTCGAAGAGATCACACTGAATCTTCTCATATATAGGTGCGGTGACACACGGACAGACAGATGGACAAGAGAGTGATCTTTTATGGGTTCCTGATTTTACCTTTTTAAATACGGAACCCTAAAACTAAGTTAGAATGTGTGTCCAATCAGAACCAATGAGAAAATTCAGCAATATAAAATGTATCCCAAAAAAAGTAGCCAATTTACTCTCAAGGATTCAACGTAACTTCATACCTAGTTTCATTAAAATCGGTCTAGTTGTTTCAGAGCTACGTAAGTAAAAACCAAAAAAAATTAATCTTTATACTACTAACAAGTGTAGATGCTGACTATATCTTAGGCTTTTGTGAGCATTATTATAAAAAAGCATAAGAACCCTACGACCGTGATTATCGATCTAGCTTTTCTATTGAATTATTTTTGCACATGCTCTTGGATAAGCGTGTGTTTCAAATAGTTTGCTCGCGAGTGTATTTAGATAACATAATTTTGAAGTAGTTTGAAATGCAAACAGTTTGGAATAAATAAATATTTGTTTAGTTCAGTTGATGTCTTGTTATTTTATTATTTACTCTGTGGTTAGTTTGTTTCATTATGTATTGGTTTTACTTACTCGTTATAGTTGGTATTTACATATAAAACAAAGGCGCTTCTGTTTTCCAACATTCAGTCTAGGAATTACGGTTATTTTGTATTGAAAGCCTAAAATAAAGCCTTCTTATCATGAATGAATCTCATTAATAAATATCGTAAAGAGAATGGGACCTAAAATTAAACCTTGTGGTACTACACCTTAAGGGTTTATTTGGGCATATTCATGTCGTTACATTTATGACGTCATTCATCGCGTTACATTTACGACGTCACGTTTATCCTTCGGTTTTTACAAGTGATCTATTATTCTGATCGATTTGAATGACTATACACGAACTAAGACGTAAATAACACGTGTTTTGAGTCCTAAAGGAATCATAACAATACCTACTAATCAATATAAAATTCAAAGTCCTACAGACCGATTTAGCAACGCACACCTCACCAAAGAATCGGGCTATGCATACAAATAGTTATTATGAAGTATTGAATCGCTAAGCGGACAAAGTCCCGAGTAGAGAGTAAGTGTAGAAATAAGTAATTTACTTAAAAGCTTTGTGTTTCCTTATGTAAATATACCTACAGTATCGCGGAATAAATTAACGAACCGTTATAATTGTACTGTTTCAACATAAATATGACGTACAATTATATCTAATACTTAGGTACCTACCTATAGCTACGCTTTATTTGATGTTCTAATATTGTAAGCAAGGGAAAAACAAGGATAATTAGATTCTGGAGTCTGGTGTTTGTCCGTTGCTAGCAAACGTCCGTTTACTTATTGAGTTGTGGCCGGCCATGTCACGCTATTATATCATTTTTTAATATCTACCTACTCTACTTTGATAAAAATGATTTTTGAATTTAAATAAGGTACAAAATGTCTAAAAACTTTTGAGATTTCCTTAAGTTAAGTATGTTCTCACTAGTTCCATTGAACAGTTCCATAGTAGAACAAGTACCTAAAATTTTCAAGGAGCTTTCGAATTGAATTAGTGAATGAATTAGTGAAACTATTTTTCCCATTAGTTCCTACACAGTTTTATTAGTCTTATTTTTCATCGTCAATATATATATAAATCCGCTCTCGCGTCGTCCTCAAGCCACACATCAAAGCTGCAACGTCACTCTCTCGACGTGATATAATCAATTTGTCCCACAAGGAGTGGTAAACTCGTCCCAGTACCGCTCGCGCCCGCTCACTAACGCGATACAAATCTAATTGTGCCTCGACTCGACCTACATTACACTAGCTCTATCACTTAGGTACATTTCTTTAAAGTCTATCGATATAAAAACTTTGAAGAAAAATTTCTCAGTAATAAAATTTTCTTAGAATCTCCTTTTTTTGTCGCAAAGAATGGAAACGAAAAACGTCGTGTGTTTGTTTCTTCTACGCACAATTTTGTGATATATTTTCTTACCCTCGTAAAATCTTGATCGAAATATTTGGTTAATTTATCAAACTGCCACCCCTGGTGATGGTTTGAATGACAATATTTTTTTCTGAAATAGCCTCAATGGCGTATGTAAGATTCAGTGAAATGTTTCTATTCCACTCTAATCCACTAAACAAATCCATTAATATGGCTTTTTTTAAGTAAAAAAATATAATAGTTTACTTCATTTACGACAATATCATTTCCAACCTTCTTGACGCCGAATTTTGCTTTAAAACTACCCAAACCCTTCAAATGAAAACCGGCCTATTTCTACCGTACCTACCTTCCATTACCAATAATAATTAGTCATTATATTGGCAACATAATGTCCTCGACGCATAGACATAACGTCGGGGTCAAGCGACGCCACCTCGACATCTGGGGCAATCGGTGTCTCCTCAACACTAACCGCCTCGACCAATAACACAACCTCGACGCACCTTCGCTAGCTCGTACCGTACCGTACCGTACCCACAACGAACGGCTGGAGCTACGCCTTTATTGCCCGCTAAGTGGATCTCCATGTTATTACTATATTAAGGGGAATAAAGGGGAAATTGTCTGCTGTGTTGTGTGCGTTGCGTTGTGTTGCCTCCATACTCTTACATTGCGATATTATATAATATTACATTACGGTCACTTCTTTCTGCTTATTTATCGACAGGGAATTAAACGGAATAGGTAATATTTTGGGCTAAGAAAAGTAGACGCAATAAAACATTATAAAAATATTAAAAAATATATATGGACTAAATCTTTCAGGACACGCTACGGGATAATTTATTATTCTAAGATTTTTTTATGTGGAATGAGTGGAGATTAAGTAATGATGAGTAGGGCTTAGGGGTCATAGGGGGTATAGGTCATTTTAGGCGACAGGGAGGTACTTAAGCTTCCCCAAAATGTCCTCTTGGTCCTCTGAAAATTTCCAAAAATATTTTCTAGAATATTATTAATTTTGCAATAGATACTAAAGTATTTACGTTTGTTACAGGCGGATGGGCGTCATCAAAACTCCAAAATCCATACGTCTCGACCCTCTCCTGAATTCGTCGCAGGTAATTTATTCATTCATTCATCATTCACTCGTACAATCGTACATAACTAACTTAACAGATAATCTTCTCTATCTATCTATCTTCTATCGATAGACAAGACATTCTGACTGACTGACTGACGTATCAATGCACAGCCTTACCCGCTGATCGTAGAAACCTGAAATTTGGTATGTTCTTCGTATGACGCAGGCATGATAAGAAAGGATTTTCCGAAATTCTACCCCTTAGGGGGTTAAAAAGGGGGAACAAGTTTGTATGGGAAAACGCGATTCCTTGGTCCTTTTTCGACTTCTGTGAGGACCAAGTCCCTAGCAAAAGTTTTAATACTATTATACAGATAGATAAACGCTCTGGATTCACACAGCACTGGTGAACGGATCGGAATATTCTATAATATTAATATGTTAGAAGTTATTTTGGAAAATTGAATCTGTACGCTGACGGCAACAAAGGGCAATCTAAACATCTCAGTAAAGCAAACTTGTTGCGGTGGAAATGTATTGTTCCTTACATATCGAGGTCATGTATACAAATAATAACATACTCGTACATAGATACATACATATATAACTACGTATACGTATTGTTAATTTACCAACAACTTCGTACGGAAACCTTCGAGACTTTAATTGGCTTACGGTTACGGAAATTCACACAGGAAATTATTTGTTGACGATTTTATACAGAGTTCACTAGAGTGAGCTTTTCGGATTGAAGGCTTGTGATGTGGGTATTAGGAGGTTATGTAACGTGTAAGGTTTCTATGCGTTGTCTGGTCACCATAACACAAGTACAGTTGCTTAGCTCGGGGTCAGATAGCGCTGTATATACAACTATAATATTTGTGTGCTAGAATGTATGTTTGTTACCTCTATATGAAAAAACCACAGAACTGATTGTGATGAAACTCGATATGTAGATAGCTGAAGTCCTAGAATAAAATGTAGGCTACTTTGTATTCTGATATTCGTACGTACGGGATCGGGACTGATTAGATTAAAACCGTATGACATCCGTTACTAACTGAGCTTTAGATTCTTTATATAAATGAAAATTCTGGTTAAATAAGACTTGACTGTTAGTCCTAAGGATTGTGCCCCCCGCAGGTGCCGAGGGCAGCATGACAGTGGCACGTGGCGATGGTTCCCCCGAGCGGCTCGGAGGAGCTCTCCGGCGCCTCCACTACAAGGCGACCAGACGCGCCCACTCCGCCAATGCAAGGCACCACACTAACACACCTAGCGCCCCACCTGCCAAGGTAAGACTACCGACTAATCCCACAGGATCGATATCCGCCGGTGACTGGTTACGGACGGTAGGTATGTCACGACACGACACGTCCGCCATCCGTCATCATCGTTCATACTGTCAAATTATTGTTAATTACACCGCCTTCTACTAGTTGCTCTCCGAATTCACCCCATCAATGGGAACAAATTAATGGGGCAAGTAGGAAGACCCTACCCTACCCGATTCCATTCGCAGATGGTATCGACAGACCCAATCACGGGAATTCAATTATTTTCAGTTGCACTGGTAAAAAATATTAGATTAAATTAAAATAAAAAATATGTTAGAAATAGCAGCTAAGCCGACCTAAGTCAACAAAAGTTATACAATATTTTTGCATTCAATCATTGGAAATATTTTATTTATTACATTTGTCTGTTGATTATTTACAAAAAAACGATGGCAATGATTGTGGCGTCACTGCACAACCTGCAGTACATTTAACTGGAAAAAATACAAAATCTTCATGGAGTGAGTTCATGTGCGACAATAGCACGCGCCCCTGAATGATTCACTTGTGACACCCAGATTGGACTTATACCAGATATCCCCATCATGATCCCCTGCGATGGGGATTTCACGACTTTTGACGTGATGTTAAAATCGGTAAGAAAGGTAGGGGATCACTTGAATAAAAAATAATCAGGGTGTGACGTAATGATTAATCCATATATAAATAGTTTTAGTTATTCAGTTTGTGAATTAAAATAAGAACTCCTTGAACAACACCTTTTCACGATAACTCGATTATTTCGTAATAGTTGTTAATCCTGAGCTATGAGGGTCGAGTTCCAGCGGTAAGGGACGCGTATCCCACAGCCATTCATCATCCCGTTACCAATAATACACGCTCGGTGAACCGAACATTACTCATGTACCTACACACATCTATCAGATGGTACGGGACTAATACACGCTAATTAATGCTATATTCAATGAAGATCCGCCTGGACATGATACAGGCCTAGTTGCTTAGCTTGGAGTTAGGTGACGCTGTATGCGGTGCAGTGTCTTGCATTATTTAATATTATTTATTTTCTCTTTATCTGAAATTCTGATAAATCCGTCAATCAAGAAATGAAGTCATTTATTGCGAAGATATGTATACAATATCTTCTTATTAAGAACTGGCAGACAATATTTTAATCATATAGGTAATAAATGTAAACGTTTCAAAAAATAGGTAATAAAATAATATTTACATAGAGGTAGGTGAGAAAATTTGAACTAATACCTTTTTTTTTCATAAAATTCAGACAAACTATAAAAGGGTTGTACTATAAAAGGTCGACAGAATACATCGAAATACGTCAGTACACAATATGAAACAGACAACACAAATACAGGATATTATTTGACCGGATGTGCGGCGTCGGCCACCGGAAATGACGTCAGCTCATTGCGTGACGTCACACCGGAAATGGAGCTCTCGCTTCGCTCGCAGGAAACAGAGAGAGGGGTCGGTAAATGAGGGTACTTTGGATTTATCTGTTTATTAATACTTGATTTATTTCTGAATAGTTATAAATATTCCTATCTCTTTGTTTTTGACAAAAGGTTTTCCCCATTATTATAGCCTCATTGTTTGGGTGGGTTGGTTGAATGGGAATTAAATATTTCATTATATATTTGATCTCGTTAATCCCAGTGCGTGATGTTCACAATCCTACTTCCAGTGGTTAATTATATGGCTATCAATATTTATTGTTAAATTAGCTGCGCCCCGCGCTTTCGCCCGCGTAATAATTTTATGCGCTACTTTCTTAATTTTTTCTTTCATAAGAACCTTCTCCTAACAATAACAAACAAAAAAATAATTAGCGAAATCGGTCCAGCCGTTCACACATGATGTCGTGACTAAGGAAAATAGGGATTCAATATAGTGTGTAAGAGTCAGTTCTATCTATCAATTGTCAATGTTTATTTGTATTTATACACGAGAGAATATTAAAAACAAAACATAACACGCTATGTTTGTTCCCGACTCCGCCAAATACGTTTATTTCTTACTTCAGGTAAATAATGTAGCGATCCTCATGAATACTTCGTTACTCTGCCCTCGATACAGCGGGTGGTCTAGGCTAGGCTAGGCTAGGCTAGGCTAGGCTACGACTTAACTGGCATTAAAAGGCACGCGTTGCTATGGCAACAGGCCGCTTCGGTTCACTGAATACGATAGAATACTTAGGAAATCGTGTGGAAATTATTTTAGCATAGATAAAATATACTCGAAGAAAAAGCCTTTTTATTATGAAATAACATGTTAGAACATGACAATATGATAAAAAACATGTAGTAACGAACTGCTCTGCTTACAAAAACATAGTATTTGTGAAAATACCACAGAATCGACACGAAAAATCGACAATGTACTTATAAAGTACCTATACATACAGCCCTCACGTCATTCCACTATGATCCACCGTTGAATCTATGAATTATTTTTTCCTTTTCAATCCATCGTTTAGGGCAAAAAGTGGATCTGAATCAATCATAATATATATCTTATTCCACTTGGATCCAGCACTAAATGGAAGGGTCTCGCGACTCCCTCAGTCCACTACTACTAGGATCCACTTACTATATAAGTTTACAAGTTTTTATTTTATTTCAGTAACTAAGAGGAATACATTTTACATAATAAGGTTGGAGACTTTCTTTTAAGCGAATAACGCTTGTGTCAGAAAGCCTCACTCTTCCATATCATTATTATAATTTGATTAGTTACTTACATTTTCATATTAATCAAAAATAGAACTAAATAAAAATAATTAAAGTCTTAATAAATACATAATTAATAAATTCAAATAAATAAAAGGCCGTCCCGCAGCGCGGGACGGCCTCCGACTAGATGGACGGACGACTTAATTAAGGTCGCGGGAAGTCGTTGGACGCAAAGAGCATGCGACCGATCGCTCTGGAAGTCTTTGGGGGAGGCCTATGTTCAGCAGTGGACGTTCTGTGGCTGATATGATGATGATGATGAAATTCAAATTGTTGAAACCCTGCAAATATTAAATAAGCTCAATCAAAATCGTTAAAAATAAACCAAACTCAAGTTAAATTAAAATTAATTTGGAACAAATAATCGAAATGAAAATTACAAAATTAAACACTCACTAAAATGAGTGATAGGTGTGTATAGCAAAGTTGGAATTTACTTCCTCCTTCCTCTTAAGAGTTGGGATCGTGAAAAATCTGTGTTGTGTTTGTTTTAGAATGCCTGATTTGTGAATGAGTGTATGTATGGTTATTCTATGTACACTAGTATCCGTTCAATTTCATCATAATTTTGCGTAAGAAGCCATTCCATCAGAACCGTTTTGCATGTGTGGTAATTCATAGAATAGAGGTTTAAAACTCTGTTTAGGGAGTTATAGATGTGGGCCGACTGTCTAATAAATTGCCTCCTGGTAATCACCTTTTAATGATTGGTATAGCAATGATGTTGTCTCTTTGTCTTCTAAGTAGGGTACTTGGGTTAAAAGTAGCTTTTTTATGCGTTTTTAGAGTTACCGTATATCCACCGGTAGATAGAGTTTCAGCACGATTGGTCTGGGTGGATGCTGAAACATTCCACTGAGTAGATCTACCTGGATCCACCGCTGGATTGAATGTCACCCGCGATCCACTCCGTTCTCAGTAGAGCATACAAGACAGCCGGACCCGCTAGGCGCGACAAGCCATGTTTAAATGTTTGAAATTGATCAAAGAGTCGCAACAGCAGCACATTACGGTTCGCCGATCACTACCCCCGCCCCTCCACACCCCTCGCTCCACTCGGTGGTACCTTCGGTGTTTCCCTTTGATATCTTCGGACAAAGGGGCTTTTTTATTAAAGAAATCGAAAGAATGTTTGGCTGGGATCAGTGATTTTTGTTTACCTATGGTAGATTCTACTTTTTGATTTGGGTACGTTTCAAAATTTCTATAATACGCCCTATAAATAAAATACTTTGAAAGAAATATCAGATGATTCCACATAAATAGTGGTCAGTACCGGGTACCTCCCACTTGCCCCATTATATTAGCCCCATTGATGGGGTGAATTCATGGGAATGTAATATTTAAACACTCATCACAATTAAAATTATTTCAAATTGTCCATGTCTACCTTTGACCTACATTTGTTTTTACTTTCATTTTTTACTTCTAATTATCATTTATTTTAATCTTTAATCGAGCATGAATCTGGCTCGATCCCTCTGTTATTCATTAACCTGCTACCTGCTGTTTAGTAAATATGAAAAAAACTTTTTCGATCAAACTTAGATAAAGATGTACAAACTAAATTAGATTATATCGAAACTACTTTTTTATATTATTTGCTATACCTAATTAAAGTGTGAAAATTCCCGTGCAAACAAGATAGATAGATAGAGCATGTCCTTAGTTATCGTCCCCGAGCAGTACCGTGAGACACTCGAGCCTACTTCGACGTACTCAGATAAGTAATAAGGAGGCACTCGAGTTGGAGGACTCGGTTCCAAATACTCTTTGATATTTTTTTGGGTTGAGTGGGCGGGGAGGGTAGCTCTTGGTACTACAGCTTCAATATTTCTTGAGCATTTTTTAACCTTTATAATATAAACACCGACGTAACTCTCGATCCCGTAGGTATATCGGAATAAAAAGTAGCCTATGTTACTCCCAATTAATCAATGTATCCTCATACCAAGTTTCATCAAAATGGGTCCAGTTTCGGAGTCTATTCAATGTAAACAAACAATCAAATGATTTTATGCGGCATGTTTCTGGAATGTTTCTTGAGTCTATATTTTGGTTGTGTCGGCCTAGATCTCTAAGGTTAACGAATAACAGAGGGGAATATATTTATCTATACTAATATTATATAGCTGAAGAGTTTGTTTGTTTGAACGCGCTAATCTCAGGAACTACTTGGTTCGAATTCAAAAATTATTTTTGTGTTGGATAGTCCATTTATCGAGGAAGGCTACAGAATACTTTTTATCCCGATAGTTTCACGGGATCGGGATTTACGCGAGTGAAACCGCGGAGCTAATAATATACAGGGTTAAATGGTTATTTAATAGAAAACGATAGAGGGCTATTTCTGTACACCATAACAATCAATTTTTGTTTTTACGAATATTTTTTTGAATAAAGCTTTATAATAGAATTACCTACAACTCGATGATAAGTCTGAGACCGGGACGGGGACAACAATATATCGTCTAGTTCAAAATCAAAATTAATAATAATTCAGCAGACAGATTTAAAATATAAGTAGGAAAGTAGGACTTTGAAAGGATGAATACTTATTCAAGACGCATTTAAAGGAGTTCCACTGACCTCGATCTTAATTGGGCCCCGGTCAATATATTATACAGAATACAATTAGTTCACCGGGTGGTACCTACATCTACCTATCACACTGACCTCGACATTTAATACCCTTTCATCTACTGACCGGTTTATTGGGCGTAACCCAATTTATTGTTACTTTAGTTAAGGAATAATAGATTAATCCATTTTTTATTTCATTTCGTTTTAAATCTGCCCCAAAATAATGGTAATGGGGCAAATATAATTTCAATATTCCCACTCATTTCACAATATAGGGTCAAAATATTAGGGCAATGGGAGAGATCCTAAACTATGACGCAAAACTATGTTATATTGACTTGACTCATCATAGCGCTCTGTTCCACTCTAATCCAATGAACAAATCCATTAAGGGATTTGTTTCTATTTTTGTTCTATTGTAATTCATTACCGCGATGTATTAGATTCCACTGCTATTGAATATTCCGTTGTAATTCATTCCGCTCGTAGATGTACTCGTAGCACCCGCGTAGCTATCTCGTAGCAAACGCTACGGGACACTATTCTACACAATAAAGTTTTGTTCAGCGATAATTGTTTTTAGGGTTTCGTACCCAAAGGGTAAAAACGGTACCCTATTTCTAAGACTTCACTGTCTGTCTGTCTGTCTGTCACTAGGCTGTATCTCTGAAAAACAATTCATTTGTTTATTTTTCCATTATTTTGTCACTAAAATCAAGGATAAAAAATCCTTTTAAGTTGCTCTTATTACCCGCAGGTACGTTATAATAAATCCGAAAGTTTGTTACCTATAATTGTTTGGTTTGTTCCCTCTTCACGGTCAAACGACTTAACTGGACCGATTTGGATGTAAATCGGCATAATGGTAGTTTAGGGGATGGAGAAGAAACATAGGATACTTCTGATCCCTACGCGGGTGAAACCACAGGGCGCAGCCAGTATATACATTAGCAACTAATGTCTAAATGAATGGATAATAATAGATATATAAATAAATAAACACTTTAGTTGTACAATACACAAAACTTTGAAAATAACAAAAAGGACGAGAAAGCTGAACTACGAAATTGTACAAATAGGCGACCTTATCGCTTAAAGCGATTATTAGCGTGTAATGATTAGTATCGTTATTTCCTAACGCCTTACAATATTTAAAAAGCAATTTATTTCATATATAATAGCATCGCTCGTTCGAAGCCAGCCGGCAAAATACCTAGTGTTTAACGGCCATTACGTCACAGGAGTCACTTACTAAAACCAATTTTTTTTTTTTAGGGTTCCGTACTTCAAAGGGCAAAAAAAGAACCCTTATAAATCACTTTCTGGTCCGTCTGTCTGTCTGTCCGTGTGCCACCACCGAGTGTCTCAGGAACGGGTGGACCTAGGGAATTTAATTCATATTAAAAATTGAGGTCCATTGTTCATATTAGGTGTATAAAAATCAAGTGAGACAATAGGATAAAAATATATGGGCCAATTTACATTTTCTCGAAAACTTGTTAGTTCTTACCAGTTCTTACAGTTTATAGCAATATGCTCGAATTTTAACCTTCATTAGTTGCATTCTCCATTAACGTAATGGATAAAGTATGATGGAACACCCCGAACCACCTTCTCATCACAAAACTCCTGAACCATTGAAGATAAAATTTGGAGATTTGAGATTTTTTAGTTTGTCTTGCAAGGATTAATCAAATTTTCAGAAGTGAGGATCTGATGACGATCTTAACCATTTATTTATTTATATTTAATTTATTTTTTATATTCTAAAATAATATACATCGATATCAAAACTTCTTGCAATATAGCAAAACTTCGTGCAGTATCTTAATACTGTCCCGTGTATTTATTCATGTGTGCTTTCGAAATTTGAAATTTGAAAGGCCTTAAGACACAACAGGAATTGTAACTTAAAATGCCACGGTGCATCCAATAGAAAGAATTACGGCAAACAAATAATGCCTTCACATGGAACCTCTAAAGCGTCTCGAAAACGGGATATTTAAAAAAACGCACTGTGACAGAATATTTTCAAAAGTGCGCGTTTCACTTTAAGACCAATACTTATCGATAGAAAGCATAAAGGCAAACAAAAAATGTCTTCACACTGGAAGCGTCTCGGAAACAGAGTATTCAAAGAAAGGTGGTGTCTATGATTTTCCAAAAATGCTCGGTGCACTTCGAGACCCATACCTATCGATAAAGGGCATTACGATGTATAAATAATGCCTTCACGCTGGGCCCCTAAAGCGTCTCGGAAACAGGGTATTCAAAGAAAGGTGGTGTCCCATACCTATCGATAGAGGGCATTACGGCGTACAAATAAAGCCGTCTCACCGGAACTCTAAAGCGTGCTTTAGAGGTTTGGTATAAAGGTATTATTTTTTCACCATAATGCCTTCTATCGATCGAAATAGGTCTCAAAGTAAACCGTGAACTTTTGGAAATACTCGGTCACACACAATTGATTTCTTTTGAAAATTCAGTTTCTGAGACGCTTTAGCGGTTCGGTGTAAAATCATTATTTGTTCCCCGTAATACCCTCTATGACATAGGTCACAAAATGCACTGCGCAAAAAATCTCTATGCTAGGCTCCTGTACTAAATGTCCGGATTACTTTGGGTAGAGGAGGATTGCAGAGAAACTCCGAGCAGAGGAAACGTCAATCTACCAAGGTGACATTGGCAATTTATGCCACAGATCACTTTATGATTTCTGCAATGTAAACAATGGTTTCCGATTTTCAGTTTGCTTCAGTATCGGCAACTGATCTGTGGAATCACATAGTATAGCTGCACTTCCTGAAATGACAAATTCGTCTTCTTAAACAATGACATACTAAGTTGTCATCGCCTGGAGAGGAAAAAACGTAGACCTCCATTAATCGGGTAGTGGAGCCTGAGTGGAGGTAGACTTAGTGTGTCGATTATCCTGTTTCGTAATTTAATTCGTCTTATTATGCAACGTGACTTGGCTCAGAGTAGTCAGGTTGCAGCAGAAAGTTTTTGACACCGAAATTTTAACTAGGTGTGTGCTGAGGAACAAGTTTTTATCCCCAGGATACCACTGATATCAATAAATTTTTTTCGGTTTCAAGCGCATTCATTTTCCAGTGAGACACTCAGTTGCGAATACGCAAATGACAATCAACAAGGTGTAAGGCCAGACTTGCGCACCGCAGGCTTAGATCTCACCATAAGCTGCTTCAGTCACAGTCAGCTGTACCTATTCGGCTCTGTCGAGTGTGAGTGACGCAGCTAACATGTTCGTATATTGTTCCAAAGACGGGGCGTTACCTACAATGTTGTGTACAAGAAAAGTTTGTAGCTTTCATAATATAAGGACACGCGTATTAAGTAAGGTAGGCAATCGCAAACGTTCTAAATAAAACAAAACCACCACGCGAATGAAGTCGCGGGCAACAGCTAGTAATAATAATAAATAAATAATAAATGATTGCCTTAACCTTGGCAAGCTTAAGGTTGGATTAGCTACATCCGTTAGAATTGTGTCAACTTGGTGTAAAATACAAGACGTTTCACGGACTCCACTGCGGCTATACACAGGTTACATATATTCTTGTTTCCCGGTACATAATCCTCACGGCTTTTGAAATAATTGTAAAGGATAAAAATAATTTACGCAAAATGTTAGCAGAATCTCACCTAAATCTTAAATGAAATTTCAAGGAACAATCAAAAAATAAAAATAAAATAGAATTCTGTATGAAACAGAATGTATTTATTTATTATAATAACATTGAAAGCCTCAAATGAGATGTCGCGGGGAAATATTGGGATCAGAGGCCCTACCACGAGTTGCTTACAAACTCGATCAAACGTAACATATTGGAAATACCATGAAATTTTTAAAGATAATACTGCAATCGGCCGCAATAGATAGTTCCCGTCGACTTTTCTATAGCTTATAACAGTATCTCTTTTAAAGGCTGAGTGACCAACATTTATTTTGGTTATTGCCCTGAACTGAAAATTTAGGCAAGGGCATAACCCTACAGTTAATCCATTTCTAAGCTACCGTATTTTGTATAGATAACTGAAATAGACAACGCGGCAGAGACAGAGATATACTCAAAATCAAAACTCATTGGTAATTCATTTGGATTCATACAATTTGCATGAAATCACTTAGAAGCATCCTAAAACCTAGTAAGATACTGTTTTTACCGACTTCAAAAAAGGACAATGTTCTATGTTTTATGACTGTTTGGGCCTATATTTATTCAACTTCTTTGTTGAATCGATTTCGATAATTATTTTTAAGGGTTTTAGTCTCGCGTATTCTGATTCCAGTAATATTTTAAAACTTCACAGGAAATTATTCAATACGGTACGATTGATCGAGTATATAAACAACTCGTGGTAGGGGTTCAGATAAATATATGGGTTTAGGGTGAATGAAAGGAAATAAATGGGACTTCTTCGCAAAGTGGATATGCTTAGGGATATATTTTCTAGGCGGGATCAGTCTACCTGTTCAAAGTATGTGGTAAACTGATCCCACTGGATAAGTAGGTACAGTCTACCAAAGTGATATTATTTTAACACGTGAAATTAATATACATCGTTTTTTGCAGTTTTTTCAGAATTGAATCATTTGAGAATTCGTTTTGAAAAGGGATGAATCAAACATCTGAAGATACATTCTAAATAAAAATGAATGTTGTACTTACCTGTGGTGGAAGTTGCATTTTATTCATTTAAAAAGGGACCTCGTCACGTATTATCCCACCTTTATATTTTTCTTCATCCATTGGACTTAGTTTTAATTTATTGGAAACTTGCTTTTACCCGCGACTTGTCCGCGTAAAAGTCGAAAATGGACCAAGGAACATCACGTTGTCCCCCCCTATTTCACCCCCTTAGGAGTAACATTTTGGAAAATCCTTTCTTATTAGATGCCTACGTCATACAAAGAACACACCCTCCAAGTTTCAGGTCTCTACGATTAGCGGTTTAGGCTGTGCGTTGATCCGTCAGTCAGTCAGTCAGTCTTTCAGGACAAAGCATTTTATATGTATAGATATCAAATTCGATCTAACAAATTAGTTATAATATTATTATGGTAAATATAGTAGACCAATATTTTATATGTTAGGTATGGTATAGTATAGTATGGTAGATATGAATGAATGAACCGTCGTTGTGGGTCATCGACCTCGTATCGACCGTCGCATCTAGGTCACCGCTGACAATGCAGGCCGCGGAGGGGGGGGGGACCAGATACACACGTGGGAGATCGTATTATATACGGATATATTACTTCCCATGTCCTCGGGGGTGTTAACTCCATGGGGATATTAAAGGCAGCTAAATAAAAAAAAACACATTGAAAACGTAAAAACGTCTCGAAAGCAATTTCGAGATAAAAGCTTTTTATAAAGAAGTAGGTAAGTACATAAAAGTCTGCGGTTTTGTTTATTTTTTACAAAAATCATACATGATTAGTTATTAAAAAAAACATTTATTTTGTGTATACTCGTGCTCATGTTATATGTACGAAACAAGTAATTAAGAGTAATAGAAAGGTTACCAATTTTGCTTTTAAACGATATCATTCTGGAGCGACACGGGCGGTTCGGGCGGGCGATATGTTGACTTTTGAAAATGTTATTTTCTGACTCCGGTGAAAAATTCTTAAAATGTTGTAAACTATCCGAGAATACTACCTTCCCAATAACAGCCAATAAAGTACCTACTTTAAGTTAAATGCCTAGAAGTGTTTAAATACATTATCTTTTTAACATTGCAATAGAATGCCTATAATTTACCAATTATACATTGATTGAAAATAATTATGGAATGAGTATCATTAATTAACTTTGTTACGTGTAGGTACTAATATACATGTTAAGTGAAACCTAACGCAACTCGCAACTCCCAGGGAGGTACTACAGACATGGCCGAAGGGTGAGGGGCTGGTGGCCATTCAACTAACTACTATTTCATTACAAATTAACCTTTAATAATAAATAGAAATTAATCTATGAAATGTGAATGTGGATTAGACGTATATATTAGTCACCGGCCAAGCGTCAATTGTCAAGCCTGCACGATTATGGTAAATGTGGACCAATCACAAATTAGTTTTTTAATCACTAATTGATGATTGGTCTGTTATTGATAACGTGGGAGATTAATCGTGGCTAAATCGCAATATTGTAGATGACATGTAATTTTAACCTTTTACATAAAAAGGGGGGGGGGGGGGAACAGGACCTAAACGTGGGTATGTATTGTAACACTTACATATAGTAAGTACACCAACACTTACATACAGAAGCTATGAGAGTTAATCAGATAAAAATATTCATATTATTCTAATTCTAGACTAAAATAAAGATTCTGATTCTTAAACGTTCAAGCGAAATGCAGCCAGTGAGAGCTGACCGACGCTTTTGACGCTTACGCATCGTCTGGCTTGAGGCTTGCGTCGCCTGACTTAGCACCTACGAATTCCCTAGCTGGCATATAAAACCATTTATGTGCAAAAACTCCATAATAAAACGGAGGGAAAAACATTAGTAGCTTATTTAATTTTTTTTCATGTGAGGAAAAAGAGGGATAAAATCAACTAACCAATTGAAATCCTGCGGCCGTCCTTGCACCTTGATATTTCATAATTATCCCTCGCACGAGATTTGAATTTACGTTAATATATTATTTTAATCTAGCGTATGAGCCAGAACTTAGCCAGTCATGTCTGCGTCTGCGGCTGTCAAATACGTGATCATTTTACTGATACACTTGCTACTGGTTAAAACCGTCAAACAAGAATATGGGTCCAGAGTTGAAGCGGTCTCAAACGTCGGAGAGGGAAATCTAAATGTGACAGAACGCGTTGGAAGACACGGATACAATGTGGAAGAGCATACAGCTGTTACAGAAGATGGGTACGTCCTTCAATTGTTTCGAATCAATAAACATAATAAAAGAGGTCCTCCAGTTTTACTCATGCATGGGCTGCTACTAAGTGCTGATGCGTGGGTCGAAGCCGGTCCTGAAGCGGGCCTCGCTTACTTCCTTTCTGATCTTGGATATGACGTCTGGTTAGGGAATGCCCGAGGAAATACTTACTCTAGAAAACATGTCACTTTAGACCCCGATCACGACGCCGAGTTCTGGCAATTCAGTCGTGATGAGATGGGTCATTATGATCTCCCAGCTATGCTGGATATGGTGCTCGATGTGACCGGTGAACAGCAGCTGTCTTACATAGGATTCTCTCAAGGGGCTGGGACTTTCTTCATGATGTGTGATTATAGACCAGAGTATTGTAACAAGGTAAAGATTATGATAGCTATTGCACCGTCTACGAGACATACTCTCACGACGTCTCTAATCTTCAGACCCTTGTCGATAGCCTACGAGGCCAAGGAAACAGCCTTAGATGTACTAGGGCTTTATGAAGCTCTATACCGAGGTGGTCTTCTCCAGTCATTTTTAAATACATTCTGCCCCACATCAGACGCAGCGACTGCCATTTGCGAGCAGGTGCTCTTCATATTAGACGGCTTCCATCCTGGCTCTAAGACTCTAAACACTTTAATAAATGCCTTCGGCCACTTTCCAGCTGGAACTTCTGTCCAAAACATGGCTTGTTACGGCCAAGCTATGCTGTCGGATAAATTTCAGAAGTTCGACTTCGGGCCTGCGAAGAATAACGAAGTGTACGGTAGAGACAGACCTCCGGAATACAACCTCGGTGCTGTGACTGCACCTGTGGTTGTTCTGAGCGGTCGGAACGATGCTATAGTCGATATAAGAGATGTGAAGTGGGCAGTGCCTCGTCTGCCTAATGTGGTGCAAGCGATGGTGGTGGAGAATCCCTTGTGGACGCACCTGGACAACACGTACAGCCGTCTCGCGCCGCGATACACCTTCCCACAGATAGAAATGTACTTAAATATGTATAATTATTTAAATAAATAACTATGACTTAATATGTTATTTATATTATTCTACTACTAACCTACTTGTGGCGGCTGGAGGCACTGGAGATTCTTCGTGAAATGTTTAAGATCCCCTGCACCAGTTTCACTTCTTACAATAAAGTCATAAAGATGGCGGTATATAAACGACATCCAATGCGTAACATTACTCTCTTAGGCCACCTATAGAAGGGCGCGCAGTATGAGTTTCACAGAACGATACTGGAAGGACAGATTCAGGGGAGAAAGGCCCAGGACATGGAGAGACGACCGTAGTAAAACGACATTGATGACTAAAGACCCTGAGCACTTTCATCAATTGATCGCTGATCGTCTTCAAAAGATAGCACCAGATGATGATGGCCTTAATACTTAATATTATAGAAAAAAGCTACCCGCTTAACAGAGGAAAATCAGTTTTCCACGCTGGTAACACTCAAACGATTTGAATTTGTCCCAGAATATTTTACTATTTTATTAGTTTTTAAGCTATTGCATAGCTTCTATCGCGGGCATTGAGCGCGGGGACCGAATCCAGAAATTCCGTAACGAAAAAACCTCACGCTCTCTTTGTTGAAGTTTCGCGCCATCAATTGTCAGTTATAACTGACGGCGCGAAACATGGAAATCTGAGTCTTATTAGTAGGACGTTATGGTATTTTGTGTATGAATAGCCCAATGACAATCTCAGCGCAACTAAAACCGTAGTTTTGTCAACATCTAATTGTTAATTAGTGTATAAATACGTAGATAGGGTTAAAATAGGATCAATAGATCTGATCGAGATCTATCAATTATACAAAGAGACCATGAATCTAAGATCAATAATTTCTGAGATATAGCCAGAGAAATGCTAGATGCGAACGTCAAATTTTATGAAATGAAGAGCTCGATGAGCTCTATCATTTCTGCACAGAAAGTCAAAGTCTTTTTTTTTTATTCATTTGGATGCATTTTGTACATAGGTCACACAGAAATGTTTTAAAAACTAAGTTAAACTAAGCCCACCAATGGTGAAGAAGGCACAAAAAACCCATGTTTTTTTTCATGTGATCACGCTGACAAAGGTCATTATTACAAATATTTGAAGGTATTATTTGACATGAATCAATTAAAGTCACGTCCATGGGTTGTTATCATTAAGGTACGAAGAGGTATAGTACGCCTTACTGCACAATTAGTGCCTTATAAAATTTTTAAATTTATTAATGGACATGACATAATAGAGTAGAGCACAGATGTGTTATTAAACGACGCGTTTATTTTCCGGAGCCTACTACCAGGTACGGTCAGTTCATCCTTTGAAGTTCAAGTTGAAATTATGAATATCGCTATATTGCGAAAAATATCAGGATTATTATGAAGGTAGCGCAAGTTTTCGTAAAAATATTGTGAATAGAGCGATAATATTTATCTCTTTAAAATTTTCTCCAAGTTATTCCCTGGGGCCCATTTTGTAGAAAGCTCGGACAGCTCTCTTTTGCAAAATGAAAATAGCATCAATATCTGCAGCACACCCCTACAGTAGGATGCCATACGACATGACACTGTGGAAGTAGCTGAAATAGACTAGGCGACCAGTCTCAATATCCGAATTGAATTTTCTTAACGGCGTAAGCGGCAGAACTAAGTCTATTGGACAATGCTTCCACATGCGGACCCCACTGCAGCTTAGCTTAGCGCTGGCTAATTTTTAATAAAATAATAATTACATTTTTGGTAGGTGTTCGTCAATTTAACAGGCGACAAATGACGCTCTCACAAACAATGCGCGGGAGCAGGATCGTAAACCCCGGCCCCCCGTTCCCTACTTCAGTCGCCGCGCTCACCCCTGCATTGCGTGCATTCGTACTTGGATGACGTCACACTTGAAGCGTGGAATTTACCTACTAGTTGCCTCACCTATACAATACACAGGTATTATTTAACTATTTATCAGTATTCTTGAAGTAAATTCAAATACGTATCACAAAATAGGTAAGTAACAAAGTAAAAAACAAATTTGTATTCGCGTAGTATCAGTAGTAGAGGGAACATTAGTACTGAGGAAAAATACTGTCTATTCCGCTGGCTTTGAATATCATTGTTAATGGAAAAAAGTAAAAATCAATAGAAATACGGAATTTCGAAGTTTGACTTTAAAAAAATTGACTTGGTATGGGCCAAATATTCTACAAATTCATACCCAAAGTGGGCAGTAGGTATCGCAGGAGAAACCGCGCGGCGGATCTAGTGCGATATAAAACGCAATGCTCTTAACCCGTCGACAGCATTACTATAGTTGATCCATTTATAAATAAACAGACCGATCCTATCCCTAACAGGCATTAAGATAGTGCCCCTTTTACCCTTAAATTAGGGTAGGATAGGGTAAACGGGGGTAATTTGTGACGTTTTACAGATCTACCCTCCGTTATCTGTAGGTTTTGGTTGTGATTTGGTGAACGTTCTTGGAGCTGTCTTTTACACTTTGCTTCATCTAATTATCCTACTAATCTATACATATAAAATGCTTTGTCCTGAATGACTGACTGACGTATCAACGCACAGCCTAAACCGCTGATCTTAGAGATCTGAAACTTGGAGGGTGTATTCTTTGTGTGATGTAGGCATCCGATAAGAAAGGAGTTATCAAAAAGTTATCAAAAATGGGGGGGCGGTGGCGAAGTTTGTATGGGACAACGTGATTCCTTGGTCCATTTTCGACTTTAACGCGGACGAAGTCGCGGGCAAAACCTAGTAGTTATTATAAATGTAAAAGCGGTCTGAACTTTTAGTATGGGAGCTTGGCCTTGCACTTCATTCATGTAACCTTCCATTTTCCCTCATGTTCCCCTAATTATTAATTTAAGGAAAGATGCCACGAAATTTTCCGTTTTCTTTGGGTGATTCTGTTTAGAGAATACGATATCGATAGTCGATAGACAGCATAAGAACGCAGAAATAATGCCTTCACACCAAACCTACCAACGAAATGAACAATTTGGGAAAAATCTTGGACATTACGTTTAATTAAATATCCCGTTTCCCTTTCACTTTAGAGGTTTAGTGTGAAGGCATTATTTTGGTCTTTTCGATGCCCTCTATCGATGTAAGTAGATCTATTTTGTTTTATTTTTAAGTTCGAGATTTGGAGCAATTTTTCATAGCAATGAATATTTTGTATTGCTTTTAAAATATATCAGGCAGTATTTTTAAAGTAGTTACCTAAAGATTCCTTGGCAACGATTATTCTATACCGTATCTATACTCATATACATAATTATTTTAGTTTAGTATTGTATAAAGTAATAGTACATTACGATATAAGTGTGGTAAATTGATCTTTGCATAGAGGCGGTTTATGACGCGCGAGCGGCAGCGAGCGTGTTATAGAAGCCAAGATGCAAATATCAATTTCACACGTATATCGTACGACGTTTTTTATCACAGTTGCGAATAAAAGAAAAGACTTGAAAAGAAAACAAAATAATAATTAACAAAATATTTGTGATAACTCTATGTTTACATTTTTTTAAGGCAATATTTTTTTGTTAATTATGCTCCGGAAAGGCCAGGCTAAAGACTTTTAACCTATACATCCTCGTGTGACATACATTATTTTTTAGGGTTTTTCTATTTGTTTTTGCGTCGGGGGTTAAGAACAAAATACAATGGTACGGAAAAACAATATATTTAAGTAAAGAAAAAACAAAAAATAAACAACTCAATTTTTAATCGTTTTCTAAGTCATTATCACGTAAAATTTTCGTTCGTAAACCGACTTTAGAGACAACCATTTTTGCTAGCTAAAAAACTCTTTGGTACCTACCTTTTCGGGATAACTTTACAGCACTAGTTAACAAATCTAAAACGCACGCGTGCATAATATGTTGGATTATGAGCCTAAAAGCCGTTGAATAAGATCCACTTTATGAGCAACTGTGATAAAATAGTACATTACGATATAAGTATGGTAAATTGATCTTTGCATAGAGGCGGTTTATGACGCGCGAGCGGTAGCGAGCGTGTTAATGAAGCCAAGATGCAAATATCAATTCCACACGTATATCGTACGACGTTTTTTATCACAGTTGCGAATAAAAGAAAAGACTTGAAAAGAAAACAAAATAATAATTAACAAAATATTTGTGTTAACTCTATGTTTACATTTTTTTAAGGCAATATTTTTTTGTTAATTATGCTCCGGAAAGGCCAGGCTAAAGACTTTCAACCTATACATCCTCGTGTGACATACATTATTTTTTAGAGATTTTTCTATTTGTTTTTGCGTCGGGGGTTAAGAACAAAATACAATGGTACGGAAAAACAATATATTTAATAAAAGAAAAAACAAAAAATAAACAACTCAATTTTTAATCGTTTTCTAAGTGATTATCACGTAAAATTTTCGTTCGTAAACCGACTTTAGAGACAACCATTTTTGCTAGTTATAAACTCTTTGGTACCTACCTTTTCGGGATAACTTTACAGCACTAGTTAACAAATATAAAACGCACGCGTGCATAATATGATGGATTATGAGCCTAAAAGCCGTTGAATAAGATCCACTTTATGAGCAACTGTGATAAAAAATTATATTCCTTATAAGTACCTACTTACTTAAGTGACTGATCGTCACGTAATTTAAACAACTAAAAAATTTAAACAACATACAACTTTTGTTCTACGACTGTAAAAATACGAAAAAAAATGAAAATTTTGAGGTTATGTAAATTAAAAAAATTCGCAGATTTTTTTAAAACAAAGGTCATTCAGACTAAGAAACAATAGATAAAACTTACAAAATAAGTAAAACTTTAAGGTCAATGACCTCTCTGTGTGAGGAACAACTGATTTTCAGGTAAACCTAACATCAAATTTTTCAAAATAATGCTCTAATTTCCAAAAGTCGTAGAACAAAAGTTGTTTAGCCCTCAATGGCTGCTAGTATAGTTACTATTGTTACTAATAACCCTGTATATTCCAATAAACATGTATACATGCAATTAAGGTATATTGTTGAATTTTTGGGAGTAACAAAGGCTAGTTTTTATCATATTTTTACGGGATGGACTTACTCGGGTGAAACCGAGGCACGCTGCTAGTACATGATTAAAAAGGTCTTTATCCGACCTTGGGTTCTGATAAACGCTACTGAATTTAACATTATAGACAACAGCCGAGGTATCGGGTACACCTCCTACCGTCGCCGACGCCTATAGATCGACAGCTACGTTATTAAATATATTATAAACCAAGGTGAACATCAAAACATTCCTCGTGTACAGAACTTGTTTGCAACGTTTTCCTTGATGCCTGTTACTTGTTTATAACACAACAGTACAGTTTCCATCGAATAGGATCAGGTGGATTACTCTTAAACGTTGAAGTGAAATGCAGCCAGTGAGAGATAGCGGGCGCTTTTCACGATTGCGCATCCTCTTGTTTTAGGTTTGATTTAGCACCTATCATTTCTCAGGCTGCACGAGTATAATACCATTTATACGCACTATCCGCGTATTTAATATAAAACTGGTTATAAAATACAAAGAAAAACATAAGTAGCTCATTCAAAGTTTTGTTTCATGTTAAAAAGAGGGGGAAATCAACTAACCAATTGAAATCCTGCGTCCGTCCTCGCACCTTGATATTTCATAATTATCACTCGCACGAGATTTGAATTTACGTTAACATATTATTATTTTAATCTAGCGTATGAGCCAGAACTTAGCCAGTCATGTCTGCGTCTGCGGCTGTCAAATACGTGATCATTTTACTGATACACTTGCTACTAGTTAAAACCGTCAAACAAGAATATGGGTCCAGAGTTGAAGCGGTCTCAAACGTCGGAGAGGGAAATCTAAATGTGACAGAACGCGTTGGAAGACACGGATACAATGTGGAAGAGCATACAGCTGTTACAGAAGATGGGTACGTCCTTCAATTGTTTCGAATCAATAAACATAATAAAAGAGGTCCTCCAGTTTTACTGACGCATGGGCTGCTACTAAGTGCTGATGCGTGGGTCGAAGCCGGTCCTGAAGCGGGCCTCGCTTACTTCCTTTCTGATCTTGGATATGACGTCTGGTTAGGGAATGCCCGAGGGAACACCTACTCCAGAAAACATGTCACTTTAGACCCCGATCACGACGCCGAGTTCTGGCAATTCAGTCGTGATGAGATGGGTCATTATGACCTCCCAGCTATGCTGGATATGGTGCTCGATGTGACCGGTGAACAGCAGCTGTCTTACATAGGATTCTCTCAAGGGGCTGGGACTTTCTTCATGATGTGTGATTATAGACCAGAGTATTGTAACAAGGTAAAGATTATGATAGCTATTGCACCGTCTACGAGACATACTCTCACGACGTCTCTAATCTTCAGACCCTTGTCGATAGCCTATGAGGCCAAGGAAAAAGCCTTAGATGTACTAGGGCTTTATGAAGCTCTATACCGAGGTGGTCTTCTCCAGTCATTTTTCGGTACATTTTGCCCCACATCAGACGCAGCGACTGCCATTTGCGAGCAGGTGCTCTTCATATTAGACGGCTTTCATCCTGGCTCCAGAACTCGAGATACAGTAAGAAATGCTGTAGCTCATTTTCCAGCTGGAACATCTGTCCAGAACATGGCTAGTTACGGCCAAGCTATGCTGTCGGATAAATTTCAGAAGTTCGACTTCGGGCCTGCGAAGAATAACGAAGTATACGGTAGAGACAGACCTCCGGAATACAACCTCGGTGCTGTGACTGCACCTGTGGTTGTTCTGAGCGGTCGGAACGATGCTATAGTCGATATAAGAGACGTGCAGTGGGCAGTGCCTCGTCTGCCTAACGTGGTGCAAGCGATGGTGGTGGAGAATCCCTTATGGACGCACCTGGACAACACGTACAGTCGTCTCGCGCCGCGATACACCTTCCCACAGATAGAAATGTACTTAAATATGTATAATTATTTTAATAAATAACTTAATATTTTAATTTAATTGTTGTACTCTTACCTACTTATTATAATAAAAAACCTCTAATCATTAATATTTCATTCTTTGAATGAACAATTTTAAGCCAATTTGAATTTTGCCTTTGATTTTAAGTAATTAAATCGCTACACTGTAAAAAGAATATATTTTATATTATTTTCTAAATTTATTATTTTAATCTATTTATTTCACTGGTGTTGCTGTGCTTGAAGCTGTCTTTTAGACTTTGTTTCATCTAATCATTTTACTAATGTATTAAATGTGAAAGATACATGTCATTTGGGATTTCTTTTGCCATAAGATAGGACCCACAATAACCTCCTATTATCCCCGAAATTGACACGATTATGAATTTGAGGGAAAATGTCATGTAAATACGCATTTTTCTCTTTGGGAGATTTTATTTGAAGAATACCAATCGATAAACGGCATTATAAAGAATCAAATATCTTCACACCTTCGTCACACCAATCTTCTAAAAGCGTCTTTGAAACGAACAACTTGAAGAAAATCGGACATTACGTTTCGATGAATATCCAATTTCCGAGACACTTTACAGGTTAAATGTATAGGCATTATTTGTTCGTTTCGATGCCCTCTATCGCTATCGATTGATTCCTATGGATTACAAATTTGTAATATTTGAGATTACCTATCGAGGAATTTATTCATAGCAATACAACATTTTGCATTGCTTTTAAAATACATCAGGCATTATTTTTGAAGTAGGTAAGTACCTAAAGGTGGCAACGATTATATTATTCTAACTATACCATATTATCTGTACTCATATACATGATAATACTTAGTTTAATCTTTTTTAGAAAAAATATTTCTAACTAGCCCCGCGGTTTTACCCACGTCCTTGCTACACTATTATATGTATTCTGTGAAGTTTGTGGACGCGCGGACGCGTTCGTTTCGTCACGGGCAGGCGAACCGGGGCCGGAGTTTTCTCGAGCGGCTCCAGTGTTCCGTTAATTACTCAGGTTCTACTAATTGGATGTAGATAAAGAGAGTATACCACGACTTAACCTCGAAAATTGAGCTATCCAATAATTATAGTGAAAACCAGATTTCAATTGGTTTAGCCGTTTTAATTGTCTAAATAATAGACAAACCGACAGACAGTTTGTAATTTTAGAATCTTCTAAGAACAAACACAGCAAATAAAAGAATACAGCCGTTCACGCGCGATGCGATTACAAATGGAAGTAGGTAATACCTAGCTAATAGATAAGTCCACCCAAACTCTTCCATTATTATAATAAATACTTACCTAAGTTGAACCTCTGATTTTGCATTAACCTCTTGGTGGGATGGAATCACCTACTTTTTCTTCAATTTAGATTTTATACCGCTGAGTGGTGAATTTCGTTGGAAATTTAACAAATAGGTTTCCATGAATTTCAATTAGTTGCCTAGATAGACAGACAGACCACTTGACATTTCCTTATATTTGTACACTTATATTACTAGATAAAAGTCAAGTTCATTATAATTCTGGAAATGTGAACCTACGACGCCTCTTACATTCTACGACTCAAGTAGTTAGGACAATTTTTGGACATCATCAATAAATAATATCCCGTGGCAGATTGTAAACTCCTCCCAAACATTGGGTTTCGTAGGGTCAACAATGCTTTACGACTACCGCTCTCAATAATGTGGGTTGTTGAAACAGAAACAACGGACGATCAAAACAGACACAAAAATCGATCGGCACTGAAACAACAGGCGATTGAAACGGAAAAAAAAGACAATCGTAACGGAAACACAAGACGATCCAAAAATTAAACTAAAAAATGGTTGTCTGTAAAGTCGGTTTACGGACATAACTTTACGTGATAACGTTATAAGAACTCTTTTGTATCGTTTACATTACCATTTTGCATATTTTAATATGTCCCTATGGTTACGTTGTCAATAATGGTAACATGACATGACGTCATACTGTTTTGTGAATGCATCGATTTATAAGACGTTATCACGTCAAAAACGGTTGAAACCAGATGCAAAAAACGGTTGAAGCAGATACGAAATTCATAATTATGTATAAAATCAAAGACAATATTAATATTTTTTTTAATTGTGTCGGCCATAATATATCCTTAGTGTGATTTCGTACAGTAGGCTTAGACCTTTAGTTGACACTATTTATCATAATTATGATACTGAAATATTGCATTTCCACTTAGTGTCCATTTAGTTCACAAACATGTCAATTTAGTTCAGTGTTATAATATAATATTATATCGTGTTGTTAAAACGTTATTATAAATAACAACACATAATATAGCAATGTTGTTATTTTTCCAAATTTAATTACATTTTATTGCTATTGTAACAATTAAACACATTGTTGTTACTTACCGTGTTATTTAATAATTAGGTTGAATTTCCCCAATACACGATATAAGGGGAGACGTAGACTGGATACTTTCAATCGGGCTACAGTCAATAGATTCGGTAGACAGGTGCCAGTTGCGACAGTAAAATATGAAATATGTCTGATATGGTGTCCGAGCTTACTAGTAACAATGATTCACATTTGCTATTATTTATCAGCTGTTTATTATAAAAAACAAAACGCTGGCGTAGAACATTCTAATTTATCGGTAATTATTATTATAATTAGATTTAATGTGTTTGTGAGATGTGTTTCAAATAGGTAATTCCTATTTAAATAAAGCTGTCGCGGTGTTAGTTACCTATGCTATGTCCACCTAATCGGCTGAACCGATTTGTATGTAATTTTTTGTTAATATTCGTTGGGTCTAAGAATCGAACAACATTTTGTTCCCCTTTTTTTGTTAATGGAAAAACAACATTTCCCGTGACAGCTAGTAAAATATAAAATACATAACCCTCTATTTTCAGGTAAAATTATTATTTATCAACATACCCATATTCCGACATAAAGCAAAACATAAAGAAATACAATTAAAACCAAAAATAATATCACTGAAAAATGTGAGGTAAAATAATTCTAAGTCAAAACATTAAATTCAAAACAATTAAACATTAAAACAAAAATCCACTGGTTTATTAATTTTTTTCAGACGTTTGAATGTGATATGTTTACTCTGACTTTTATAGCCACAGCCAGACGATTGTTCGCGTATATTTTTCATATATTGTGCAGTCGGCCGATCCGACCGGTCGTTGGTCTGCGTTAGACATTATATGAACGTACATACGTATCCGACATGCCTTCCAATTATATTATTTGAAACTTCAATCATTTTTGTTAATATTCTCAAAATTTCAATACTTAATTTACAAAATTTACAATATTTTAATACAAAATTTTCGTGAAAACTAACCATAATTTTAATAAATTATGGTTATGGTTTACGAAAATCGGTTTAGGTGTTTGAAAGTTATAAGCACCTTCCATTATGAATGGGGGAAGATGCCACGAAGATTCCCACTATCCTCCATTTTGTGGGATACCATTTTAGGGATAGTGGAAATCCCTTTTTTCCCGAGTTTCGCCTCATTAAATGAATTGTTTTATTTTCACTATTAAAGTTATTTAAAATAGTTAATATTGTTTTGTCACAAACATGACGATGAGACTGGAGTTTGAGGGTGGATCTCGCTTGACAGTTCGAAGCAGCCTCCTTTCGGAGTACCCTCCTTTAGCGTGCGGTTGTTGCGTCTCGTCAGTTTCATATCAGTCCCCTACTCTTGTAACTCGTCTCACATGTTTTATCTTTACTGAAGTTGGTATTTGTAAGTCGCGCGACACCGAACGACTTGACTTACTGAAAATTGTATTTTTACAAAATGGTTTTTAACCGATTATTGACATCTATCAGTTAATTTATCCAGTAGCTAATGGTGTGTTATCTATTGAGGCATTGGAAACTAGTCCTTTTTCCTTAACTTGTCGTCATTGATCGTTAATCGTCACTTGTCACTTACTGTTACTTGTCGTTACATAGGCTGCACTAAAAGTATCGGGAATGGAATATTTCCACTGTTCCTGTCATATTTAAATCTTTTTAATTGAAAACTCCTTGGTTTTAAAAATCGAATACCATTAATTTATTTTAAAAAAAAATCTCGGTCTTGTCACAAGGTTTTGTCAAACTTGTTTAGTCGTTGAGAAAATGGAATTGACTCGAGAAAATTCAAGAGCGATGATTTATTATGACTTTCGAAGTGGTTTATCACAAAAACAGTGTGTTGACCTGATGATTTCTGCATTTGGTGATGAAGCCCCATCCAAAACCACAATTTATCGCTGGTTTGCTGAATTTCAAGGTGGACGTGTCAAGCTCAGTGATGATCCCCGTCAAGGTCGTCCAAAAACTGCACTCACCCAAGAACGTTGATGCTGTGCGTAAGCTGATTGAGGAAGATCGACATGTAACATACCGCGAAATTCAGGCAACTTTAGGCATTGGCATCAGTCAAATATAAATAATCTTGCATGAACAATTAGGTGTAAAAAAGTTGTTTTCCCGATGGATACCGCATTCGCTCTGTGAAGAGCAAAAAGTGGCTCGCGTTACTTGGTGCGTCAGAACTCTCGAAAGATTCCACGCAGGATCCTCAAATACTGTATACAACATCGTATCAGGTGACGAATCCTGGATATACGCGTACGAACCCGAAACACAAAACCAGTCACGAGTTTGGGTGTTCGAAAATGAGTTAAAGCCAACAAAAATTGTTCGTTCACGGAGTGTTGCAAAAAAAATGGTGGCCACGTTTGTCTCCAAAACCGGCCATGTTGTGACTATTCCTCTTGAGGGACAAAGAACGGTTAATGCAGAATGGTATGCTAGCATTTGTTTGCCACAGGTCGTTTCTAAACTCCGTAAAGAGAACTGCAGCCGCCGCATCATCCTCCATCACGACAATGCGAGTTCTCACACCGCGAACAGAACAAAAGAGTTTTTAGAGCAAGAAAACATAGAATTATTAGACCATCCGCCGTACAGCCCCGACCTAAGCCCTAATGATTTCTATACTTTCCCTAAAATAAAGAATAAATTGCGTGGTCAGAGATTTTCATCACCTGAAGAAGCTGTGGACGCCTACAAAACGGCCATTTAGGAGACCCCAACTTCCGAATGGAATGGTTGCTTTAATGATTGGTTCCATCGTATGGAAAAATGTGTCAAATTTCGCGGAGAATACTTCGAAAAGAAATAAATACATTTTTAAATAGTAATGTTGTGTCACTTCCTTGATTCCCGAAATTTTCAGTGCCGCCCTCGTATTTCTTATCACTTGGCGGCATGATTAGTCTCACCTTAAGGTATAAAATGCAAAAGTTTGTATGTTTGTATCTTTGTTGACTCTCCACGCAAAAACTACTGAATCGATTGGATGAAACTTGCTATATACTGTACATAGCTAAAAGCCTCGAATAACAAATAGACTATTTTTTATTCCGATATTCCCACGGGATCGGGACTTACGAAGATAAAACCGCGGGGCGCAGCTGGTTGGCCGGTATCTTGGATAGAAGTAAAAGCATTTATTAACGCATTATTATAACATTACTTCAAATAATTTCAACTAAGTTTGACAACGGCTCAGACGAGTCGAAAGTTCACTGACACGTATCTAACTCCTCATTTTTATACTCTAAACCTACAGCAATAAGATTCAATCTCAACTGTACGGGTTTTGTGACGTAAAATTGGGCTTCAAATCACGCGGGTTTTTTAGAAAAAATTGTGGACCGGTCTGTTTTATTTTTGTAGGTTATATTGTTAAGGCCGGATACAGATCTGTTTTTTATTTTGGAGCAATGTGTGATACTCCAACATTTAAATTAAACCTCGACTTTCGAAGGTTGTGGGTTCGAACTCCGATGCTGGACGTGCGTCAATGGGTTTTTCAACATGGAAAATATGTTAATATTGGCTTTTACGTGTCATCTAGAGTAGATACAGCGTCATCGAGTTTGATAAATACTATTCATGGTGCTGTAGTGCCTGGGACATATAGGTATTAGTTGGAGTAGGATGGCTCTCTCAGCTTAGTCGACCGTAGCCAGGGGAAAGAACTCGGAAGAGAACTAAGCCGCGGGTTTCATCACGAATAAAGTCAAACGAAGAATATAATGGTTTCATAGGCTTTTACGGTGAAGGAACACATCGCGAGGAAACCAATTCGAACTTACCACGGATTCTGCTTCATTTGTTCTCTAGTGGTGAGATGGGACAATTTTTACCACTGGTGTGGTGGATGAGATAGGAATGCCCTTGTGTTATTTGATAACTGGTGATAGGTACTCAGCACATACTGTACTTTAGTTTTGTCAATTTCCCACACCTGTCATTAGAATATCTTTATTCTAATGACAGGTGTGGGAAATTGATTGAATCGACTTCTACGCAGACGAAGTCGCGGTCAAAGGCTAGTATTTAATAAATCAATATTTTTTACCCGACTGCAAGGAAAGGGTTATCTTCGCGCCTATCTTTTTATTTTGTAATATAAGAATATTACAAAATAAAAAGATAGGTAGGGTTATCTTCGCGCCTATCTTTTTATTTTGTAATATAAGAATATTACAAAATAAAAAGATAGGCGCGAAGATAACCCTTTCCTTGCAGTCGGGTAAAAAATATTGATTTATTAAGGGTTATCTTCGCGCCTATCTTTTTATTTTGTAATATAAGAATATTACAAAATAAAAAGATAGGCGCGAAGATAACCCTTTCCTTGCAGTCGGGTAAAAAATATTGATTTATTAAATACTAGCCTTTGACCGCGACTTCGTCTGCGTAGAAGTCGAAAATGGTTCTAAAAGGATTTTTAATTGGTTTAACTGTAAGATATTTCTTAGGGTTTTAAAATTACCAAAATCGGAAAGTTAGTTTAAAAATTATTTTCCTTTATAGATACTTTTTTTGTTACTTATATAATAAAAACGCATAAACCAATTAACGGGATCGGGACATACGCGGGTTTTATTATGAATAAAATATTTTGACTTGACTTGAATAACTCGTAAGTATTTTTAAATAAAATGTTCTAGTCCTTACCATTTTAAATTTCAAATTCTACGTCCATATGAGGCCGTGTACTAAAAGTACAACCTCTTTGAATAAAAACTCAAATCCATTTTTTAACATGTGTCAAAATACAATGTAGGTAAGTTAAAAGGAGTATTGATATCAACTTCGAAGCAAATCACCCCTAAAATAACGTCCTACTCCTTTTTAATCCCGTTAGGAGATGAATTTCAAAAAAATACGAAACACGTGTTCCATCAATTCCGTTAAAGAATGTTTATGCAAAATTTGAAGAAGATGGGACTAAGGAATCACGTTGTCCCATACAAACTTTGCCCCCTTTTACCCCCTTAGGGGTAGAATTTCGGAAAATTCTTTCTTATCCGATGCCTACGTCACACAAAAACACACCCTCCAAGTTTCAGGTCTCTACGATCAGCGGTTTAGGCTGTGTGTTTATCCGTCAGTCAGTCAGTGATTCAGGACAAAGCATTTTATATGTATAGATTATGATTAATTTATATTTATGAAAAGGGTACCGGGCGCTCTCTCCATACAAACGTAGTCGACTGTTTCCTCCCTGGATAATGACACTACAGCAAATATTTTTGTTGCATAAAACTTATAACTTATAAAACATATAGGAGAGAGCCCCCGATACCCTTTCCTCTTAAAAGCACCCCCCGGTACAACCAGGTATTCGAGTTTTCTTCAGTTGGGCCATAGGTACATTTTTTGCCCCAACAGACTCCTCAGTTGTGTAGAAGGGAATTGTAAAAGTACCCATGGTACAACTAGTTGAGCATAGTAGTCGTGCCATGGGTCCGGAAGGAGCAAATAATCGTGGTGTTGTTATGTTATGTTTAATAATACATATGCGCTCTATTATAATAAATTACCTAAATATGTATATGACATGTCCATTAATAGGTTCAAAACTTTTATAAAGCATAACTTGTGGCGTACTATGATACTTCGTCTTACCTTAATGATAACAACCCATGGATGTAACTTTAGTTGCTCCATTTCAAATAATACTTTCAAATATTTGTAATATTGACCTTAGTGAGCGTGATCACATGAAAGAAAAACCCCATGAGTTTCTTGTGCCTTCTTCTCATTGGTGGGCGCGTTCCGAAGGCACACATCCTAACTTAGTTTTTAAGACGTATCCATGTGATTTTTGTACCTAGGTATTAAGCATCCAAAGGAATAAAGAATTTTGACTTGACTTTGACTTTGTACCAACTCTTATAGTCACCTTAATTATTACTCAAGTAGGTACTTACTTACATAATTTCCTGTAAGAATGAAAACAATAACAAGTTTAAGGTCAAACTCATTTATATGTCTAATTACATTACCTCCCTACCTATACCTAAACATATATTTAATTAACTAAGTATATGTATAGATACGCTGACGAATTATTATTTTCTTACAAACCAAAGCTTAGATTTTAACATTTAGATTTTTTTAATCACAGCATAACAAACATAATAGTTTTTATTATTTTAGCTATTATTTCTGGACTGTGAGTGAAACCCTGTTTGAGTTGAAAATATTAATTGTAGATAAAAGCTTCTACTTTGAAAATATGTATCCATGCGAAGTAAGTCAATGGGGTTATTCCATAAATCCCTATTGATGGGGATTGGTGATTTTTTTGTTGACAGTCATATCTCCTTTCTTGCTGATTCCGAGTGGGGATTTGTGAACAAAAAGTTCACAACGGCCCATATTGCCCATATTGCCCATTGCCATCATGTGATACAGCTACTAGGTAACCATCAAATATAACCTGCCTGACAACAGCGATAGGATTATTGTTATTAACTTTATAGCTAAATTAATGTGAACTAAGCGGATTTACATTGTTTAACGATGTCCTATAGTGCCTTAAACATATATAGTAATAAACATAGTCGGGTAAAAATATGGCTTAGACTGTCCAATAATTACCCCTATGTTTTTGGCCAGAAATCCCCTGTTATAAACCCGAAGTGAATTCCTGCATTTTTTGTCCATACGTTCCCAAAATCCATGATCCTTTCCAAGTGGATTTCTAGATATTTTTTATTCAGAAATCCCCATTTTTAAGTACAAACAATTAATTAGATAACAAATATAAACATAAGACACAACAATTAAATATGGGGAAAAATTGGCGAAGATCAAGAAAATACTGCTTAACTTCCAATCCCGTGGGAACATCGGGATAAAATGCATGTACAATCAGGCAATAAAACTGCAGACTCACTGTTGAGCTCCAATACTTTTGTTAGAATGCTTTCAACCTGAGCAAGTTACTAAGGTCCTACTTGAGTTGAAGTTTAAAGTCCATTAACTTATGAATTTATTAGACAAACATTATTAGAGTAAAAACATTCCAATAATAGTAGTTTTACAACTCTACGGTGAGCCTGCAACTCTCTAACCGACTGTACCTACAGTATCTTAAGCAAACGATCCAGCTATCGCCATATAAAATATGAAATCACCAAACTAAATGTAGTTACAATCTGCCTGTGACCATGGCGCATGGCGCATGGCACATGGAGACCTCAAAAGGCTTCCTGAACGTTCGGCATTTATACAGTAATAAAGGCGACCAAGTCGATAAAAATAGGTATATTTAACGATATTATCCTTTGTTTGCCTTTAAATGTTACGTTCAGCGAGTTGTTGACCGACGTTTGCCTTCAGCCGGTCAACGAGCTCGCGACTCTCTGCCAGAAATATCTGCAATCAACCTTCCTTGTACCTTCCTTTATTTCCTGTTTACCAATAACAAGTTGGTAATAAACGAAAAAAGGACAAAATATGACCGATTTTGAAGACATTCACACGTTAAAAATAGAGAGTAGGTGTGTTTTAGAATGGGTTAGTTAGTACCCGAGAGACCCGTTCCCGAAGTTCCTAATTTCTAATTTCTCGACAAATCACGATTTAGAATAAAAGTACCGTCAGCAAGAATGTTAAGAAAAAACATGAATTAATCGTTTTTAAAATTCATGTCTGTTTGTCACATGATCGGAATTCACAAAGGTAAAACCGCTGGGCACTACCAGTTTTGAATAAAAATAAAAATTACTAAGTATGTTTTATTGGTTTGGGGTTCGTGTAAACATAAAAACAATTAATGGAGTTGTATTATTAATTTGACATTTGGTTAATTTGGGAGTTCAATTTAGACAAAACTTGATTTATTTTATTTTTATGATTTAATTAAAAAGAAATGTAAGTACATATGTAAGGTCGGCTGCATACCACCGTAGAGCTCCAAAACGGCTATTATAAGAATGTTTTCAACACAAGCAAGATTCTAGACACCTGCTTTAGTTGAAGTTTAAAGTCTTCTAACTCATCAATTAATCAAACAAAAAATATTAGAATTAAAAAATTATAATTTTTGAACTCTACCGAGGTACCTAAGTACATTTCATGCAGACAATGTCATAATGAATGCATGAAATTATATGAATAGATATAAGTCAGTCATTATGATGTTTTCGCAACTGCAACTGGAATTGCAACGAAGTTATGAGATTGTTAATACTATAAGGCTAATTGAGAATCCATCATTACTCGTAGTTGCAACTAGGTGTACCTTTACTTTGAGTTTTAACCTTTAACAATAAATAGACACCACTGTACGACATTACACAAGTATTTAGTTTGTTTTCACTAATTTAAAATTGTAATTCCGCCGCATGACCGGTCATTGCACAGCTTACAACACAACTTGCACCAATTTGTATCAAATGTTTCAAAGGAACTGCACTATCTTTGCGGCAAACTGTACTTCTTTAAATATTCCGATACTTTAGGGTAAATCATGTAACCCGTGTACTGGCTGTAGGTAACATCCAAGTGGTTCCACAGGGGATCCTTCACTTCGACTGCCTCGAGGACATTGGGCAGACGTTTCAGCAGCCACTTCACGTCCTTGGGATGAACCATCCCGTCGTTTCTACCATAGATAGCTACGACAGGTATTGTGACAGCAGTGAGGTTGTATTTCGGTGGTTCCTCGCTTCCGTATACGAGCATGTTCTTCTTCGCTCCGTAATCGAACTTCTGGAAGTGCTTAGACCTCATGCTCTGGCCATATCTCGCCATGTTGTGGAGCGAAGTGCCCGCTGGGAAGTGCCCGAAGAGACTCCGAAGCGTCTCGTTCTTTATCGATCCAGGATGACGAGAGTCTAATGAATCTAGCAGATCCTTTCCAGCCTCACACATTCTTGCTGTTAATTGTGACAGTTGACAGAAGAATGCTAAAAACTCTTGACCGAGAGCTCCTTTCGCAAACACTTCTGCTACCCCCAAAGAGTTTAACATTTCTTCAGTGCTAGCAATCGTTTCTGCGATCAATCTATAAGTAACAGAACTGGTATACGTCTGCCTCGTTGCCGGAGCCAACGTGATGGCGATCGTAGCCTTATCACAGTAGTGGGGCAACTCCGAGCACATGATGAAGTACGTTCCAGCACCTTGAGAGAAACCGACGTACGCAAGTTTGTCTACTTCTGTATTATTCAACACTGTATCCACTAGAGCCGGGACATCAAACCTGCCTATCTCATCTACACTAAAATTCCAGAACTCAGAGTCCATATCAGGGTTTAATGTTTTATGTTTTCGGGAGTAGTAGCTTCCTCTAGTATTCCCGAGCCAGACGTCATGTCCTGCCGCGGCGAGTAAGTAGGCCAGCCCTGCATCGGGACCAGCTTCGACCCAAGAGTCGGCGCTTTGAAGCAGGCCATGCATGACGAGGACCGGCAGACCAGACGTGTGTTTCTTCCTGATCCGGAACAATTGTAGAATATATCCATCCTCAGTGATCGCTGAGTACTCCGTAGCGGAGAATCCATGACTCATGACACGCTCTGTGACATTGAGGATGGATTCCCGGGGGTATCCGAGGGAGGTTTTGGTCTCGATGCTGAGAGGCAGCATGGGCGGGAACCGAACGACGTACCCCAGCGCCCCGAATGCGATCGACGCGACCACTAACTTCGCTGTGTAGATCCCCTTCGAGCCCATGCCGGAGACTGCGCGCGCGCCGGCAACTACACACGCTATATGTAATGTTACATGTATTTATGTAATAACAATATTAAAACAAAACTAGTTTATTATCAAGGTCATATTTCCCATGGAATTAATGGTTTGATTGATCATGATGTGGCGATTTTTTTTCCATTAAAAACTTTGATTTAAATTAAGTAGATAACCATAATTTTAGGATACTGTACTTCAAGAGGAAAACCTTTATAAGGTCACTTGACTCTGTCTTTTAAGGCCCTTTTCCGCAAAAACGGGTAGAGATAAAATATCCAACATAAAATCTATGGTTCCAATTATTTGTAAAAAATCTAGTTTTCAAAGACAACACGATTAAAAGATTTAGTCGTGTTATCAAGAGTTTTGTGAAAATTAGTGAGTAAGCATCAAACCTTATTTTTTAACATTTTTTTTCAATTTTCCAGTTCTTTTTATTTAAGGTAGGTAAATAAGCTAATTTATAATTAAAGATAGTGTTAAATAGGTAGTAAATATGCTACCTTACGTTTCTGTCTTCAAATTAAATTTAAAAATAACCAGACATGTTTATGTTGTGTTTTATAACGAACGACCACCTTGAACGTCCTTAAAGAAAAGTTAGTCCCAATTTAACCCATTGAAATTTCATCCCACAAAAAAAAAACGCAATTCATCTCAAAAAGTGTTCTCAATTCAGCCAGAATTTGTTTATAAAATTGTTTTATATAAGACTAGCTGCGCCCCGCGGTTTCACCCGCGTAAGTCCCGATCCCGTGGGAATATCGAAATAAAAAGCCTATGTGTTAATCCAGTTGTCTAGCTATCTACTTGTCCAATTGTTTTTGCGTGAAGGAGTATCAAACATACATACACACAGACACAAACTTTTTATAACATTAGTAGGAAGTAGGATTAGCTTCTGCCCGCAGCTTCGACTGTCTTTTCACCCTCTTACGAAAGAAATTTGGAAAAACCCTTTCTTAATACTTAGAACACACCCTTCTTTCATTTGTCTCTAGAACCAGCGGTTTAAGTAGTGCATAATGCCAGGCGAATTTGGCAGACTAGAGCATTTACTAGTACATTGACCATTCGGTGTTTTTAACCGACTTTAAAAAAGGAGGAGGTTCTCAATTTGGACTATATGTTCAAATCGAATCAAAAAATAGAGTCGAACCACACTTGGAACATTTGCCTGTATTGTATCATTCGTAAGATCATTACATTAAATTGAAATGCTCGAGGAAATGTTCTAGTCTTTCCTTCGATCCGAAAATTCAAAATAAGTACCAACCTTATTTTAGTTTTCAAGTAACTTTCTAGCTAATACGGTGAAATTTAATAACACGTACACCCAACGACAATTTCGTTAGATTTACCTCAACATATGAAAGTATTGTAGTTACAAAACTCAACTTTCTCTACTAAAATGTTTGTAACAGCTATTGTGTGTCTGTCTGTTATCTAGTCGGTGTGATAATGGCTATATTTTACTGGCAATAACACAGGGATGGAGTTAGAGACGGGGTAGGGCAGAGCCAAGGGTTCATAATGTTTGCCCTTGCATTGAATGGGTGGGATATTCTCATTTTCCCAATCCTTTGAATGGGGGAAAATAAGATTTTTTGGTGACAAATTCTTATAATATTTGGGGAATTTGGAGAAACAGGTATAAAATTTGCATTTGCCCCTGAAGTGCGAATACGGAATGACCAAACGAAACGCTCACCACGATGCTGCTCGTAGTTTGTGACTCACTAAATTGTTTTAATTTTAAGTTACAGTTTATTTGTTTGTTTAGACATTTAAATCGAAATGTCGGCGAGCTATCGGCCGATCAAATAGACTGGCAACTCTACCATGGATCTAGGCTCTGTCGACCAAAGAGCCCCTTTATTTTCATTTCATCAAAATATTTAAATGCTTCTGTTAGGTTCCGTTTCGATCGTCTTTTGTTTATGTTCCGATCGTCTTTTATTTCAATTTTGATCGTTTTCTGCTTCTGGTCCGAAAACCCTGGTTATTAATTTGGGTTGGAATGATGAGGGGTCGATAAGTGGGGGTGAAAAGGAATAACCATATATCTGTAATAGTCACTAGATTACATCCCTGCGGGGTGACAAATCGAATGTCAATGCATTATGTTGAACTATTGTTATACGTACGTATATATACACGTATACGTAATGCAATACAAACAATTGTGATAAAGGTTGCACTTCGATCTCTTAGTGTTTGTTCATTCAATATCGTTCATTTATCAACTAGACAGAAGGTGTTCGTTCACTTTACCGTGTCATTCTAAGAGAAGAGACTTAACCGAACCGGTAACCACTCTCGTTTCCATTTCGATTGGCTTCGGTCCACTTGTGAGATCCACTTTGATTTAGGAACACCATTATGGGTCAGGTTCGACATTAATTCCCACTCACCCCATCAATATAAGTGAGATGACCAAAGTGAGTGTGAAGTGAAGACCAAAGGCACCTTTTATATTTTTAAACTAGCAGCGCTCCGCGGTTTCACCCTTGTAATTCCCGATCCCGTGGGAATATCGGGATAAAAAGTAGCCTATCTTATTTTCAAAGAATCAATGTATCCTTATACCAAGTTTCATATAAATCGGTCCAGTAGTTTCGGAGTCTATTAGTTACAAACATATAAAACAAATAAAATTATTTCCTCTTCTTAATATTAGTGTAGTGTAGGTAGATAGATGTACAAAATTATATTATATTTGTAACAATGCATATGTACCAGTAGCGAGGGATCCATACAATCCGATTCCTGTTTGCTTAAGTTAACGGGTTCAGTCAGCAAACAAAATAATGTCAAATAATCAACATCAGCTTACCATCATATAAGTTTCACCCGTCACTACTGGTAGGTATATATGTATCTACCTATATTATAGTTATGTATAACCTCGACAATGACAATGAACTTCGTATGTTAATTATAAAATTATCTATCCTTACTAAGTATTTTATTAAACAGGGTTTTTGGTAATTATATTAACAAGTACTTCTGGGAAATTCAATTTTTTTTTGAAAATTTTGCGGTTATATATACATGGTGATTTTTTTACGTGGGCATTTAGGGCTATATCCTAAACTATAAGAGATAGCAAATAATGCTGAAAGGAGTAAAAAAATATCACCTGTATTTTATACCAGATAGTCTTGCTTATAGAAATCAATTCTTGGAAACAGCTTGAAAACTCAAATACAGACAGACGGACAAGAAAGTGATTTTCTAAGGGTTATTTTTTTACCTTTAGAGGTACGGAACCCCAAAAATAGGTATAATCTTAAGATTAATGACCTCTTCGTGTAAGGAACAGCTGAGTGTTCTGGTAAAAATAAAAACAAAATTTTCAAAAAATTTCAGTATTTCCGAAAGTCGTTGAACAAAAGTAGTTTAAGTGCACAGAAGTGGCCCTCAACCGCTTGCTTGTATAATTACCAATGAGATGTATCCACGCGCTTGTGCAGCCTTCTACATACCTACCTAGCATACCCCAATGAACTGGCAGTGATAAACGACGATTCATCGCTTGTTTCCTTCATAATCCCGATATACTTCAACCAATAACCCTGTATATTTGTTACGTAGATAATTTGAAGGTATCTGTCTAAGTCAAGGATATCAACAAGTAACTAAACCATACACCACTACCACTATACTACACCAGCTCCTTCCTCAATACATGTTTGACGGTTGGTTACGATGACGCGACACGCCGCTCACACCTCGGTCGTCAGTAGTTTGATTACGGTATGATTATGGCGTATTAACTATGTTTTATAACTAGGGAAAATTGTTTAACTACTTATTACACCAAAATTAATTCATTTCAGAGACGGTTTATTCCAGTAATCCCCTGTGACGGAGATTTCTAGGTTTCTGTCCCGATATAATAATAATAACAAACTTGAGAGGTGTCAAGGGACACCCGGATGGAACGAAGTTTCTTTCGATTAATTAGTGAAGGAATTGTAATAAAATCAAAAAGTGTCGTTACAACTTTTGGTCTTAATTTTTTCCGTCTAGCCCCCTTTCGCAACGCGCCATAAGGAACTTCGTTCTAATAAATATTGCAGGACATTTCACACATTCCAATTATATATAATTGGAATCAGCTCTAACGATTTTCATGAAATTTGGTATATAGGGGGTTTCGGGGGCGATAAATCGATCTAGCTAGGAATCATTTTTAGAAAATGTCATTTTATTCGTGTTTTATCGAAACTTACTTTTTTTTATCTGAAAAATATGACTCTTCCTGACATCTATTGGCGAACTATTAATACTATTTTTTGTGAGCAATAAAGTTATTCCAGCAGATGGCGTTGTTAAGTAACACGAAGTCAATGAGTGTTTGCTTTGAGGTTAGATGAAGTAAAAAAAAAAATAATACCGAGCAAAGTTCGGTCATCCAGGTACTACTTATAATACCTACATAGAAACAACCAGACCACAGACAAATATCTAAGAATAAATACTTGTCTGAGGCGGGAAGAGAACCCACAACCCTGTGTTTGTCAGTCCAGTACCACTGGGTCGTCATATCCCTTCATATCCCCATTCCCCGAGCGACTTAACACGCCACGTATTCTCTCGCACGGGAAATGAGGTTATTTCGACCAATTTGTCAACTTATCTCCACACTACACCTAAAATACTAACAAATCGATTATTCTCTAAACGTTTCATACATGTTTCTCTAAACGTCCCAAAACATCTGTACATATAAAATGCTTTGTCCTGAATGACTGACGGATCAACGCACAGCCTAAACCGCTGATCGTATAGACCTGAAACTTGGAGGGTGTGTTCTTTGTGTGACGTAGGCATCGGATAAGAAAGGATTTTCCGACATTCTACCCCTAAGAGGGTGAAAAAGGAGGACAAAGTTTGTATGGGACAACGCGATTCCTTGGTCCAATATCTACTTTAAATATTGCATAAACGTTCTTTCGACTTCTACGCGGACGAAGTCGCGGGCAAAAGCTATATATTATAAAATTATAAAGCCCTATTTTAATTTTTCCTTTAAAATAATTAATCGTAGTTACCACGCCTTCCTGCTTGTTTACTTTGTAAAGTACCTACTAAGTCATTCATTATTAATTTTAATTAATAAGACGATCGATCCAAAAAACTGTAGGTACCTACCTACCTACCTACAACAACGCAGGTACCTATATATCAAGGTCTTCATTAACCTTAATTAATGTAATATTTCGAGAAAAAACTGTTTTACGTTGAGGCCCTCTTCCTGTACCGTGTGTAGGTATTTTAACATTACCTCAGCCTCCGCGCACAAAGACGTAGCGTGAAAGTGAGCCGCGCGCAACGACTCGCGTACGCGATCAAGCTACGCCACAGTGTAGGTGTAAACAGTGGGCACGCCACAGTGTAGGTAGGTGTCAACAGTAGGTTTTCGTTATCTAATTGGGCCCGATACGTAAAATAATAAAACTAATGTGTAGCTGTAATAATGTACCTAATATTTTTATTGGAACGAAGTTCCCTATCGCGGGTTGACGCGGGGACCTAGCCGAGAAAAAAATGTTACGCATTACAAAACCGTGAAACAAAAAACCGAAAAGAAACTAATCTTCTACATATTACAAATATACACACACATAGATTAAAAGAAAAATAAAAAAATGGTTGTCTGCAAAGTCGGTTTACGGCATTCATTTAGGATAACACTACGTATAGACAAGTTACGTTCCATTTTATAACGGCGGGAGCATGCGCGGGTGGGAGCGCGCCATGACCAAGCCATCCGCTACTTCAGAAATGACACTACCTTTTATACCTACAAAATTTCATTAGAGTTAAACACGTAGATGTAGAGGCTTTTTACAATAACAAGTTTATGAACAAGGTATTATAATATACTTATTTATTATAAATACGAAAGTTTGTGTGTGTGTGTGTGTGTCTAGTGTGTTTGTTTGTTACTTCTTTACGTACAAAATTAAACCGATTGTGATGTTTGGCATTGGGGCTAGCTAGTTTAAGGGGTAAAAGTAATTAAACACTGAGTTAAGACTTACCTATTATTTAAGGGTTTTTAGGGTTCTGTAATACCTATAATACCTACTACCTAATATACTGCAAAATAAAGGAACATTTTTTTACAAATTATAAATATATGTGTACGGAACCCTCGCTCCGTGCGCGAGTTCGCAAAAAAAGCGGTCAAGTGCGAACTTGACCGGTTTTTTGCTTGCCACACGTCTATCAGTTATCTAAGGCAAATTCAGTTATATTAAATACTTATCTTTTAATTTGACTTTTATTCATATTTTCTACGGTTGTCGTATGGTGATATTTGTTTGTAATGTTAAATATAATTTAGGTAGTACATAACGTTGTGTTTTTTTAAGTTTTTTAAGTTTGCTTCCGCTGTAAGTAATTTTTTGTAACGTTTCCATATATTTTTATTCAAAATGAGAAGGCCCTTATCCTCTACGAACAAGCAACCGACTATGTCGTCTAGTCTTATTTCAGCTCAGATGGACGGAATGGACGGAACGAGGATCTCAATGGTTTACGGACGATAATTTTACGTGATAACATCATAAAAAAACGATAAAAAAATTGAGTTTTTTTCCTAATTTTTTTCTATTAAAATATTTTTTTCATTTATAGTTTGCTTAGACTGACTGGAGCACTCGCTCACTCAATCGCGTCTAGTCACCATAACACAAGCCTAGCTGCTTAGACTGGAGCAACAATACAATATACAAACTTGTTACTAACCTTACCTCTTTATAATATTAGTATCGATGATATGCGCTCACTCAATCGGGTCTAGTCACCATAACACAAGCCTAGCTGCTTAGACTGGAGCAACAATACAATATACAAACTTGTTCCTAACCTTACCTATTTATAATATTAGTATAGATTATTTGCGCTCACTCAATCACGTCTAGTCACCATAACACAAGCCTAGCTGCTTAGACTGGAGCAACAATACAATGTACAAACTTGTTACTAACCTTACCTCTTTATAATATTAGTATAGATTATTTGCGCTCCCTCAATCGGGTCTAGTCACCATAACACAAGCCTAGCTGCTTAGACTGGAGCAACAATACAATATACAAACTTGTTCCTAACCTTACCTCTTTATAATATTAGTATGATTATTTGCGCTCACTCAATCACGTCTAGTCACCATAACACAAGCCTAGCTGCTTAGACTAGAGCAACAATACAATGTACAAACTTGTTACTAACCTTACCTCTTTATAATATTAGTATAGATTATTTGCGCTCACTCAATCGCGTCTAGTCACCATAACACAAGCCTAGCTGCTTAGACTGGAGCAACAATACAATATACAAACTTGTTACTAACCTTACCTCTTTATAATATTAGTATCGATGATATGCGCTCACTCAATCGGGTCTAGTCACCATAACACAAGCCTAGCTGCTTAGACTGGAGCAACAATACAATATACAAACTTGTTCCTAACCTTACCTATTTATAATATTAGTATAGATTATTTGCGCTCACTCAATCACGTCTAGTCACCATAACACAAGCCTAGCTGCTTAGACTGGAGCAACAATACAATATACAAACTTGTTACTAACCTTACCTCTTTATAATATTAGTATCGATGATATGCGCTCACTCAATCGGGTCTAGTCACCATAACACAAGCCTAGCTGCTTAGACTGGAGCAACAATACAATATTCAAACTTGTTCCTAACCTTACCTCTTTATAATATTAGTATGATTATTTGCGCTCACTCAATCACGTCTAGTCACCATAACACAAGCCTAGCTGCTTAGACTAGAGCAACAATACAATGTACAAACTTGTTACTAACCTTACCTCTTTATAATATTAGTATAGATTATTTGCGCTCACTCAATCGCGTCTAGTCACCATAACACAAGCCTAGCTGCTTAGACTGGAGCAACAATACAATATACAAACTTGTTACTAACCTTACCTCTTTATAATATTAGTACCCATAGATTATTTGCGCTCATTCAATCGCGTCTAGTCACCATAACACAAGCCTAGCTGCTTAGACTGGAGCAACAATACAATATACAAACTTGTTACTAACCTTACCTCTTTATAATATTAGTATAGATTATTTGCGCTCCCTCAATTGCGTCTAGTCACCATAACACAAGCCTAGCTGCTTAGACTGGAGCAACAATACAATATACAAACTTGTTACTAACCTTACCTCTTTATAATATTAGTATAGATTATTTGCGCTCACTCAATCGCGTCTAGTCACCATAACACAAGCCTAGCTGCTTAGACTGGAGCAACAATACAATATACAAACTTGTTACTAACCTTACCTCTTTATAATATTAGTATCGATGATATGCGCTCACTCAATCGGGTCTAGTCACCATAACACAAGCCTAGCTGCTTAGACTGGAGCAACAATACAATATACAAACTTGTTCCTAACCTTACCTATTTATAATATTAGTATAGATTATTTGCGCTCACTCAATCACGTCTAGTCACCATAACACAAGCCTAGCTGCTTAGACTGGAGCAACAATACAATATACAAACTTGTTACTAACCTTACCTCTTTATAATGTTAGTATCGATGATATGCGCTCACTCAATCGGGTCTAGTCACCATAACACAAGCCTAGCTGCTTAGACTGGAGCAACAATACAATATACAAACTTGTTCCTAACCTTACCTATTTATAATATTAGTATAGATTATTTGCGCTCACTCAATCACGTCTAGTCACCATAACTCAAGCCTAGCTGCTTAGACTGGAGCAACAATACAATATACAAACTTGTTACTAACCTTACCTCTTTATAATATTAGTACCCATAGATTATTTGCGCTCATTCAATCGCGTCTAGTCACCATTATACAAGCCTAGCTGCTTAGACTGGAGCAACAATACAATGTACAAACTTGTTACTAACCTTACCTCTTTATAATATTAGTATATATTATTTGCGGGCAAGTACGTTTGTAAATTATTATTTGCGGAAAAAAGTTTGTCATCCCTGCAAATGCAAGGTTTCGCGTGGGGTTCGCTCGAACGCAGCGTGCCGGCAAAAGTGGCATAGGTCTTACCTCGACGAGGCCCTGAGGCCGACTGCGAGGAACTGACGCGTGCTAACTATTATATTTGATCGATTTGCAAAACATTTTGTACATTTTAGCATTATTATCCAAAAATATAGTTCCTAGAGGTCAAAACCTATCATTTGATTCAATTTTTAGAAACATACGTTAACTATTTTTGAATAAAAACCGATAAACGATCTAAAAATTCTCTGTTTTCTAACATTTTTTTTATCGAACAAAGTTGTTCATATCATGTTTTCAACCCAAATAAACAAAAATATGGTTTTTAAACTACAATATCTACTTATATCAAAATAACAAAAAAAGAGTATTTGATTACTTAAAGTTGCTTAACACAAAGGTCGATTTGCGAACACATGGTCTTTTCAAAGGTTAAACGCGGTATATTCGCACGTACCCAGCTAAAAACGACGTGTAGGCTGATATACATACCTCGGTCATTATATCTATTCGGAACTAATCAAAGTCACTTTATTCATTTATCATTCGCATGAAAAGAAAGGGTACCGGCATAGTCATGGCAGTTATAGGTTTTATGACACAAAAATATTTGCTCTAGTGCCATTATCTAGGGGGAGGAAACAGTCGACTATGTTTGTATGGAGAGCACCCGGTACCCTTTCCTCTTAACCGTTTTTAAAACTACTTAGGATGTGTGCTTTCGGAATGTATCCATCGATGAGAAGAAGGCACAAGAAATTTATGGGTTATTTTTGTGATCATGCTCACAAAGTTCACTTTATAAAAGTGCCATCAATCGCGTGTAGCCTTATCTGGTATGTCCTCTAGCGAGAACAGCCCTGCCCGTTGCCCGTTGTTCGTCGTTTCGTTTCTTTCCGTGGTCCACTTCGAGATAACGAAACCAGGAGTTTCAATAATGTACGACATTGCACACGGCGACATATTTCCCATAAATAAGCAACTAGGCTTGAAATATGGGTGTAAAAACATACTTTTTATCACAGTTGCTCATAAAGTGGATCTTATTCAACGGCTTTTAGGCTCATAATCCAACATATTATGCACGCGTGCGTTTTAGATTTGTTAACTAGTGCTGTAAAGTTATCCCGAAAAGGTAGGTACCAAAGAGTTTTTTAGCTAGCAAAAATGGTTGTCTCTAAAGTCGGTTTACGAACGAAAATTTTACGTGATAATGACTTAGAAAACGATTAAAAATTGAGTTGTTTATTTTTTGTTTTTTCTTTACTTAAATATATTGTTTTTCCGTACCATTGTATTTTGTTCTTAACCCCCGACGCAAAAACAAATAGAAAAACCCTAAAAAATTGTGTATGTCACACGAGGATGTATAGGTTAAAAGTCTTTAGCCTGGCCTTTCCGGAGCATAGATAAAAAAAAATATTGCCTTAAAAAAATGTAAACATAGAGTTATCACAAATATTTTGTTAATTATTATTTTGTTTTCTTTTCAAGTCTTTTCTTTTATTCGCAACTGTGATAAAAAACGTCGTACGATATACGTGTGGAATTGATATTTGCATCTTGGCTTCTATAACACGCTCGCTGCCGCTCGCGCGTCATAAACCGCCTCTATGCAAAGATCAATTTACCACACTTATAACGTAATGTACTATTTCGTACAGAAGCGCCCAGATCAGATACGAATATATCTGAATATCATACAAATATTTCATCCACAGTGGAAATCAAATCCACAACCTTCGAGCGGTTCACCCCAAGTTGTTAATTATATAATTTTAAATTAAAAAAAATAAGTATCTGCTTATATTTATAATGTATGTTGTACGAACTTAACAGACGTCAATTGTCAAAATTAACTTCCTTGTGTGGGATAATTAACTTTTGACGAACTCTGTAGCGCGGCGGGTTTACACCCGCCTGCGACGCAAATGGTTGCGGGATCGATTATCGCCGTCGAATAAATATTTATCCTTACAGGGTTACTGGCTACAGGTAATTATATAGAAAGTGGCTATTTCCCTGCACTCTATTAATCAACTTTTCTTCTAAGACTTTTGGAAATTCCAACATTTTTTTGAAAATTTTGAGGTTATATCCGTGAAAATCAGCTGTTACTTACACGGAGAGGTCATTAAACTTAATTTTACACATCTTTTTTGATTCGATCGACTGTTCTCAGTCTGAATTACTTTTATTTAAAAATAATCAGCTGGTTTTCAAATAAATATAAGTTCAAAATGATAAACATATGAAACTATTGTCCTACCATTATCCTGGAGGAGATCGATTTGAGAAAATGCCGGGAATTTCATAAGTTGTCCCCTCCCTACACGACGCCGACGACGACGGCCAGTGAATACGGCCAGTAGCGGTATGTGCAATATAAATATAACTCGAAGTTTTCTTACTGTCAACGTAATATTTCTATTGTTGTTCTTTAACAACACACGAGATAAATATGGTATTATTTTTAATTAAATGGAGCAAACATTTCTTTTGTAGGTTAAATTTTTTTTGATACTGATATTGAAAAATTGACAATAACTCCTGTTTGATTTATTTAAATGCTAGGTCTTCGTTTGACAACTATCACTCCTGCCTGATAGTGTGACGATGCGGCCTAAGATGTTTACACACCCATGTCTAAAAAATACGGTCTATTTAATAACTTATAAACGTGACATAAATGGGTTTCGTTCATCTAAATCGAAATATTGTTGTAGAATAGAAATTGACAAAAGCTCCAAAACGACAACAAATCTCTTTAAATTATAGCAAAATATCGGTAAAGTTCTCACCTACATTTTTTTTAGAAACCTAGCTTCCCGCGCTTTCTTTGATTTATCTACACTTCACAAAGAACACAACCTCCAAATTATGTCGTTAGGACTAGCGGTTTCCCTGTGAACACGTGGTTCGCCTGAACTTTTTTTAAATTTTTATTTTTTTATTATATTTTTATCGTTATTTATAAACATAAATGGCCCGACCAATTGGACAATGTAAACTTGTTTTTACTTTTGGTTTGAGTTAACAGTCAGTCTATTGAATTTTATATCTAAAAATTACCAAAAAAATAGCAAAATTTTCATGGCGTAAATTATATAATTATTTTTTGCTATCCTCGACAGGCAAATTGCCTCGTACTTGCTATTATTTTTAAAATTGCGTTTGGCGGCAACATACCTGCGCCTTAATAAAATATACAAGCAGTGAGAAGAGAGTATCAAATCAAGTTGAAATGTGTTTTATTGCTCCTAAAACGTTATCAGGCGTTTCACTTTGATTACACAGTTTTATTACAGCTGTAGAGTGTCGGTCTGTCTGTGGCTTGATGTGGGCTGCTGCGGCTGCCTTCGCTTTTGGTTTTTTTACAGGGAGTTAAAAATGTACCTACCTTACAGTTTTTAACTCCTTTTAAAGGTTTATATTATTTTGATGGAACTAAAACTAGTGTGGAGTGTTATTACAAAATTTGGTATGAATGGAAACTAAATTAGAAGGAAATCGTAATTAATAGGTATTTTTATGTTTTTAATTTTGGATTTTAATATCTGAAATAAATAAATTAAATGGAATTGAAGTATTGATTTTGTGCTAGTAATATCGGATTGAATAGAATAGAGTACCAATTGATTCCACAGAATTTTATCACATTAAAAAGTTTTAACAAAAAGTCCCGAGATCCCCAGCGCAGGGGAATATCACAGGGAATACCTGGAATAAGTCCTACAATCCATGTCTATCAGTTTACATCAATTCTCGATCTTACTTTCAGACTATAAAAAATAAATCCTCAGTAAAATAAACCTAATTTAAAGAATAAAAATGGACACGAACTTGGGTAATCGTCGCTTATCATTTGTAGATAGAGGATAGGGAGACCAAGCTTACACGAATATAACGGATATTTTTTTACTACATCTTTATGTATATTTTATATTTATTTATTGAATGTATATTTTACCAGCTGTCAAGAAACGTTGTTTTGCCAATTAACAAAAAAATAATAAAGGTAAAAGGAAAAAAAAATTAGATGTTCTTCGATTCTTAGATCTGACGAATATACACAAAAAAATCATACAAATCGATTCAGCCGTTTAGGTGGACATAGGTAACTAACACCGCGACACGAGAACTTTATATATATAGGGATGACATGTAAACAAGTGCAAAATCAACAGGAGAGGGGTAACTAATTGAAACGAATGTAATGTAATACATACATACGTCAACTCTTTGTTACAAGGAGCGAAGCGAACCTTTAAACTTCCTTTTAACTTTAAACCTTTCAGCTTTAAACCCCTTTTGTTGTAACCGTTAAAGACATTTCGCGTCAAGAATAAGCTCACCATGGTCACCGCACGCACGTAGGGCGGGCGACCCCGCCCGGGGCGCGGGACGGGCGTAGGGCGGCCTCGGTGCCCGGGGCGTAGAGGGATCACCTGACAACTTTATTAACCCACGTGACGGGATAACTGTTACAATCATAAAAACGTTATATAAACACAATTACATTTTGACAAATATACAATGGACTTTTTGTACGTGGAGGGAAAATGGCGGGTGTTCCTTTTGTTTCATTGTTATCTTGATATTACGGTATTTGAACCTTCTACCCTTATACATAATTGTGTAAAAAAATACAATTACATTGACAAATGGGAACTTTTTGTAATATTTTTATAGAAAAGTAAAGATGGCGGGTCCTTTTTGTGATTTGTTTTACTGCACATATAACGTGAAAATTTTATAAAAAATATAAGCGACATTAAAAATGTCGAAAAAACATTTGCTATTTTATGCCACTAATCTACCTGCCTTATGGTGGCTTAAAATGTAACAAGCGGGTCTAGATGATACCAACCTATTCACTCTCTACTTGAAGACATACAACATTGTACTCTTCAGGAAAGACAGACTCGAACAAGTGATTCCATTCCCTTGCGGTTCGAATAACGAATGATGAAGTGAACATGTATTTTTTGAACGAATTGTTTACATTATTGTCGAAGAAAAATGATATTGAACTCCCGACGTTTCCTAATTTATATCTAAGACCTACAATATAAATGACTAAATCAAACCAGTGATTGGTCCCCGACCAATAAACCACTGAGCTGTGTTCTACACTACGTCATATACGAACAGCTTCAGAATAAGTTTATTTTGTCCATGCGAACACGTGGTCCGACAGCAAGGTCCGACCGATCGAACGACGCAAACTTTTTTTTACTTTTGGTTCGATTAATCGGACAAAGATTAAATACAAACTCGCTTAGTCTAATCGATCGGACGAAAAAGTCAAAAGACTTATTGCTTTGTTTTTGTTAGTGTCTATTTTCATTTTTCGTATCGTTTTTTTTGTGCTTGTTTTTATCTGATCGACCAGTTGGTTCGTTTGGAAAAATAGATCCCTTCATTAGTTCCATTCAGAACAACCAGTCTTTGTTTAGTATTGAAAATATGTTTAAAGGAAAAATGTGTCTTTAAATATTGCAACTAGATAGCTAAGTGCAGCCCATGTATTTAAAAAATAGAAAATCATTGTATAGTATTCACTTAACGCATATTATGAAATTGGCATAAGATGAAATTTGTATTTGTCTAAGTACTTTTTTCTCTAACGCAAGACCACGTGACTTTTCGTTAGTTTATGTCAATTTCATACAAAAAAATTAAAAAATATATGTCGATTGGCGATATCGCTAATAGAAAGCAATCTTGTATAAGGGGGCTGATGTACGTGTTAGCTATCTATACGATATTGTAGCATATATTCGAGTCGAGAGGGAGGTCTAGTGTAGTGAAGTGAAGTGAAGTGAAGTGAAGTGTAAGTCGTTAAAACTAGTAACGAGACAATTTAGATCGTGTGAGATATACACTTAGACATTAACAAGAAAACTTTGTCTACGCTTTGATCTATTATACAGGGTGGTTCATTTCAGTGGGTCAGAAAATATAGGTTCTAGGACCGTAGCAATAGCGGGGCCGATTTGGAAAATAAAATTGGCTACAGTTCTTCAATTGACGAGTGCACTCGGCTTTTGTTTGTAGTTGTAATCGTAAATACACAGTAAATACACATGTTCGTTAGTGTGTGTACCCGACGATGCGCGACGGAGCGGTTAGTAGCGAGCGATACACACATATACATATTGGTCACTCACACAAACAAAGGCCGAGCGTACTCATCAATTGCAAGAACTGTAAAATGGCATAAGCCTATGTTTTCGGTAACTATACAAAACAAATTGGAGTTGTTAATTATCTTAAAAAAAGGGAAAGTCTCTAAATCATTTTTTTCGTAGCTACAGCAGTTCTAGACCTGCCTGCATTTCCGGCCCATCAAATTAACCACCCTGTATATAGTATTGATTGATTTTATAGCGATAGGTACCTATTTCTACCTATAGTCGAAATTAATAACATATCTTTCGGTTACTAAGGGTTAAACTGTAATGTTTCTAACATCTTTTCTATAGCATAACTGTCAAGTTTTGGTAACTGATAGATAAGTTATTAATTTAAATCAAAAGTCAACAAATTGAAATACCTACTTATTCCGATCTGTCACCATGCTTTGTCCCCTTGGGGACAGATCGTACAGAATAGTTTTATTGATTTGGGCCCCCCTTGCTTTTATTCATTTATCATGTGTTGAATAGTCTTAAAAAATAATTATCATTAGTAGCGAAAAAGTGTAAGTACTGACTGACTGACAATGTGAGAGTCGACCAACAGGCTTATACAATATGTTTCGACAAGGGTGTTGTAATACGAAAGGGGGTTATTCTAGAACTACTTTTGTTCCGTAACTTTTGGAAAATTAGAAAAAAAAATCGAGGATGTTAACAGGAAAATCAGCACAATCGGTAACGCTCTGAAATCAAATAAATTACAATTTCAACCATAAAACCAGATAAAAGTAAATGTACTCGAAATGTGACGTCAAACACTCGACGTTATACGTCATTTATGTCCATTGGTGACGTACGGTGCGGTACACGCGACGAGCGGAAGCGGGGCGGGGGAGGAAGCGGGTTCATTTCCGGGTAGCGTCGCCTGTTTCCGCTCTACTTGACTCCGAGATATTTCTAATTATTTGTCGGTTTCTTATAAGTGTGGTGTGAGAAAAAAAATCTATTAAGTAAAGACTAAGATTTACTTACGTTATTTGATTTTTAATTCAGATATTATTATTGAACGAGTTACCCTGTGGTTTTTTTTTTCTCATTTTTCTTCTATGTGTGTCGAGTTCACGTAGTTTAAGTGTTTTTTCTAATTAGTTTATTTTTTATAGGTATTTTGTTATTATGAAACATTAAATTTTCACACTTTTACTGATTGTAATTCTTTATAAATGGTGTGTGTGATTTTGTGTGAAATATCCTGCTGATTAATTTCTTATTTGCAAAGAATCATTCTCAATGCTACCGTGTGACGTGTCTGGAAGAAGTTCATTTACAAAAATCAAAATAAATAGGTGTTGTTTGATTTTATTGCTTATTATTATTTATTTTACTTTTCACACGAAACCATGAGAGGGATTTCACAATTTTGTCGAATTCATTACCTAATGATTGAATGAAATAAGAGATATTATCATAATTACTCTGCTTTTCAAAATAAAATAAAAATACTAAAAAAGCTCTAGTCCTACAAGTACATCGTTATTAGCCCGATATTCCCACGGGATTTGGACTAGCAGGTTTCCACTAATTTTACCTAACCCGCTTCCTCGTATAACTTGATCCACGATAAGTTTACACAAGTATAGATGATGGAGAGCGTAAGTGATGGACGAACGTTCGCGCCTCACTTGTGGTGTTGCCAGCGTACGGACTATACCTACGCCTAGCCCGGTATTGTTTACTAACTATTTAATAATGTTACCCAGTTTATGAATGTACTGCTTTTGTGGTGTGTAATGTAGCCGAGTGATTTAATAAAAACTTTTTGTTACGTATAAAAAATACATTAATAAAAACAAACTTTAAAAGTTTATTGATTAGTTGTGTAAGTTTATAAAAAGTGATTGATGTAAAATAATTAAGTAAGTAACTAAGTATACCGTAACGTACTAAAAAGAAAAATATTACAAAAATTATGAGAGTTAGATAATATTTTCATATCTCTCTGCCCTTTAAAAGGTGAACATAAAATCTAAATAAAAACTTTACCAATGAAAACTTTACGAAGAACACCAATTTCCTGCCTTCAACAAACTTCAAATAAAACCTATCAAAACGAAAATTCGAACAATTCATACAGAAACTGCTCATCAAACGAAATTCGAATTTCAAAAACCATTATAACAACCAATCAGATTGGTTCGACGAAAATAGAAGTGCAACTTCATAAAGTTCTTAAAACTTCGGTTAACTTCGGGGAAGTTCGGCTGTGATGGTGCAAATGTGTGGAACAGTGATTGATATGAAACGATAATATCTGTGGAAGTTGTTTGTTATTTGATTTGGAACTATGAGTTACAAATGGAACGATATCACGTGAGTTTACTATACTTTTCCCTCTAAATATTAAATAAGATTTAACCCGCGTAAGTTCCGTTCCCGTGGGAATATCGGATTAAACGTAGACTATTTATAGTTACTCTGAAAAAGTTGATATTTATTCATACTTACTTTAATTATAATCGATACAGTAGTTTTGGAGTCTATGCGTTACAAATACAGAACCACAAATATATCTGTTTATAGTATGAGTGTAAAGTTAAAATTGTAATAATTGTTACAAGTATTTCATTAAATTCATCAGCAGGAATCGAATCTCTAACCATTTGCATCGTAGACGTTTTGCGATTTTTCCTTATTTTCTATTTGTCTTCAAAGCTTCAAAAAAAGCGAGTGATACCGCAAAACTCAGTTAGTTTAACAAATCAAACTACAATCTGTACATACATAATGAATTAGAAAACAATCTAAACAGACAGGTTAGGAATAATACTAATAATACATTGAATACTACTGAGTTTATATGTTACACTGGAGAAGATAAGACGAAGAAAAAGTTGGTTATGCTAGGTATAGCAGGGTCGTAGCCTCTGATCGTAAAACACTTCAACTCCATCTTAGCTCAAGTCGATAGAATTCTGACAGATGTAGCTAGTTCATGCCTCCTCCTAGATTAGTTACATCCGTTACATATGATGATATCATAGATACATATGGTAAACCCGTATTGGGATTTTACTAGTTATCGCATCAAAAGTTTAGATCAGTTTGAGCATAACCAACATTTTGAAACTTGTCTGTAAACTTTTGACGTAAACCGTCTAAATTCGGTATCCCTCAAATACCGAATTTAGGCCGTTTACGTCAAGTTCGAAGGGGGTAATTTGCAAAAGCCAAATGTGACGCATGTTATATCAAAAATTCGTAATATTACAAAACAGATGTAACGAAGGAAATGTAGTCAACCTTTTCTGTCAATAGATTAAGGTAAGTGGATTGACGTGTAAATAGTCTCTCCAGTAGCGTTACCATGGAGGGTAAGTGTATGTCGCGGAGCGGGAAGATTATTGAAAAAATAGTTTATATAAGTATATGAAATTCGTAACTAGAATCTGGGAATTGCTTGATGTCTGACAACAAATTCATACAGAGCAACAGGTATACAAAAGCCAACGTACCTCTGACCAACTGGACAATCGAGCCCGCCGAAGGGATCCTTGCTTGAAGATGCTGACGACGTCTTTGATACTTCACAACAGTCACAATAACACTGTGTATCACTGTTTGGCAACCCAGGGTGCGTTTATAGTCAAATCAATACGATATTTCACATAAAAACCAGCGAAAAGTCTAGGAAAAAACTGGAGCGCGTGCTCACAGAGATTTTCAAAGGAAGCGAAGGAAGAAGAATATGGCTGCGGCGGCGACCAATCCGCTGCGAGCCGACGGTCACACAAGCCGCCTTCATTGGACCTTCAATGACCAATGTAGCCTATCGGCGCGAAGCTCAATGCAACCCGCGCTTATTTGAAATGTTACAGACATCAAGCAGAAACAATTATATCTATGTGTTTATATGATAGCGGAATAGCCAGAAAATTTGCTATTAAAAAATAACAAGGCGTGAAAAGTTTACCTAAACATTAAAGTCTAAAATCTACTTAGATGGGAGCGTATCGCTTCACCATGGCACCCCGCCTTGGAAGATCGGAAGATTTTTCAAAACGAAAAGGAAACTCTATGGTTGATCAGTGCGATAGCGATTTTTGTAAAAGGGTTGTATGAGATATTTAATTAAACTAAACTATGTACTTAAATTTTAGCGACTAACTTAAACTAATAATTATGTATTAAAGTTAAATTTATTGCGTTGGTATCGGGTAGAGTTTAGTAACAGCGCGTTTATAGAAACCCGTACGAGTTTTGACCATAGCTACTCGTATGACGTTGTCTTTACCCTTAAAGACCTCAGTAATTATTCCTAACGGCCAGTTCAGTGGAGCCGCGTTTTCTTGCTCTACGAGAACCACTGTCCCGATTTCTACCGGTTTGTCAGGAGTAGCCCACTTCTGCCTAACTTGCAGCGTATGCAGATACTCTAGGTGCCATTTCTTCCAAAAAGATTGGACCATACTATCTAACAAGTTCTTACGATCTAACAGACCAATGCGTTGCTCTGACAGATCAGTAGCTGGTAAGTACTGCAGCGGAGTAGACATCAGAAAATGAGCGGGCGTCAGTACTTCAGGGTGTGGATCTGAAGACATTAAACAGAGCGGGCGCGAGTTTAGAATCGACTCTATCTGCGTCAGAACCGTTTGAAGTTCTTCAAAGGAAAGTAACTGACTTCCTATGACTCTATAAAGGTGCGTCTTCATGCTCTTTATATTTCCTTCCCATAGTCCACCGAAATTTGGGGCTCTTGGGGGAATCATCTTCCACTCGATGCGTCTAGACAGCAGTTCATTAGACAAAGCAGTCTTGAAACTGGAGCTCGACAGGAGACTATAGAGCTCGTCTAATTGCGCTTTCGCACCCACGAAAGTGGTGCCATTATCTGAGTAAAGACAAGAGACAGGACCACGGCGAGAAATAAAGCGTTTGAAAGCTCCTAGAAAATTATCAGTAGTCAAACTACTGGTCAATTCAATATGTAGACACTTTGTGCTCATACATACGAAGAGAAGAATATATGCCTTTTGAGCATGTTGACCTCTGCGGCGCGAAAGAGTTACGCGTATCGGTCCAGCAAAATCCAATCCAGTATGACTGAACGGTTTGGCTTCTAAAACACGACACGAAGGAAGGTCGGCCATGATAGGAGTCGGGTGTGTAGGATTCGTCCTGAAACAAGTATTACACCTACGCAACTTAGATCTAATCACAGTTCTGGCATCTAGTATCCAGTAGCGTTGTCTTATAATAGACATGAGAAGTCCAGGACCAGTGTGACAATTCACAACGTGATAGTGTTGTATGATTAAATCAACAATATGGTCGCGTTTTGGGAGAAGAACCGGGTGTTTAGCCTCGAAAGGAAGCATAGAGGCAGAAAGTCTCCCACCTATACGTAATATCCCATCAGGGTCGAGAAAGATTGCGAGACTCTGTAGCTTCTTCGAAGGCAATTTACTAGCCTTAATCAACTTTAGGTCTTCAGAGAAGTGTACAGACTGGACTGCGAGAAGAAGCGCTTTCTCAGCAGCTAAAATCCCTGCTACAGAACGAGGCTCAAAATTAGATTTTGGTCGAGCGAATTTTAAAATATATGCTATGATACGCAGCAACTTCTCCCACGAAGAGACACGTTGCGCCAATAAGCATAGCAATGGTGGTTCTGCGTGAGTTATGGCAGTCATGACTTTAGCCTTGTGCTCGGGCAACTCAGCGCAGTTAGCGGGTGAAAACGGTTTGATCAACCATTTCTCTGGCGCGCAGCGGATCCACAGAGGACCGTTCCACCATAAATCGTGGTTTAAAAGTTGTGACGGAAGCATACCCCGAGAAACACAATCGCTTGGATTGGTAGCTCCAGACACATGATAAAAATGTTCAGGATCCAAGATCTCTTGAACTTGAGCGACGCGGTTACCGACGAAGATCGACCAACGATGTGGCGAAGAATGAATCCACGATAGCGCTATCGTCGAGTCAGAAAACGCGTATATTCCGGCGATCGGAATACGCGCTGCGTAAGTTTCTCGTACGGAATTTATTAATTTTGACATGAGTAGAATAGCGCACAACTCAAGGCGCGCGAGCGTAGTAATTTTAGTCGGCGAGACTTTTGACTTAGCGCACAGAAGACGCGTTTGGATACCGGACGGATAAGTACAGTGTGCGTAAACGACACAACCTAAACCTTTCATACTAGCATCACAAAAAGCGATAAGACGCAACTCGCAACCTACTTCGACACCTACATGTCGCGGAATACGTAGAGTATCGAGCAAGTAAAATTCCTGCACTAGTGCGGCAAAACGTGAGCGTATGTGTTCCGGCGCGGGATCGTCCCAATCACTCTTGCTTAGCCATAGCTCTTTAATCAGCAACTTGGCATAGAGTATCACAGGAGCGACTAATCCTAGCACGTCGAACAAACGAGCAACTATAGAGAGTATATTTCTCTTTGTACATTTTTCACTTAACTGGGCGGAGGTGAAAAAGAAATTATCTTCACACGGTTCCCATGACATCCCTAAAACCTTCGAAACGTCACTGCCAAAGTCAAACTCGAGAGATTTGCGGTGCGAATCTGGAAGAGATTCGAGAAGCGAATGTGAATTGCTTGACCATTTCACTAAATCGAAGTCACCAGATTTAAATAAATGTATTAAGTCACGGGCTAATTCCGAGGCAACCTGCCCACTAGGCGCCGAATGTACCAAATCATCCATATACAGACACGTATCGGCAACTTTCGCTGCTTCAGGATACTGATAACTCATATCTGAAGCCAACTGTTTGACAGTTCTCATCGCGACGTATGCGCTTGACTTTAAACCGAAAGGTTGGCGAGTGAAACAAAAGGTGCGAACATTTTCAGATTCGTGGAACCGAAATAAAATGCGTAGGTATTTACGATGTTCAATTGGTACACCTACACGTAAATAATGCTGTTTTATATCAGCGTTCATAGCGATGGGAAACAATCTGAAATTCAATAAAAGTAGAAACAGATCTGCTTGCAAGTTGGGCCCGATGTGCAATACATCATTGAGCGAGAGCCCGGTGTGCGTTCTCGCGCTCGCGTCTAAAACGATCCGAGGCATCGGCTTGTCAGGACGAACCACCGCGTGATGTGGTATGTAGTAACCGTCATCGGATAAATCGGATTCAGCTACGGGAGCGAGATAACCGTTGTCCAAATAATCTTGTATCACTTTATTATAATTTTCGCGTAGCGCGGGAGCTTGTCTAAGTTTCCGTTCGAGTGCCATAAAACGGCGGTAGGCAGAAGCATGCGATGAACCAAGTTCAGCAGGATCCCTACAAAACGGCAAAGCGACCGTATAGCGACCTACGTCATCACGTGTCACAGTAGATGCAAAAATGTTCTCACACTCTGTCTCGTCAGGTGATAACAGACGCTTCGTAGGTACCTCTTCGAGTTCCCAAAATTTCTGCACTAAATCATTGAGCGCTAACGCAGAAAAAGACGTGACGGTAGGCGCGACTTCATTACGCGGGTAATTTCCCATAAATACGTATCCGAAAGCCGTGGATAAAGCAGGAGGTGCGCGTGGACCACAATCGACCCTTTCACCTAAGTAGATGTATGGAAACAGCTGAGCGCCTAACAATACATCTATATCTCCCGGTATATTCCATTTTAAATCAGCAAGCGGAAGATTGCGAACGTTTATGTTATTATCGTTATCAATAAAGTGTGACGGTAATTGATCCGTAATACATTCGACCACTAACGCGTGTATAGTGTATCTATGTTGCGGATAAATGCGCGATTCAATGTCTAAACAAACGTGACCTATTATCGGACGAGACGACGTCCCTACTCCTTTGACAAAAGAATTCGTCACCGGAATAATAGGTAAATTTAATTTGCGGGAACATTCTGTTGTTATTAAATGATTCTGTGAGCCATTATCGATCAGAATCCTAATAATCGATTTATTCTCAGGTCTTCCTTTAGGGTGAGCGTACACTTGCGCGGTCGATAATAAAATATCTCCCTTATAACTAGCGGCATAAGACTGAGAGTGCGTAGCGACCTCTGATAAATGCAACGAGTCGATCTGCGTGGAAGGAGCGGTTGCGGAAGAAAGCGGGGGCTGAACGAGCGCGGTCGCGGTAGGCGGCGCGGGAGCGGGAGCGAGTGACGAAGACACGGGAGCGGGGTTACGGCGCGCGGCGGGTGGCGAAGACGGCGCAGGCGACTGCGGCGTGACGCTGACTATCGCGGCGTGCGAATGTGTATTATTTTTATTATCTAAATCACCGAAATGTAATAATTTATGATGTCTCTTTCCACAAAAACACACAGAATTACTTTTGCATTGAGGTAAACTGTGCAACGTACTTAGACAGTTAACGCAACCGTGTTTCGACTTTATAAAATTAAATCGAGTCTTAGAATCTCGCATATTTTTAAATTGTGCGCACTCATATAAATGCCTATGTTTACTATCTCCGCAGAGACAACAACTCGTGCTAACCGAAGCGTCATTAAGCAAGTAGGTACTCGCGGCGGAGCGTGCGGGTTCGATCATTTTACCCACGACAAAAGATTTCGTATTTTGACGGCGGTTGTTATTCGAAAAACGAGCGGATGGTTTATTTGCATACGTCGAATTACATGGATTCGAACGTTCTAAAATTTTAGATTGATCTTGAATAAAGTCGATCAGCTGTTTAGTAGTAGGTATTTCAATATTACGCACTGAAAGTTCAAATGCTTGAATTGTTTGCGAATCTAATTTCCTTAATGCGCATTGCAAAAACATAAAATCAGCCAAATCAGGAATACCTACTTCTTTTATAGCAGATATCGAAGCGGAATATTCACCTACAAAGGTATCGAGAGCGTTTGCGTTGTGCGAGCTAGCTTTCAAGTCAAGTATATTATTCAAGTAAAATGTAGCTAATGCGCGCGTGTCTTGATATTTCTTAACTAAACTGTCCCATAGCAATGAATAAGTTTCCCCAGATGGAATAATGCCAGCTGTGAACTTTAATGCGTCATCAGTTAACTTGGAAATTAAATACTGCATACGCTGCGAGTCAGTCAGCTGTTTATTTTCGTGAATATTGACCTTAAATGACTGGTAAAATATATTCCAGTTTTCGGGGCGTCCATTAAAACTAGGAATTCTTAATGGTTCTAAGTTCACTAAGTTCTTGTTCAAGTTACTCGACTCATCTGAACGAGGCTTCGGAATGTTCGAAGAAGCTATCAATCTATTTCGCGTGCGTTTTATACGTGAATACAAATCCTCAAATGCATCTAGACAAGCGTATTGTGGCGTGCTGTCAGGTTTTATTAACAATTGAACCCTATTAATCTTGTCAACAATACTTTCGAATTTCTCGCGTAATTCGTCTATCGTTTCTGATTCAGCCAGAAAGTTCTCGTTCGTTCGCGAAGATGCATCGAACGAAACAATGTTCTTAGATACATTGAACAATCTATCCACGCGTTCAAATATTAAATCTTTCTTTGTATTTAATAATGACAAATCATTCTCGTGCGCCATGATTGCAAAATGCAATGAGTAATATTACAATCAGCGTAAATGTAGGTAGTTTTATCTTACAAGACAAGGTGCGTTGAAGTTAATTATTTAGTTACTAGAGTGGAAGTTTTTACTTTAATTAATGTAAATCTCATAGTACGACAGAGAATCTATCAATAAATACATAGATCTCGAGCGGGGGTTACAGAATTTACCAATTATAGTTACGTAAATCTGAGTTAGCGTAGGATAAGAGTACAAGAATTCACCAACTATTACGCGAATCTTGGAGCGAAAATATGCGTTTTAAGGTTAGAATTTCACCAATAATTACGAGAAATCTATGATGCTGATTTTTTATCAGGCTTAGAAGGACCATCTTATGGATTGACGTGTAAATAGTCTCTCCAGTAGCGTTACCATGGAGGGTAAGTGTATGTCGCGGAGCGGGAAGATTATTGAAAAAATAGTTTATATAAGTATATGAAATTCGTAACTAGAATCTGGGAATTGCTTGATGTCTGACAACAAATTCATACAGAGCAACAGGTATACAAAAGCCAACGTACCTCTGACCAACTGGACAATCGAGCCCGCCGAAGGGATCCTTGCTTGAAGATGCTGACGACGTCTTTGATACTTCACAACAGTCACAATAACACTGTGTATCACTGTTTGGCAACCCAGGGTGCGTTTATAGTCAAATCAATACGATATTTCACATAAAAACCAGCGAAAAGTCTAGGAAAAAACTGGAGCGCGTGCTCACAGAGATTTTCAAAGGAAGCGAAGGAAGAAGAATATGGCTGCGGCGGCGACCAATCCGCTGCGAGCCGACGGTCACACAAGCCGCCTTCATTGGACCTTCAATGACCAATGTAGCCTATCGGCGCGAAGCTCAATGCAACCCGCGCTTATTTGAAATGTTACAGACATCAAGCAGAAACAATTATATCTATGTGTTTATATGATAGCGGAATAGCCAGAAAATTTGCTATTAAAAAATAACAAGGCGTGAAAAGTTTACCTAAACATTAAAGTCTAAAATCTACTTAGATGGGAGCGTATCGCTTCACCAGTAAGCCTTAACCTTTTTAACCGTCTTCAAACAAAGGATAAGGTTGTCAATTCGACGCATTTGTTTTATTTATAACAAATAGATCGAATTATCTACCCGTTATGTTGTCTTCGTCCTACCGTCTCCAATGAAACATAACAACTCAGTATTGAATATGTAATGTAATATTGACCGAGTTGTGACGCAAACCGTTCAATCATTCATAGTTTATTCATTCATTCATCGAACGTGTTGTTATTGTATTGGACGTGGAAACATCCGACAGTTGGCAAGTTGGCAACATTACTCGTCTCGGATTATAGCTGAAACCTTGGATTTAATGTTCATTTCATGATGGTTATTATGCAGTAGCGTTCATTACCATCGTCCCGTGGTTTCACCAGTATTAGAATATCGAGATAAAAAGTAGCCTATGTTATTCCTCAGATTTTAATATATTCTCACACCAAGTTTAATCAAAATCGGTCCAGGAGTTTACAAGTTATTCATTATAAATAAAACTCCCAAAACAAATCTTTTTCCTTTATAAAACCATCGTCATACATAGTGTGGATGGTGCCAATTTTTTTTTTCATTTTTTTTAATAATCAGGTCTGTCAATCAGACTTATGCAAAACTAGCAGCGCTCCGCGGTTTTACCCGCGTAACACCCAATACCGTGGCAATACTGGAATAAAATTATGTTACTCCCAATTAATCAATGTATTCTCATACCTTTCATTAAAATCGGTCCAATAGCTTCGGAGCCTATTTGTTACAAACAAAAAAATTTTCCTCCATATTATATTAGTGTAGATAGCTCAGTCTAGTGTGATGTTGTGTTCTGTGCAGAAGTGTCACGCTGCACAGAAAATAAAAACAAGGGCAAAGGCTTTGTATGAAAAACATTATAATATTATATCTACTATTTCAACATAACAATTGTTTTTTACAAAAAACCGTATTTCTACCTCTCACAGCTTGGACCACACACCCTGTATAGTTAATTTGAAGCGATCGTGCATCGGAGCGCGGTCAGGCGCGAACTCTTGTAATATAAAAACTATTCAACCACTTCTTGAGTATTAGCCACTTGACTGGCCACTGGCTAACATAATACAAGTAGTTCAGTAGACCTCGCGAGCATAATGAGAACGTGGTTCCAGGTGCGGCAATAATCACCACCTAGTAGTTATAACCGATTCCACTGGTCATCACATGCTAACTTAGTTTTTAAGACGTTTCAATGTGATTTCATGCAAATTGTATGATTTCAAATGAATAAAGTATTTTGACTTTGACTTTAGTAGAAATCTAATAGTGAACAATTTACTGAGGATAGTATTCTGAGGGGCTATTCTATTCCGTTCATTGCTTCCAAAATCCTCATTAGATTTTCACGGGGCCAATTTAAAGCTTAAAATAAAAAAAGGTTGTCTGTAAAATCGGTTTACGGACGATAATTTTACGTGAAAACGTACAATGAAAAATTGAGGATTTTTTGTTATCCCTTTAAAAGTATATTTTTTCCTTTTTTATTTAATTTGTCCTCCTTTTTTTCCTTTTATATATTTTCATTTATATAAGTCTTCCATTTGTCACTCGTCACCATAACACAAGCCCAGATGAGCGATATTATTATTAAATACTCTATTTCCTAAGTTACCATGGCGCATGACGTTACACAATACCGTGACACTTTTTTGTGAATACACGTGTCCCACCACTAAAAACACTAAAAATACTTATAAAATCGTAAACTCAGTCAGTAGAGACCACAATAATTAATCTTCACGGGTGAAACAGTGTCGCGTAGCTAACACTAACGAACCATTGACAACGCTCAAGTATTTCAATCTAAAAGTTTATGTAACTTTATAACAGTTCCCGCGGGATATAAGTGTACAAGTAAGTTCGGGACAATCGTCTCGGTCCCGCGGGATGTAGTGGCTGACAGCTTAATGCCGGGATTTATGGACGCCTTGGCGTTGGCTCACTTGTACAGTTACCTAAAGTAGGATCTGAACTCACTCACATTTCATTTACTTACTTATTTTCGTGAAATAATATTTCATTCCGCTGTGTCTGGGTTTGATGATTCCTCCAATATGTATTCCAATAGGTATGTTCAAAATATAATTATATAGTTTTTAACTGACTTTAAAAAAGGGGGTTCTTATTTTGATGCGTATATTAACTTTGGTTTAACTAGAGATGAAACGAATAGTGGTTTGGCCGGATACCCGATACCGAATATTCGGCCAACCTTAAAGCCGGACAGCCAAATATCCGGCCGAACATAGTCTTGTCGAATATACCCGATCGCTTCACTCACACTTGTGTAACGAATCGCCTCGTTACACGAGTGAAGCGATCGGGTGGAGTCGGGTGATTTTGGGCCCTTTCGTTTATGTGTGAAACTAGCTGCGCTCTGCGGTTTCATCCGAGTAACTCCCAATCCCGTGGGAATATCGAGATAAAAAGTAGGCTATGTGTTAATCCAGGTTTACAACTATCTACATACCAATCAGTCCAGTGGTTTTAGCGTGAAAGAGTAATAAATAACTATACAGACACATACACACACTTTCGCATTTATAATATTAGTAGGATTAGCGTCTTCTGCAATTGATTGCAAATACGATCATTGGAGGTTATGCAAAAAGTTTTTGTTATTGTGTAAAAACCTTTTAACGCAGATAAATTGGTGTTTATTCATAATACTATTAATTAATAAAAAATTATGATTCTCTGTGCTAAATAAAGATTAAAGTCCCTTCAATCTTTATGTCGTACCTACGTATTTATTTGAAATCCGGTATTCGGATGGATTTAAAATTTGAGTCGGATAGGCCGGATACCGGATAGTTACCGGATATCCGTTTTATCTCTAGTATATACCTTCGGAGTTCTGCTCAAATGTGACGAGTTTTAATAATAAAAAAAATATCCTTGGACTCATCCCATATTTTTTCGTATGGTGTTTAAATGTCAAATACAATCATCAAGAAAAAGAAATACCTATATTTTTTTAACTTATTCTTGCTTGAGTTGAAGAACTTTAATATACCTACGATGAGCCTCGACTTTTATTGTCTGTCTGTACCTACCTGTACCTATATAAGAGTGAGTAAGTACGTATAGATAAAACGAACCATTATGTGTGTAGTGTTTACTTCGGTTCGGTACTAAACATCTAGATTTACTGCTACTTTCAGATCGTCTAGACTTGCTTCATTCTAGACATGAGGTGGTCTTACTGCGTACCTACTTGTCTATCTCATATTATAGCTTATACTAGCTACGATGTGTTTCACCCGCGTAACTCCCGATCCTGTGGAAATATCAAAATGAAAAGTTGCCTATAGCCTTCCTCGATAAATGGACTATCCAACTCAAAAATAGTTTTTCACTTCGAACCAGTAGTTCTTGAGATTAGCGCGTTTAAACAAACAAACAATCTCTTCAGCTTTATAATATTAGTATTGATTATATGTCCGGTCAATTTAGACATTCGAAGTTACATAAAGTCCCAACAAGCTGAAAATCAGTGAAATTGTTCAAAACATAATTATAAACAATGTCCAGAAGTTCCCCATCATTCCCGTGTAAGGAAAATTTTTTATTCAAGGTCAAAGGTCTAAAAAATGAGTTTTTCGCTATTTTCAGCAAAACGGTAAGTTTTATCATAAAAGTACCTCAGACAAAATTGTAGATCATAAAATTATCTATAAAAATGTATCAATACTTTTTTTCTTACTAGCCACCGTTTCTGAGATATAACGATTCAAAAAGTTGTAAAAGTTGTTAACGTCATAATATGCACACGTTTCCACGCCACCTATGAGGTAGTGTACTTAGCGCGTTTTTTTAACGTGGTTTCCTAGGCCTACTCCACGGGTCAGTTGTGATCCTGTTTAATGTAAAACTATTGCAAAATAACGGAAATTTTCAAAGATTGGAAAAGATAAAAGCGATGTAAATTAAAAAAAAGTAGTGAAGTTCATTTATTTACTTCTGTAAAGTGTCAAAATCATGTACTATCTGCATTTTACAGGAGGGGTAAAACAGCAGTTTTCAAAATGTTTGATAAACAAGATTTAATTCAATGTGCAGAAGTTTTTAAAAAGAGTAATTCAACTCAACAAGAAGTTATTACCAACGGCATCCGCTTTCTTCTTTCTATGTACGGAGCTCCTAAAAAACTACCTGTTTAGATAAGCATCGATATGCATGTTTCGTTAAAAATACTAAAAATAAAAAACAAGTTCAATTAGCTTGTCTTCCTCCAACCTCAGTTGCTGCTCACTAACATCTTTTTCGAGTATATTACCAAGTTCAAGTGTGGCTTGGTTATCAGCTAGACCCGAAAGACAGGGTTGGAAGTTGGTCAACAATATATTAGAGCCAGTTCAAACTTTACTTCCACCTGCGCCGGAAAAACTGCTGAACACTATTTTTTGCAATTGCAAAAAGGGATGCAGTGCTAAATGTGGTTGCAAAAAAGTCGGACTGTTTTGTTCTTTGGCATGCACAAATTGTCGAAGTATCATGCGATACGTCGCTATTGACGCAATTTACTTGCATCCAAAATGAAGATGAAGAAGAAGCAGGAGAAGAAGAACAAGAAGAAGAACAAGATTTGAAACTTACGAATCAGGCGAATGAACTTCACCACTTTTTTTTTAATTTACATCGCTTTTATCTTTTCCAATCTTTGAAAACCGTTATTTTGCAATAGTTTTACATTAAACAGGATCACAACTGACCCGTGGAGTAGGCCTAGGAAACCACGTTAAAAAAACGCGCTAAGTACACTACCTCATAGGTGGCGTGGAAACGTGTGCATATTATGACGATAACAACTTTTACAACTTTTTGAATCGTTATATCTCAGAAACGGTGGCTAGTAAGAAAAAAGTATTGAAACATTTTTTATAGATAATTTTATGATCTACAATTTTGTCTGAGGTACTTTTATGATAAAACTTACCGTTTTGCTGAAAATAGCGAAAAACTCATTTTTTAGACCTTTGACCTTGAATAAAAAAAATTCCTTACACGGGAATGATGAGGAACTTCTAGACATTGTTTATAATTATGTTTTGAACAATTTCACTGATTTTCAGCTTGTTGGGACTTTATGTAACTTCACTATTATTTTTTGGTCTAAATTGACCGTAACCGCAACTGCGTAGGGGTTAAATGTTCCAAAATCATTTATTTAAAAAAATATTGATTTCATACAACTTTTTGATCCATAAAAATGACACACATATTATTTTATTACTTACTAGCTGCGCCCCGCGGTTTCACCCGCGTAAGTCCCGATCCCGTAAAATAGAAAAGGGCTGTTTTTAGGGTTTTCCCGGAAATTATTCGATTTTTTCTCGCCTTTTAAACCTTCCCTAGACCTCCACGAACATTTCAAGACTAAGATAAGATAAATCCGTTCAGCCGTTCTCGAGTTTTAGTGAGACTAACGAACAGCAATTCATTTTTATATATATAGATAGATTGTTTGTATTTATTATCGGATGCCTGCCTACGTCATTAGCTATATGTCTGTCAAGCTAAAGTACTTTTGATTTCGCAAGCCTTGTCGAAGAAAGACATATGTCACAATTGGTCATTTTAAATTTGGATTTGGCCCCTTTTGGTACACCGATTTTATTAAAACTTCTACCTTTATTGTTGGTTCTTAACCCCCTTATTATGGAATATTGTAATTTGTGTTTGACACTGTAAATCCTAATCCTACCTGCCCCCTTAGACAAGATTGCTTTCTATTAGCGATGTCGCCAATGGATACATTTAACTGTATGAAATTGACATAAACCATTGTATAAAATTAGCTATGATGGTACTTATTCACCATTTTTTTCTCTAACGCAAGACTACGTGACTTTTCGTTGGCTTGTGTCAATTTCATATAAAAAAAAGTCTATCGATTGGCGATATCTAATATATAAAAATAAGTCGGGTTTTCCTCCCTGACGCTATAACTCCAGAACGCACGAACCGATTTCCACGGTTTTGCATTCGTTGGAAAGGTCTCGGGCTCCGTAAGGTTTATAGCAAAGAAAATTCAGGAAAATCTGGTGGCGAAACGGAGTTCGCCGGGGTTTGCTAGTCGCTAATAAAAAGTCATCTTGTCTAAGGGGGCTGACTGGATAAATCTGGAAGTTTGTTTATTTATTTGTTTCTCCCCTCTTCACGGCAAACGACTGAACCGATTTACATGATATTCGGCATAGGAGTCGTTTTAGTGGATGGGGAAGAACATAGAACGTTTGATTCCAAAATTAATTCAGGATCGGGAAGTAGTAATAAATACCTACTAATTAAAATAAAAAAAAAAATAGAAATTTGTTTTTGATGTACTTAGCACATAGAGTTGTATGGTCGAAGACTTAGCACAATATGAAAATTATCTTCGGTAGGTAGATAGCTGTATTTATCGGTATAGCTATACCTACCTAGGGTTGTGTTAATCAAATCTATTGTGGTTGTGGTTTACAAACACAAGCAATTTACATATTCTCGTATAATGACGTATTTGTTTTCCATTTCAAACATAGTACGACTATAGTGTTCGTTAATTGGAGTTTCGGAAACTGCATAATATAGGTACCTAGTACTGTTTGGCTTTACAATATCAAGACGGTCGTTTGGTTGGTTGGTTTAAGTATGTTTGGTTTAATTAGTGAATGCCTACGACCGACGTTCACGACTTACGATGTTTAATTTGAAGCAGACATAGAGAAGGTTTATATTGAAAAACACTTCTTATTTTTTAATTTTATTATGGCTTTTGACGCAACTAACAATTACATCAAGTCGTGTCTGATTCCTGTGAAATTGATTTTTTCAATAAATACTTTAAAAGTCTGGAAATAAAGTTCCATCAGTCAAGTAGAGTCATGTTTCAAATTATCATAATTTGATTTTTCACGTTCCGTCAATATTCCAGGCAGACGATTACTGTTATTAATTTACTGTTTTAGCAATAGGTTTGCTTACGTTCGGAACGATACCTGAATAACGTTTTTAAATACTTTTTACCTCCAAATGGTCTACGAGATGTCAGCCGATTAACAAGTCAGTAGTAAGCATACTTCTTAAACTACGAGACAAATTGTTCTTTTTATGAGTGAGCATTGGACTCGTCCCATAAACACCCGGCCCAAATGGAAAGAATTAAAAAAACCCTCCTTAAACGTCCCATTTCATAATCAATATGATATTTGGTACCGTCAGAAGTAAAAGTTCTGTATTCCTGAGAAAAAGAAATAATTATTGCCTATATAGGTACATAATTATCATTGAAGCCAAAAGTTTTATAAAGTAGTTAGGTACCGAATACGCAATACATTCCAGTTTAACATAACAAACTATTTTAAAACTGAAATACGTTTTCAATTTGCTCTTGAATCTCGTTTCAATAAATCAGTCGAGTTCGAAGAGGCGTGAGATTTTTAATTAAAAACTTAAATTGCAATAACATTGTGTTTGTTTGACGTAATACATTTCAATTTTTCTTTCAATTAAAATATAATCCAACTAATATTATGGAGACAAATATTTGTTATCAGTTCACATAAAAACTACTAAACCGATTACAATAAAACTTGGTATGTAAGAATATAATATAGATGCAAACCTGACGTAACGTATTATTTTGTCCCTATTAATGGGCTGGATTTGAATTGATAGATATTCAGTCAAAATTGTAATGACATAATTATAGGTTTTAAACTTTAATTATTTTTGACAACCTCTCATGATTCTTGGTCGCCAAAGTAGCCGGAGTTATTTTCGCAACCTTATTCACTAAGGTTTTGAAAATTACTTGAATAGTGAAATAGAATAGAATAGAAGAATATAATATAGTTTACTCAAATAAACACACGACATAGTATACACTCAATTATGAAACAATAAGAGCTACAATAGAATAGAATAGTGAAACAGAATATAATAAATAAATAACAATATGAAATAAGAAATAGTTATTATTATTTCACTATTTCTTTTCAATCTTAACGTTAGGTTTTTAATTTTTTTTGCTTGCTTTGTTTTGACAGTTATTTTGAGGTTCATTTTTATGGAAAATAAAAAAATATTTTAAATAAACTTACATAAAATACACTATTTTAAGATAGGTTATGTTTTTTTGGCGTTTGTGATTAATTACGGTATTTATTTATCAACAATTATATTTTTTAGTATCACCACTGCATTGGATCGGTTGATAGTGTATTATTTTCTACCCGTGCCACTGCTGGTAGTACGACTGGTAGTGACACGGGCAATAAACGATAAAAACAAAATATAATAAAATTAAATTGTAATAAGTCTAAAATAACAACCCATGAAATAATTATCAGACCTGTAATGTTTCTTATCAGTTAACGACGTTAGAGAGGGTGGAGAAGGTAGAGAGAGAGATAGATTGTTATTGTTTCATTCCAAGTAAATGGTTGTTTGTTATAAATCGTAAACTGGCCGCGGCCGTGCGGGCGCGGGCGGTCGGGGTTTGACGACATCTGCGGTTCACGACGATATTAAACATTGTTGTTTCCGAGGGAACCTAAACGCCAGTATTATAATGTTTATACAATATCATTTACTTACCAATATTATTTAACAAATACACAATTTACACAACGCTTAATTGGGCCGAGTCCAAGGGTCATTCAGTAAACAACTATTTTGATTCCTTATAAAAAACATACGGCCAAGAAAGTGATCTTATATGGATTTATTTTTTTACCTTTGAGGTGCGGAACCCTAAAACACGGAAATACTTCTAAAAACTCCTTTAACAAGTAAAAACAGTAATATACAAATCCAGACATCGTTCTGGTGTTCAATAGATTTTTCTAACCATATATTGACTACAGCGGCACCGCCCGGCTCTTGCGTTGTGCTCGCAGTTCTAACCTAACCTATCCATGTCGGTTCTGGGTTGCGGATGGGTCTTTATATGCGAACAAATTCTATGGTATAATAACAATTTAACACATTTCCTAGGTTTAACACCTTTTAGGAATTGCATACAATCCCTAGGTTTCATACATTTCCGGTAACATATCTTATCCAAAACTTGGTTAAAATTTCTCGCGTCTCGCTCATCTCTATGCAGTCCGACAGATACCGACCTTTACTTTACGCCGTCGTTACACTATTTCCGTTACATTCAACGCAAGTGCAAGTGATCCTCTGCCTTTCGATGATTTTAAAGACATTTAAACGTAAAGACAAGTGAACAAATTCGCAACTGGACACATTAGCAGCTTGACAAATAAGCAACTGGACAAATAAGCAACTGGACAAATAAGCAACTTGACAAATAAGCAACTTGACAAATAAGCAACTGGACAAATAAGCAACTGGACAAATAAGCAACTTGACAAATAAGCAACTTGACAAATAAGCAACTGGACAAATAAGCAACTTGACAAATAAGCAACTTGACAAATAAGCAACTTGACAAATAAGCAACTTGACAAATAAGCAACTTGACAAATAAGCAACTTGACAAATAAGCAACTTGACAAATAAGCAACTGGACAAATAAGCAACTTGACAAATAAGTAACTAGACAGATAAGCAACTGCACAACTAAGCAATTGAACTAAGTACAGTAGTGATTCTAACCTATCGTTCGATTCCAAGTCTGTTGCCTGCATCCTGCTATCCTCTCTTAATGGATGAAGCGAACGCGCTGTAAAATGCACTTTATGAATATTAAATTTCACAGCAGCAAATCATATTATATTCTAGTCTAACTTTATATTTACGTCTCGTTTCAAGTGTACGACTACTTTCGAAGCTTTCACCTTCAAATACTACAGACTACAAAATTTAACTTTAGATGTGTGAGAAAATATTTCATTTACAAATGGTATACTTACTATAATACTTTTTCACTACAACGTGTAAAACAATTTTCTACACAATTTAACAATTTTTTGCTCTTAGCAAAGGGTGAAGTTATTTTTGGCTCCTATATTCTCTAATCTATCTTTTCTATAGTGCTCTGTATGTTATTCGATAGCAGATCATTCAGTCTAAAATACTATGAACTATTGCTGTATAAATTTTCAACGTAACCTTTGACTGAGAAAAGGGAACTAACAAACAAACTTCCAAAAAAATATTAAACACAACAAGAATTACATACTTGCCTACCAACTTGTTCAGTATTAGTATTTCCCTGAACCTTTCTGCAGATTAAAGTTCAAATATGCAGTCGTTATTGAGCCGGTCGATTCCGGTTCGGACCGCTCCAATTCGGTTTAAACCGGTATTACGTCTAGCCGAAGCCGGATTAACCCGGACAACTTTTACGGAACTGGGATTATTGGCGGTATAGTCATAATAAGCATGTAGAGATTCTGAATGGGTTAAATATTCAAATGATTATAATAATGTGGTTTTGCTTCCAACTGTACAAAGTACCATTTTTATTATTAAATAGGACGAGTACGCGGTTAGGGTTTTTTAGACTCGTCCTACTGGGCCAATGGTACCGTCGTAGAACGAGTTTAAGGTTTACTCTAATTTTGTAAGATTTATAAATATGTTTCGCTAGATGGCGCTGGGCAAAATAGTTACGAAATAAAATCAACTGAAAGAAGTACATGACTATATAGATATTTTAAGACTTCAAGGGAAAACTCTGAATTTCCAAAAAAAAATCCATCGAAGATCAACGTCTATGGAAAATCCAAAGGTAATCCGTTCATCTGCCTTAGGACGGGTCTCGTACTCGAGTTCGAATAACGATAGCACGACGTTCAACACTTCGTTGTCTCTACCCCGAAGGTACGTTTAGTCGAGGTTTCTACCTCGACGGGTCATTATCTCGATGGTATACTAACATCGAGTTGTGTTACTAGATAAATCTCCATTCATTTTAATGAACGGAAAAAGTGACAAAACAATCTATACTACATATAAAATGTTTTGTCCTGAATGACTGACTGACTGACTCACGGATAAACGCACAGCCTAAACCGCTGATTGTAGAGACCTGAAACTTGGAGGGTGTGTTCTTTGTATGACGTAGGCATCGGATATGAAATGATTTTCCGAAATTCTTCCCCTAAGGGGGTGAAAAAGGGGGGGCAAAGTTTGTATGGGACAACATGATTCCTTGGTCCACTCTTAACTTTTACGCGGACGAAGTCGCGGGCAAAAGCTAGTGTATCTATATAATACGGGTTAGTGGCGAAGCGACCCGACTCTGAGGTTCACACTTTGATAACATTATACATGGTATTTATTGAAGTTATCCAACGATTAGACCTGTAAACGACCTCTCGGTTAGAACTACCCCAATAGAGAGGCTAGTTGTAAGTGTAACCAAGCGATAACCGTGTATTGCTCGGTTACGCGGCTTGGTTACATACGTCGGGGATAATCCACTCTAACTCCGTTCTATATTCTTTATCTCTCTCTTTAGACTGGGAAGACGATAGAAGTTTCCTTCCTTTGAATCACTATTTATTAAAAAAAACCGCATCAATATCCGTTGCTTAGTGTTAAAGGTCTAAACATTCGAAGGGACAGACAGACAGCAGAAAGCGACTTTGCTTTATACTATGTAGTGATAACTATTCTTATCTCACAACTTATTAGGTACATACTTTTAAACTTTTAATTGTGATATATGATTTTATACCTACTTTTATAAATCGTGCAAAGCCAAAACCTGAATTTTTCATTAAAAGATTGAATAAAATATTATAAGTGTGTGTGTGCACGGTGAGCGAGAGTTCGTGAGTTCAAGTCTCTCCGCGTGACAATTTATGGAGACACATTTTTCCTTAAAAATGTTTCCAGAAAGTGAATAAATATTCTCCCTTGAACACCTTTTCACGTTATAAAAAACTACAATAATTTAACCCAGTAACTGTATAAGGCAAACAATGGGTCTCGTAACGGCCGGCACCACACCGCGCCGCGCCAGGGCGCGGGCGGCCTGAAACTGCGAAGAAATAAAAGGACCGTTTGTACAGAACTGTTCGTCACACCTGTGACGGATACACGCATAAATAACGCTGGAAAACGCTGCTGGGTTCTGTATTATATTCATATTTATTATTATTCATAACATCTATAAGACGTTTTGTTCCTTGATAAAACCGAACGAAATGGGTTGTATCCTCTTTGATCGCCTTGTGCGTGATATTTTACAAAAGTAATGTTCAAATTCGTAATGGAAAGAGAAATAAATTATTTTTCATAACTCATACTCCGAAAGTAGGTCTAAAGGTGCCTGAAGAGCGTGTAGAAAGAAAAACTTTCAGCCCTAGGGAAAATCGCTTTCACTGACAGCTGTCATGTCAAATTATGGCTTCGCGCGGCGTGTGCAATGTGCTTGTAGCCAGTATCAGTATCATTACCCTAAAGCTAACCTAACCTCCTTGCTTTAGGTAACACCAAAGAATAACAATTATGGGTTCACACGGCTCATGCATACTGCCAGAGGTAGTATGGAGTATGGAGTATGGAGTCTCTCATTCACTCTCGTTATTATGAAGAATTTTATGTATTATTCGTAATGAAAAGCACAGTGTTTACCTCGGGTAAAAGACTCATTAAGTCCCTCGAACTATTAGCGCCCTCGCTACGCTCGGGCGCCAAACTCCGTCTCGGGACTCAATGAGTGACTTTCACACCTAGGGTAACAATGTACTATTCTCGAAAACACTACACTACGGATCTCTAAAACCATTTCACCGGACGACCGTTAACATTTTTTTAAAAGTTCCTGCAAAAATTATTTTGCATATGTCGGCCGGTTTCGGTTCGGTAAATGTTTTTTTTTGCAAAACGTGTGCTGCTTGGTGTTTGACGCGGGGTTAGGGTTCCGTATATGAAATGAAAATTATATAGGGTTTAGATACCTGTTAACCTGGACTTTATACACCTGAGGTTTAGTTTTGTGTAGGTATTTATATCATAGTTGGTCTTGTAATAACTATTCCTGTCAATAAGGTTTTTTTTTATAAATAAAATGCTCCGAAACTATTGGACCTATATTGATGAAACTTAGTATGAAGAATCATTTGAATCCTTGCAAGTAACATTGGCTACATTTTATCCCAATATTCGCGGAGTTACGCGGGTGAAACCGCAGGGTACTGTCGTCATATAGTGGAGTGAGTTCGTCGACAGCTGACCGAGGCTCGCTAACTCCCGCGCTAACTGCTGAGTGACTTGAAAGCGACAATGTGTTGTCAAGGATAACTAAAAATATGACAGAATCGATACAGATTGATGTTCACATACATACGGAGTTCACATCGATAAACTAATACTAACAACCCCGCAGTTTTATTCACGTAAATCCTGATTCCGTGGGACCTAATTCTTCAGCTATCTGCACAAACTTATAGCAAGTTTCATAACAACGTATATTCGTTTTTACATAAAAAGTTAACAAAAAAAACATACACACTTTCACAACAAGATGCGAGAGTTTGTGCGGCTCGACATACGGGTGAAACTGCCGGGCGCAGTAAGTCGTTTCATAAAAATAAGCACTCGTGAGCAAATAGAAAATAAAAGCCTTTCAGTTAGAAGTCAATGTTCAAAGGTTTCCTTTGATTTTTCACGAAAATTCGAATATATTTGACGTAATTGAAGAAGGTTAAAGTACTTACATACTTACCTACTAGTCTACTACGTAACCCTAGTTACATTTGAAAAAACACTTTAAAATATGATTATTTTATTTTGTTATTGACAGTTCTAAATGATAATTTTTGGTATTACACCTACATCTAATGACATATACAGCGCCAGCAACTTCAATCCATGCTATTCAGGACGCGGTAGTGCCTGGGACATGTATTAGATAGAGTAGACTACGCGTAGCACCTATCAAGCTTCTCAGTTTAGTCGACCGTGTCCAGAGTAAAGAACTCATCAATACGTCTGGAGATAACAAAGCCGTGGGTTTCACCACGATATTTTCTGTAAGAGCAATGAGACCGCCATCGCCATCCAAAAATTTAAAATTTAATATTTCGATTTCTAGTAATTTACTTGATGAATTAAAATAAAACCATATATAACTGTCTTTTATTTAATTTTTGTCAAACTCAACAGAACAAAACAAATATAAGAAACTAGCTGCGCCCCGCGGTTTCCCCCGCGTAAGTCCCGATTCCGTGGGCATATTGGGATAAAAAGTATCTTATGTCCGTCTCCTGGCTCTAAGCTACCTCCCTACCAATTTTCACCCAAATCTGTTCTGCCGTTCTTGAGTTATAAGTGGTGTAACTAACACGACTTTCTTTTATATATAGATATGAATAGGATTTTCAAGTAAAGTAAAGACTTTTCAAAAGTCGTACTTTAACCAAAAATAGTTGGCCTAGACGTCTAGATCGACGTCGTTTTTTTAATGTTACCTTCGTCAAAACAAATGATATATAAAAATAGTTAACCTAAGGATAAACCTGGCTAACAGTGTATGTGTAACCTTATTGCAATAAAGGGCTAACGGCCGCACTGAGCCGAGCCGCGCCGCGCCTCGCGCCCGGCCTGCAGGGCGGGCGGACGGTCAAAAGGTTTACAGTCTCTAGACCTCAGTGTGCACTGCCACCACTGCGCACTCTGACCCTGGATTTAGATAAATAACCAATATATTTCTTTATAATATAGAATAGGTATCATTCTCGGTGCTTTATTCTAGACAGGCACATCGAGATCTCTGCTAACCTATCTTATTCTATAGATCTATATGTAACTTCTGTTGGTCGAAATCAATCTATCTATCAAGTACCTTGGATTTTTTTCTGTCTAAAACTTGACTTTTCTTTTCTTGATCTCTTTTAATTTGGTTTAAGTTGATTTCCTCTTTCTTTTAATTAAGGACCTTTTCAAAATTGTTACTACAGGAAAACATTGTGATGAAACCCGCGGCTTAGTTGTCTCCAGACGTATTGACGGGTTCTTTCCTTTGGACACGTTCCATTAAGCTGAGAGGGTGGTATAGATGCTGGTCTATTCAATCTATTACATGTCCCAGGTACTACAGCACCCTGAATAGCATGGATTAAAGTTGCTGACGCTGTATAAATGATCTAGATTAGTGTTGTAAAGCCACCTAAGTATGTAATAAAGAATAACAAATTGAATTGAGTTGAATAGAAACTAAAACTGAATAGAATCAATTAAAACCAAATTATTTGTATTCAATTAAAGAGTCTTTGAAAGTAATTTCGATTGAGATTTTCTTTCAATTTTGTGAAACGCCCGACCTCCATTCGTTTCTAATTTCACTATACTACAGTGCACTTTATTTGGATCATTTACTAATACTTACAAAATCATATCAGCCACAGGACGTCCACTGCTGAACATAAGCCATCGACAGAAGACAAAAATCAAAATCGCGGGAAGTCGTTAAGACGCAAAGGGCATGCGACCGATCGCTCTGGAATTCTTTGGAAGAGTGCTATGTTCAAATAAAGTTACCCATAAATAAAATGGACTTTACTTTTTACGGATTAAAGCATCGAATTTAGAATTAAAGGATTCAATTAAATGTAAATCGGACTTGAATATCGAAACTCAGGTAGGTTATATCAACATAAAATCATCAAGTTCTGGTATTTTTCATAATTTTTGTACACACTGTCCGCGTAAATCCCATTCCCATGCAAATATCGGCATAAAAAATACTTAGCCTATGTCCCAAACATTCAATGTATAAAAAATAACAAAACTTAATTGTTAAAAAACTTTATTGAAATTGTCAATTTTATGTTCAATTTTAACTAACCTGTTAATAAATTCGTTTAAAAAGAATAACAGCACTCACTTAGAGCTCTTCGTCCCTAAAAACGGTGCACATAAATAGAATTTAAAAAATGTTGGTGACGCTAATAAACTTATCGCAAGTGTAAGAGTAAAGTTTTGTTTGTAGAGGTTATAAGAGGAGCTTAATTTATCGGTTGAACACGAAGCTTTCTCAATAAGTACTTGTGTGCTTAAGACATTTCCAATTGGACTATTTCTAATTATTTAATAACTAGCTGTTGTCTGCGACTTCGTACGTGGGGTATATTTGTTTTATATACTAAAACCTTCATCGAGAACCACTCCATACACTGGTGAAAACAGCATCGGTGAATAAATGTGAATTTATAGCGAACAGACAGACAGACGCGGCTGAGGACTTTGTTTTATAATATGTAGGTAGTGAAAACACAAAAACTTATTAAGAACCATTTTAGAACCTATTTATTAGAACTTTTGCATTTGAGATCAAGTTTCTTTTGCAGGATATTATCAAGGGTTTGTTTGTGTAATTTCTGTTATTACCTGTTAACTTCACACTGAGGAGTTTTTTATTAATTAACTAAAAAAATTGATATTGGTCGATTAACAGACCTAACGAATATGTCTGCGCTATGTAATGAGGATACGCAGTACGGATAGCGTCGTGTGGTACGAGTACTAATACGTTTAAAATACTTATCTGTTCAAATAGCTAGAAAAAACTAAGGACGCATTGCTAGGGCATAAAATGGACAAAGTATGTCCAATGCGAGCCGGATACACACGGAAAGCTGAGGTCGGACTTACCTGAAGGGATCCCAGCTCCCGCGTGGGAACTGACCGGCTCCGGTCTCTGCACATCCAGGTGTATATCACATGATTTCACTTTTGGATGTTGTAGCACACGTTTCACTCATCGTTTAAATAACTTACAGCTTAAAGTTTTGGGTTTTCACCGTTTTTTTCCTATATGAATTTGTCCGTGTTACGACAAAAAGGCGCGGAGTTAGAAAACAAGAAGGCACACGCGCCACCAATTGTCAAATTGACTCACAGTTGTCACTCGACAAATTACGGCTTCGTGCGACATAATGCCGCGTTGATTAAAGGTTGAGTCAATTGCTCAAACCATCGGTATATCAACTCAATTAAACATAAATTAATTTTATGGCCCAAAAAAAATACCAAATAAAAAATTCATATAATTATATACATTAGGTACTTAAAAGCATAGACTACTTAAAAGCCTTTTGGACTTAAAATGCCGCGGTGCATTTTCAGGGATAGTAGTACTTATGAAAACTACAGAGGATTTGGCTAGTAAAAAATATAAGCTAATAAATTGATCTCTGTTAGCAACACTATCGATGGTATAAATATATAGGATGATTTTTCAAAAATCAAATGATGGAGTTTTAGTTTTTTTTTTGTCAAAATCGGGTATACAACTTTTTTCAGCATTGTTCGCTATCTTTTATAGTTTAGGATAAGTCATAGAAATCACAAGTGCCTCCATGGTATAGCCATAAAGGGCCATGTAGAAGATCATAAAATATATATTTTTAAAAAGAGATTAACAAAAAAAATGTTGTCAGCGCCGACACGTAACTTGAGTTTACTCTTTTTATTCATAGTTTTTATTCAACTCTTTGTTAGAAGGCGAGGAGCTCAGTTGCTATTCAACCTCTTTATTGTAAAAACCCTCTTTCGAAACACTACCTATCAAATCATACCAGGCACTAAGCAGGCACTTTATTTAATGAAATCAATAAACTATTCTACTAACTAGAAGATATTACATATAAACAGATAGATTTCACAGAAATAGGTACAACAACGCGTAATGATATGTAAGAACAGTTGAAACGATACGACTTACTAGGGATCCTCACGAGCAAAATCTATGTGAATGAAACATAATAATAACTTGTTGTATATTGTTAAAGGTGGTGGTGATGGGCAGCAGTACAACATCAGACAAGACGATCAACACGAGCACCGACTCAGCAGCCACCGCGCTCACCTCCGTCACCGGGACCGATGACTCCATGGACGCGGAGCCCGAGCCTCCTGAGCCTGTCTCCCAGCCACCCTGTCTCATAGATACTGAACCGTCGAACACGTCGGCTGCACCTCCCAGGACGGCGCCACCACATTACCATCGAAATCAGAACAGGTGGGAACCCCGTCCTATCAAATATTTGTAACTAGCCGTACAAACCTACCTACAGAAGTCCTTATGAGATTAAAAGCAGTTCAAGTTACAATCTTCACACCAAGTTTCATCAAATACTATCAAATACTTTCATTTTTTTAATGTTTCAACAAAGTCATTTTTGAGTCAGTAAGCAGTTCCTTAAAGTACCACATAGGACGTTCATGGGCACGTACAAAAGTCCAATATTTCTGAAAATACTTAACTAAACATGGTATGACGCAACGTATCTCCAATCATAGTCTTTTAAGCAACAACACGATATTTTCATGACCCTGGATCATCAGAATATTAATACGGTATCGTTCCACAGCTGTGACTTCGAATCTCCAGCGTACACGAAGCCACAATCAGCAACCGATGTCTTAGAGTCACCACGACCAGGTCCTGCGAGGTTCGTCTTCGACGTACCGATACCGGATCCTAAGAAAATGAGGAACAAGACGCAAGTCAGCCATATTGGTGAGGCAACTAACTACCCATGCGGATAAACTGCAAAAACATCACTATGCCAAGCTTCCATACAAAATATCTCTCATTTCTTCACACAGGTGGTCCATCAACATCGATACAAATCTTGCCAAAAACAGAGTCTCAAACACCAAAGAGTCCGAAACCACAACCAAAATTAGAGACCCACTTCGACTTCGAACCAGATGTCGCTAGAAGAGGGAGTGAGCCGAGGGGGGCGAAGAAACAGGGAGCGAAAGATAAGGAGGCTCCTTATTACAAGGACGAGGTAGCTAAGTTGAGGCGACAGCTGGAGGGCACGGAGGTGTTTGCTAACAGGAGACGATCGTCTGCGCATCAGCATTCTGTTCCACCGCCGTCTTCTAGAAGACAATCTACAGGTTGGTAGTCGCACAGTTTTAATGATAGCTACCCAGTACCCACCTACCCAAATATCTTCCTAGATTATATATAACTAGCTGTTGCCCGCGACTTCGTACGTGTGCTAGTTTTTTTTCATATACCAAAACCTTCTTCTTGAATCACTCTATCTATTAAAAAAAACACCTCAAAGTCCGTTGCGTAGTTTTAAATATGTAAGCATACATAGAGACAGCGGGAAGCGACTTTGTTTTATACTAGGTATGTAGTGATGAGAGTTTAGCCGTGTTATATTTCAACCAATCATAACCATTTTGTACCTTGTCCCCAGCGGCCCAAGTCCACGTAACGGCGAACCCCCTCGACTCAGCAGCCACTACCATTCCAGCTGGCCGCACCACCATCGTGGTACAACAACCGTCTCTTTCCCTCGACTACGGAGGCTGCTCTACCATCCTGCTCAGGGATGAAGATGGCAGGAGGAAGAGCAGGGTCTGCAGCGATCATATACAGCAACTCTTGGATGTAACCAGCCAGTTCACGTCTGAGGACCTGCATGAGTTCGATAAGAGGTTTGTTGTATATATATACAGCTTATAAGATGCTAGAGGTGTTATAGTAGATCTATTTGTTAAAGAGATTTTTTATTTATTATCTGGTCACCAAATCACAAGACTAGTTGCTTAATGTGGGGCTATAATATCGCAAAATATTTTATTTATATGTGTAATCAAATCAAACAGCGTGTAGTCGAATAAGAAGCTAGTTCTCGGTGTAATAAGATAAAAATAAGTTAATGAAATGATCGCTGAAAGCTCTTTTAGCACTCAAAGCTAAGTGGGCTGCTGTATAGAGGCTTCGATCTTAAAGTAGCGTTAGGTACGAGTACCTACGAGTGTGTTATCGTTAACGATCTAACTTTATCATCCCTTCATCTCTTATGTAGGTACCTAACCTAACAGTGGTGAGGGGTAAAAATTATTTGAAGGTAACCCGATAAAAAAATCGAATATTGTTTCACCTTTATTTAATTTTGTCGCAAAAAATAGCGCTCTGAAAAGTATGAAACAAGGAATTTATAATAATAGTATAATATGTATAAATGTGTTCATGTCCGATAGATGGCGCTATTTTGATTATATTATGTGACGTCACATAACCTATAACCAGCAGACGTGCAAGACGCTTCTAACGATATCTCATTAGTTAAATTATGACAAGTAGTTTAGAATATATGAGGGAGAATTGATGAACATAATATTTAGATACATACGGGTCAAAAACTGAATCCTACCTTTTGGCTTCACCGCAGTCGGGTAATAAAATACACTGACTAAAACAAAATATAACAGTAGGTACCTTTGTTATGTTAGTTAAGTAAATGTACCTAGAGTTCCGTATCTCCAAAACCTCTATTTCCATAAAGTGGTATAAAATAATCACTCTATATGCATCTAAGCCGTGATTTGAATACTTCCCGTATAAATAGGCCCGACGGTGCCCGCATAAGGTGGATATTTATGAGGTTATACGACCTCTATGCGACCCTTATACTACTTCTAGCTGTATTTAAGCTGCAACTATGTCGTTTATAACTCTATTATGCTAATCGAGACGGTCTGGTATCTATGTTTCTTTCACGATGAGGATTGTATTAATTAATTGAACGGCTTGTGACTGGAATGATGTGCTAGCATTGCTGAAAATATTTTTACGATTTTTGTGTGGGTCTTCCTTGTTATCCATCTGTTTTTTTTAATATGTTGGCTTCGCACGACTTGATTTAGTCGCGTATCGTTCCTTAATATTATTTAAAATTCAAAACATAGTAACCAGAAATACTCGTAACTCGAACTTTATTAATTATTTTTTATCACAGTTGCTCATAAAGTGGATCTTATTCAACGGCTTTTAGGCTCATAATCTAACATATTACGCACGCGTGCGTTTTACATTGCCAACCTAGTGCTATAAAGATATCCCGATAAGTTAAATACGTATCTTACTGCTAATTACATGTTAGGTAGGTGAAACATTCTTTTTATCACAGTTGCTCATAAAGTGGATCTTATTCAACGGCTTTTAGGCTCATAATCCAACATATTATGCACGCGTGCGTTTTAGATTTGTTAACTAGTGCTGTAAAGTTATCTCGATGGGTTATACTGTTTTGATGTGTAAAAAAGGTAGGTACTAAAGAGTTTTTAGCTAGCAAAAAAGGTTGTCTCTAAAGTCGGTTTACGAACGAAAATTTTACGTGATAATGACTTAGAACACGATTAAAAATGGAGTTATGTTTATTTTTTATTTTTTCTTTACTAAACTAAATATTGTTTTTCCGTACCATTGTGTTTTGTTCTTAACCTCCGACGCAAAAACAAATAGAAAAAACCCTAAAAAATATTGTGTGTCAGACGAGGCTGTATAGGTTAAAAGCATTTAGCCTGGCCGTTCCGGAGCATAATAAACAAAAAAATATTGCCTTAAAAAATGTAAACATAGACTTATCACAAATATTTTGTTAATTATTTTTTTGTTTTCTTTTCAAGTTTTTTCTTTTATTCGCAACTGTGATAAAAAACGTCGTACGATACACGTGTGGAATTGATCTTTGCATCTTGGCTTCTTATGACACGCTCGCTGCCGCTCGCGCGTCATAAACCGCCTCTATGCAAAGATCAATTTACCACACTTATATCGTAATGTACTATTATCACTCTGGATTGAATTTTTTTAGGCAACCCATTCATAAAGGGGTCTCATTCATACAAATTACTCATGTGATATAACCATTCCAATTTTGTTCTTAATTACATCATGTCCGCTATATTGGAATCCCGCCAAAATATATCCAACGTTTAATGACAGTGACAGTAATATAAGATAATGGCGGGAAATGAACCGCTATCATAGCGCATGGGGCGGACTCACGAATATTATAAGGGAAAATTGAACCAATTTATTAAATCGAATCTTAGAGAAAGGATTATTATATAGAGAGTTCGCAACTAAGCATGAAAGTTGGCATAACTGTGTTGATGATAATATCGCCGAAATATTATTTATTTCATTATTACAATAATAATTGTCGAACTGTGCCGTAACAACTTGCAAACAAGCTTCTGTTAACAGTGGTAGTACAATATATCGTTTTAAGAAAATACAATTTGTAATTCAGGCGAATGAAACCAATTTAAATAAAAAGAAGCCGCCTCTCCGTTATGTAACCTAAAGTATTCATTGAAATATTTGTCTTTTTTAACAAAAATCAATTGTTTGCTGTATAGTTAGCTTAAAAAGCGTTGAAATAAAATATTATACTAAATTAGGTATTTCTTTTTGACCAGCACAAATATAAATTGGACTACGACTGACTTGAGCTTTCCATAAGTATCTGGTAGGAAGGTTTACTCTAAGGAATATAACTCTTTGGAAATAACATTATGGTGATCGGGAAAATTAAATAGAAGCCAAATGTCTAGTTTTTTCATAATTTCATTACAAAAAACCTTTTTATTTTAATTTAATGTTTAATTGGGTACTAGTAACCTTATACAAGAAATTGGCTGTATATCAGTTACAATATAATAATATATACAGATGTATTATTATACTGTATACTGTTTTAACCAATGTAACGGTACATTGGTTTTTGAAAGTAACCCATTAATCTTTCGATCCATTTTAAACAAAAAAGTCTTAATGTCTGCTTTTATCTACCGATTTAAAAGTCATTGTTGGGCAAAGGCCATCTTTCCAAGTACTTTAGTTCTGGATTCGGTTTGGCCAGTCTGTGTTTAATTTATCGAGAATGTCACACCATCGTTTTTGGAGTCTCCCTCGATATAAACGACCTTCTTCCGGCACCCAATGCGTGATGACCTTAAGACCTAAAAAATATAGGTAAGCCCACTAGCTCGGAGTGAAATAATTGTCAATTAACAGAAACCCAACCAGACTTTCGGGTTCGATTTTCTTTCATTATATTGTTGAAGTATAGTGTTGAAGAATATTTTTATAGATGGATATATATTATGTGCATAGATAGAAATATAATTATAGGTATGTATGTGTATACGGTGTGTAATAATTACTGCAATCTCTCGAAGGTATACTAATCATCTACATCTGGTACACCAGCACATGGTTCGCTTTCTATTTCACAGTGATTAGCACCTCGAAGAAATTTAAAGAAACCTCCATCTCCAAAATTGGTGCTCCAGGAATTGACACCGAGCCAGTATTTAACACCTTCATGTACTCCCCAACCTATTATTTTAACAGCGTGACCACCCAACTTCTTTCCATGTTCATGCTTATACACTCCTGGTCCCTTATAGTGAAGGAAGTCCTCATATACAATAAAACCGACTGCGATAGGTCCTCGGGTGTAAAGTTCCTCCATCATATCCTCTTCGCCTTGAATCGCGTAAGCATCTATCCCTCGTTTCAAATCATTATTGTATTCAACGGTGTAGTTACCCTGACAAGTCTTGACACAAGCCGGCGTAGCGTCGTACGGCTGACACGGCTTGGTTGGATCATTACCGGTATGATCGCAGGGTTCTATCGTATAAGGGCTACAACCTTCTCCAGACTCGTAGTTCCCACCTGACACTACACCGACATCCATCCAATATTGGAAAACGCTTGAAGGGTATCCTCCTTCACAACCGTCACCACAATCTGAGCAGCAGGTCGTTACATCTTGAGCAGAAAAATGGAACTGCTTCCTTCCTTCTGAAGCGATACAATACCGATCTGTCATGGCCTCGACTGGTCCATGAGCCCAGCAGCTGCCGCACCGTCCCTGATCTCTGATCTCATTCAGGCTCGGGCAGTACGGCCATTTATCCCTCGGATCGAAGTTTTCCGGTAAATCTTTTACATGACCGAGTCCCTTACGTACAGGTAAGCGAGTGTTACCTCTGCGAGCTCCCAACAACCCCTTGATGTAGGAGAGTGGAGTGTCACGATGGAAGTTCCTTCCGGCTTTCCACGTCGTGTTCAGGGAATTTATGTAATCGATGAATTCATCAGAAAGCGGATCGAAATCTTTTGCCTGGCAAGCGAAAATGAGACAAATAAGTACAATCTTCAGCGCCATGACGAAGTTATACGACGTATTCTTACTGATTAACCTATATTTATACATGTTACGGACAATATGCAATTTATTATTTATCAGAGATATTTCATTTTATTACGCGGCATACTCAAATGCCTCTTATTATCTTTAGATACATAAAAACAACATTTTTCATAGAAAATAAGTTAAATTTTCCGAATTTTGTTTTAACTTTATTTCTATACACGCATAAGTGGATGTTTTTCCTTTAATTACAAAACCTTGATAAAGGACAGTTTCTCCCATCTATACGTATAAATAGACGAATAATTCATCCAAATTTCATGAAGGTATTTTGCTAACTGAAAGTACCTCTGTTGAGGCTCTTACAACAAACATTTAAAAAAAATACATCTACATTCAAAAGTTCATCTGGCCGTGCACCAATGTATTTTTTTTTTTAGTTAATATTCATTAACTTAACATCACTTGAAGGAAAACATCGTGATGAAACGACGAGTTCTTTCCTCTGGGCACGGTCGACTAAGCTAAGATGTTGGTATAGGTGAAGCCAAAACGATACAATTACGGGTACGATTGATTGAATAAACCGATTTAAATTCGTTTATAGGCTTCCTGATAAGACTTCACTGTCCGTCTGTCCGTCCGTCTGTCTGTCACCAAGATGTATCTCACGATAGCTAGACAGTTGAAATTTTCATAGAATGTGTATTTCTGTTGACGCTATAACAACAAATAAGTACTAAGAAGAGAAAATGTGTTTAAGTGGGGTTCACATACAACACTGTACGGAACACTACGTGCGCGAGTCCAACTCGCACTTGGCTGGTTTTTAAATGTATGTATTAGGTATAAAAAAATGGTTGTCTGACAATTTTGTTTACGGATGATAATTTTACGTAATTACGGAAGAAAAAATTATATTAACCTTTCATTCATATATTTATTTTTATTTTTTTCCTTTATATATTTTTTTCATTTATCTAATATTTCTATTCGTCACTGGTCACACCATAACACAAGCCCAAATGAGCGATATTATTATTAAATACTCTTGTTTCCCAAGTTACCCATGACGCGTCTGTAAAGGTAGATTTAAGTTTGAAATAAATAAATAAATAAATATTACCATGACGCATGACGTCACTATAACCGTGACACTTTTTTGTGAATGCAGGTGTTTCATCAATTTACTAGACGTTATCACGTCAAAAAAATATACGCGACGAATTGAGAACCTCCTCCCTTTTTGAAGTCGGTTAAAAAACTGAAAAGTACGTAGTAGTGTGGTAGTAGTTCGTAAATTCTGACAAACACCTTGTTCCAAATACGCTTTCATAATAATATGTAAATGTAAATTCTAACACATTTGGAACACGTACTCAATTTATCAGCAATGTAAATAAATAAACACCGTTCCATTGAAATCTCTCTTATATCCCTTTTGTGGGAATTTTACATAATATAGGTACTGTGGGTAGAGTGCGCGCCAAACAAGTGTGTGCGTAGTCTGTGTAGTCAACATCGGAACTAATCGATGATTAACTACTAAAGTTTTTTAATTTGGGATATTTAACGTGTTTATTTTTCGGAGCTCGATATTTCGATGCTTTTACAAGCATCATTTTTACGAGATTTTAATCGTGAAAATAACCATCTTAGCCTGTATTTATGTAGCCCACAATAATCAGCGATGATGTTCCGATTATTGTCGTTTTATGCCGAATGTGTGCAAGGTGTTAGAGCTGTTTTCTATAATATTTTGTGCTAATATTTGCAAAAAAAATATATGCGATCTTTTTTTAAATCAGTCAAAAAGAAATCAAGAGGTTGTCAATCACTGGAATAGTTTGGTTTTCCTTTACTGCGTACTTTTCCTTAAGAAATACATAGCTCTTTTCTCCCTTTAATATTGTCCGATTTCGGTGTTTCTTTTTTTTGTGTAATTAATTCATTGTTTACTAGACTTGTATACAAACTATTCAAGCGATTTACATCAATTACATTAGTTGCAATTGAAGGGATGTTTAAGACGAATTTTTCGTAGACAATGTAAATAGCTATACTGATTAAAAAATCTAAGGCTTGGATTGAAAATTCCATCGAAAAATGTCATGTGATTTTCTTAAAAGTGTCGCGATAGGTGGCGCTATCGACGCGTATCGCAGACGATACACGCCGATAGCGCCACCTATCGCGCGTCGATTTATTGGGCACGCACTCTACCTACGTAACAGTAGGCTTTGTTTATAATCACCCCATTATTGAGGAGGTTTTACAATTCACTCTTTTATTCGGGAAACTGGATAAACTAGTAACATTATTTATTGTTTGTATTACGAGTTAATGGTCCTTGGGATTTTAGATATTTTTAGATTTAGAGGTCTTCTACAAAAGAGTCTAATGAAAATTTTGGAATTATCAACAGTCCAAACTGAAGGTATTTTAAACTGCGCTAATACACTCGGGCGAGCGTTAAAAGGTTGCCGTTTCGAGTCCCGTCGCGGAACAAATATTTGTGTAATCTTATGAGATTTGAATTTGGGAGTTTCCCTATGTGTTATAAAAGTATGTATTTAGAAGAAAAAGTATACTTGCCTATAGGTATACTATGCGTTGTCTAGCCACCATAACACAAGCCTAGTTGCTTAACTTAAGTAACATAATGTCCTTGTTTATTTATTTATGTCTCAATCGTAGGTTGTGTATTCTTATGTACCTATTGCAATAAATAAATAAGTAAATGTTTTTTAGTACCTACCTACTTACTTATTTCATTATTTTTCTTTCTTTTTTTCCAATATTAAATACATAAAATATGTGCCTGTAATAAATCTAGCCTTATTTTTACCCGACTGCAAGGAAAGGATTATGTTTTTCGCGCCTATCTTTGTATGTTTGTTTGTAATTAAATTAAAAGGTTCCTTTGTTATAAGGTACGGCAGCCCCCACCATTCTCGATCTCAGTCAGTGAAAGCGGCGCGGTCCCGTGCGGGAGAGAGACAACTGCTAGGCCTGCCACAACAGAGGGCGCGAGTCGCGTCCATGCCCAACACCGGCGTCGAAGAGGAGTATTACAGACTTAGACATTTTAGTATTACTGGTAAGATACTATGACAGCCTTATGACAGCAGTTACTGCTCTATGACAAAGACATGGTTATAACTATGACTAAACTAAGCTACGGCTTCACTACAGCAACGCCCTACGGCTAGCTATGACTGCACTACGACCATAGTTATAACTATGCTATTATTATATACTACAACTGTGCTGCGACTACGTTCTACAGCCCAACGGCTTGGCTATGATTACACTACAAATATGCTACGACTACACTGTGGTTACTATGAATGCTACAAGAGGAATATGACTTCGCTACAGCCAAGCTCTACGGCTGAGCTATGATTACACTACGGTAACTTTGACTACGCTACGACTGCACTATGACTATGCTACAACTACGCTGTGACTCCAATACATGTTTGCTAGGTGTTAAGCTGGACGACTCCGCTACAGCTGCACTACGACTGTGCAAAAACTACGCTACGACTACACTACTCATACATCACGGTTTCGTCGTAGAGCATCTACGGCTTAGCTATGATTACACTACAGTAACTATATCTAAGCTATGAGCAAGCTAAGGCTACGCTACAACTAAGCAATGACCCTGCTACTGATACACTTAAGAGTACGGCGTCAAACAATATTTTAACTTCGTTTCCAGGTAAAGGTGTAATAAACAGGGGTGACTCGCTACGATCACGCCGGTCGCGATCTAACACGTCGGTCGCGTCGAGCGCGTCCAGCACGGAGGCGGTCACGCGAGCCTCGGCGCCGTGCTCGCTCGCATCATCCAGGTATGAATCATGATTAACTGGAATGGCACTTCAGTTTGGAGGTACCTACTAAATAATTCATCGAGCAGATATTGTATCTCATAAGCTGCAAGGCTGCGTTCCAATAATTTATTGTCAGAACTAGTTTATGACAAGAATCTCACTTGCGCGATGCAAGTTTGATTAGATAATCGTACCTACTAGTGACGCCATCTGTGAGTGATGGCTAAGTGACCGATTCATATAATAATACCTACCAAAGGCGCCATCTGTTATATGGTATAAGCCATTAATCCTTTTATATTTTTATCTGTTTTTAATTTACAATTCAACACTGCTATTAAGCCTGCACTACACTACTCGTGAAGTTGATTCAAATAACCCGAATCGGATAGTGTAGAGAGGCACTTCAGTTCACTTCGGGGCACTTTAACCATCATCGTCTCGCCTCGGTTGATTTCAGCTCGTTGTCGGTATTTGGGTCAAAGGGCGCGAGGTGATTCGCAGTTCGAATACGAACGTTGCTCGCGAAGTTGCACGAGTCTGTAGGCGCGTACTTCGGACCACGGTCAACCTCGTCGAACACTTGGTCGAAGTAACTTCACGAGTAATTTAGCGGAGGCTTTATTAATTATAGGGACTCCTCAGCCGGCCTGAGCTCGTACAGGGTGCTGGTGTTAGGCGCGCCGGGTGTCGGCAAGTCCAGCTTGGTGGGACAATTCATGACCTCAGAGTATCTACATGCGTATGATACTAGTATAGGTAAGACATTGGTACCATATAGTCGTATCTCGTGGGTTCTCTCGGATATCATCAAAATTTCTATTTCAGTATGCGCTTACGACGATAACAAGACAAAGTTTTGAATTTTTTAAATAATATTAAATTGTCATATGTTTTAGTTCAGTGGTACGTTACCTACCTGCCCATGTCTAATTATCATATTGTTTAACTGTCAGATGACGAGTCAGGCGAAAGGTCAGTATGTGTGCTGCTGGCTGGTGAGGAATCAGAGATCACATTCCTGGATTCACCTCCCGATCACGTCGTGGTAAGTCATCAGATGGTGTAGGTACGTATGCTTGATGACTTGTCATCAGAAGAAAGAAAGCAAGAAGGAAAGCATAAAAAACATCTATTGAACAATCACACGACTAAAGAAAGAAAAAAAATCAAGCGAGAATAGACTATACTTTCAGCTATAGTGCTACCCTTCAAGCTTTTGTGTAGCATGACTCTGCTTGATCGTATCATAGTGGTTCAGGCGTTATAGGCAATAGTCGAGACTTTACAATCTACAGATTAAAAATCAAATAGCTCCGCAGCTTTACAACTCACTTGCCACACGATGCAGTGAAAATATTGGGATTATTATCACGTGTAGGACGTCCAATTTTACGGACGCGAGCAAACCCAAATAAACACTCTAAAAATATTGAAATATTTAAAAACCATATGTGACACCCAGGTGACACCAATTTTAAATGGCTTTTAAAAGTATTATGCTCAATTTAGCACCCGATCGATCACATCGTTCGAGTGGCAGTAATCGATCAATGGATAATCATAAAATATTTAATATCCAATACGGGCGGTGTGACTTATGGAAGCTCTCTTGAAAAATAAAGTTTTATGTTTCTGGCTATAAATCGTTGTTATTTCCTTTAAAAGCAATTTTATTTGTTAAGTACCGATGGTATTTCTGACGTGTGGAATTTATTGATTTTTATAAAGCTTTATTTTTTAGATCAAGTATTTTGCCTTCTTTTTCATGTGAAAAAAATGACAGGACGTGCAAATGGTGCTGTGATTTTATGCTTGTTTGTTATAATCCGTTTCAGTCTGAAGGTTGCGCGCACGGGTACTGCGTAGTATACAGTACGGCGGACCGCGCGAGCTTCGCGGATGCGGAGCGACGACTGCAAGCGTTGTGGGCGGGCGGGCATACCGCGCGGCGTGCCGTCATCCTTGTTGGGAATAAGGCAGATTTGGCGCGATCTAGGGTCGTTACTACTGACGGTACTTTAAGTTTATTATAACGCCATCTTGAGGATAGCAACTCCAGTATATGAATATGAGCCAAGATTGGAATCTTCTCATTGATGTTTCCAGAGGGCAAAAGTCTGGCGACGTCGTACGAATGCAAGTTCATAGAGACATCAGTTGGCATCAACCACAACGTGGACGAGCTGCTGGTGGGGCTGCTCACGCAGATCAGGCTCAAGCAGCAACAAGTTGTTGCAGCCGCGCGCGCTGACAGGCAAAGGTACTAGCGACGCCCTGCGGTTTTATCCGCGAAAGTTCTGATGATGATGATGAACTAGTAGCTCTGCCAACAGTAGACCTCGTGAGCACAGACTTTGATAATAAAATATTTATTTATTTAAGGTGGTTCTTACTGCTTATCAATCCCTAATTCCCTACCGAGTAACTTAAGGGCCGATTCCACTGGTACAAACTGTTAATATCAACGAAATCAACCGGTTGTTCAGGAAACGCAGTAGTTCCCGCAAGCAGCGCGGCCGCGCGCGTTCCCCTGCCGAGGTAGAGCCGGCGGCGCCACCAGCTGCCCCCACGTCTGTTTCCGCCGCCTCCACGCCCAGAAAACGGACCCGACTGTCCGCTAGTGTTAAAGTTAGTTTCTTTATTAACAACTTTTATTTGATAATATATCCTTTGCTTCCCTCAGTCTTCCTCTGCTTTGCAAACCCATAGCGACCAGTATTCGCTTCTTTAGTCTACTATCTTTGAATATAAAAAGGTACGTATAGGTCAGCGTAAGTGACGACGCAGTCTAATATATAGCACGCACGTTTAGAAGACCCCCAAATTGTACTCATCAGGAAAGATGGACTGGTTACTGTCAGGCGAGTAAAGTACTTGTTTCCTTGTGACCCAGGTGCGCGGTCTCCTTGGACGCGTGTGGGCGCGCGACTCCAAGTCCAAGTCGTGCGAGAACCTCCACGTGCTGTAGCACTCGGCCGCCGACTCCGTCGCCTGCTTCCCCTTCTTCGACTGCGCCAACAACTACGCCTGAATGCTGGCTGTTGCAACTACACAAGCGAATCTACGACTACTGCGCAACGAGGATGAATATGTCCAAAACAACGGAACTACAGATTTAGAAGGTTCTTAGAAAGGCCTCCACCATTGTTAATTGTAATTTTACCCTTGCCCTGGTAGGACGCAGTTTACAAATACGTGATCCCAAAACATTCTCCTTTAGCGAACCCTTAGAAAATTTAGAAAAAACGCCATCTATTGATGGGATACAAACAATTTGGCAGTTTATAGTAGAAGGGAAAATGGAGTCGGCGTTAAGTTTCATATAGAAACTTTTTTATATGAATTTAAATCTACAGAGGTATTACGTATATAATACAGCGTGTATTTAATATAAATAATATCGAATTCCCTTAGGACTGATTTGATAGTATTGATTAGACTAGGTGAGGCTTTGATCTGGCTCCTGTTTTTTTTTTAAATAAAATACCTAAGAACACCATGTAGTTGGGAGCCGGTTTAGAACTGAACGCTAGGTGGCGTTAAAACAATTAGTTAGAAAGCAAAATGTTAAGGAATATATCAGGAATTATTATCATTAGATATTGAACATAAGATCATTTTAGAATTTGAGATTTGGCACAAACAACATACATAAGACATATCAATAAACAAGTATGGGAACCAGAATTCCCCGTAATCGGGTATTTTATAAATTGATTTTAACGCCATCTGTGAAGTAGGGAAGGTAAACGCGAGTAGGATTTTGTCTTTAAAGATAGAAACGACATATTGTAATGACAAGTAAAGTGAGGCTTTCAAAGTATTATTAGATAAAAACACTAGTGTGATCCCTTTGAATTTAACGATTTATTTGCAATTTTATTATTGCTCTAAAACCATAGATTTTCAACTTCGTTTTATTTTATTCGTATTATTCCTAATGCTTTGTTTTTCTAATTTATCTTAAATTAGAACTTTGTCTTTACTATAATAACAGTTCTTCTAAAAATTAAAAAATCTTATTCTCTATTTCAATCTAATCTTCAAAATTAAAAATAATTGGGTCCATTAGCCACAATTGAGCAAAACGAATTAGATAGGCTTCTTAATTATACATACATTCCAATTCTGGCATAAAAATAATTATAATATACAGAAATAATAATAATTATTAATCAATATTAAAATAATTATTCTAATCATAATTACGCAAAAATAATGAAGATTTATATCATTAATGGAAGTAGATGCTGGATTTGACGGCTGAATTATGAAATAATCCATCCAAATAATTAATACACCAAAGATTGATTGTAGAATTTTGAGTTAGGGCTAAGGTGGCGACTGATAATTATTGGTAAATATAATTATTATAATTTAAATATCCATTTGTGTATTGTGTATGTTACTCAAACTCATTATGTCAAAACAGTTAACCTCAAAAAGTTTTATTAGACTTTGTAAAGTCACAAGATTTGTATAATTCATAGTTAATTATTTTCCCAAATTTTATAAAAAATCCGGGAAATAATTATCTACTATTATAGCTTTTACTAAAATAGCTTAATAAAATGAAAGGCAGTTTGTCAGTCGGTAAGCCTGTAGCATTTATTTTAGGAGTCCCGCTTAGTAAAATACCTAGAAAAGATAGAATAGTTTATTTAGAAAAATGGAAAATTATTTCAATTTGAGTGCCTGATATTAAATAATAATTATTTAATCCCTCCGTAATACCTATTTGCCTTATTTTATTAGATGGTTTATTTCTTAGCGCATAAAATATAATAGATGCTAGAGTTATATGAATTTTATATGAATAATCATTACGTGTATTAAAATTCTTAATCTGATAATCAGTAGGACGACTCATGTTGTAGATTTGTTTAAGCTGTCTGTTTGATTGGTAATTGTATTATATTAAAGTCAGTGTTATTATATTAATATTCATATTCATTATGAATATTACGTTCATTTAATTAAGTTTTAGATATAACTTTTTCAATTGACCAAACGGTTAATAATTATTAGATTCATTAGAAGTTAAGGTGAAGCTTCCTAAAGTTGTAAATGTTCATTTTAATGTTAAGAAACCTTAAACCCCAGGGTCCAATGAAAACACCAATTTCACCCCTTCATCCTTGGACTTCCCTGGACCATTCTAGATCCTGTAGTTCAGCAGTAGAGGTTAGTGGAATGTATAGAAACTTATGCTTATCTATTGAAACCAACTTTTTAAATTATTAAAATAATATAGAAAATCAGTCGATGAGATAGCAGTGACCCTAGTGCCTCTGGAAACGGCACACAAGTTTTCCGAACAAATTGTATTTTGTGATCAAGAAGTTTAATATTGGGTTGTTTATGGGCATTGTTATCAAGTAATTGAAATCATAGAGAATCAGGGAATTGACAATAATAGTCATGGCTTAGATGAAAATGAGCATACGTATAGCGTCTGTGAGTTCGGATTCAGAGCTCTGTCTACGAAGATCATAGCAGATATAAGTGTGAATTTATTTAAAACAGTATATTTACCATGTTTCTAACAAGAACTCAATGGTTTCTTGTTTGTATTAGGTGAAGCTCGATAGTATCGCATGAACGTCATGCTTGTAACAGCATCGAAAAATAAGGTAGACTTATCGTAACTTTAATGGTAAAAACAACCACGTTAGTTGCTGTAATTAAAAAAACTTTTAAACTCAGGTGTGTGAGTTCAAAAGTTTCAGACAGAATTATCTGAATCCATCTTCAAGGCTCCATTAACTTAATCTACTGCTGCTTTCTTACGCTTAACCTTTTCAATTCGAATATTGGCAAAGACAATATTTATGTAATAAAGCTCAGTGCAAAAAAACTATCTGAATACCTATAGATCAAAGACAAAAAATATCTTATAGATAGTAGAAGAATCATTGATAAAGTAAACACCAATCTAGTGAATAAGCTGAAGTTAGTGAAAATGGGAAATCTGAGCTTTATTTTGCAAAATATACTACGTAATTACAATGTGTTTCGACTAGCGTATCTACACACAACGTTTGTTCTATAACTTTTGATATTATTTTTTCGAATTTTGAGGTTATATAAAATAATAATAAATATTATAAGCCTTCCTCACCTCGCCATCTAGCCCCAAGCTAAGTAACTAGACTTGTGTTATGGGTGCTAGATAACGGATGAACTACTTATATACTTTTTCTTTTGTAAATATATACTTATAATAATAAGAAGCAACCGGACCCCAAACAAATATCTAAGGATAAATACTTTTCTGAGGCGGGAATCGAACCCGCAACCCTGTGTTTGGCTATCCGACATGGTAACCATTGTGCCAACTGGGTCGTCAAATATAATTTAAATATATTATATATATATATATTTTAATATAGTTATATATATATATATATTTACTTAAAATTAATCATCAATTTCTTAATTTATTAATCATCAAATTTGTTTATTAAGTTTGGACAACTAATTGGGTAAAAAAAATTAACCCGTAAACAACTACAAAATTTTCAATAAAAATGGTTTTTTTTCTATTAATTATGGCTTCGCACGGCTTGTGCATTTAGCCAGTGTAAAGTTATATTTTGTATCAAATTATGACCCGATTTTTCATAAATCGGGCCTAAAGTGTTTCAAACCAGTCAAAGTCGTCATAGTCCGTCAAGTCAGGGGCTATAGTAAATCGGTGGCAAGTTTACCATAACCTTAATAGGAGATTTGGAGGCAACGAGAAAACTTCATGTTTGATTTTTACTTTCCCTACACTTGTGCACTTTCACAGAACTGAATTGAATAACATTCCACCAGAATTATACAATTGAACTCGGGTTACAACTAAGTTTCATGACAATAAAACTGCAGCACGACAAGTAGTTAAATCGTTCCCGCCAAAACTCCAAAAAAATTCTTTATTTTTATTCTAATTCTTTATTACAACGCCATCTGTATTACTAAAATGCACTTACACTATTTTGTATAGGCAGTATTCGTCTATACAGTGTATTTTTTGTCTATGGTATCATGCAACCTATTTTTTTTATAGTTTACGAACCCTAGTCGAAATGCATTGTAGAATGCCAATATTGTCTTTACCCATTCCATTTATCATAATCCATCGGACCATATAAAGCAATATATTTTATTAATCCCGTTAGATTTTAGTAGGTATTTTAGTAGGCGTAGCTTACTGTAGTATTTTATATATTAAATTATTATAAAATAATAGTAAAATATTATTGTTGTCTGTGAGTATTATGTATGTCTTCTTCGATGTTTTATATGTATTTCATAATTTATGTGTATTATTGAATAGATGTTGAATAATTATGATAAATGAATTAAAATTTTAGGTTTTGTTTTAAATGCAGTTGTACACAGAACCTTGTAACCCCTCTTAAGTTCATTTACTACCAGATCTTACAAAAAAAATGTTTTTTTATATTATTATTTGGGTATACTCTAATTTACCTAGAGTTTGAGGATTTCCTAAGTGTGAGAACACCATAATTTATTCAAAGGCCCGCTGCCAATAATGGTGTTGCCATATCTTTAAAATTCTTTATTTTTTACAAAATTAGAGTAATTTTCCGAAACTTTTAATTAAAAATTATTATTTTAATTTAAAAAAAAACTTTATGTTTCCCGGGTACACTCAAGTACCTAACTTAAGAAAGATTATAGGATTTCTGTTACACGCTGTATTCTTGTAAGTATTTTGTTTGTGACGTTGTCTGTTTGTATGTATAACACAAAAATGCATTTACTATATTTAAATAATATCCAATATCACGGGGCTGTTGGAAGGCGTACGTGGAGTCGAAGCCAACAAGTAGAGGCCCTTTACAACAACAAGTTTAATAGCAAAATATGATGTGGACACCAAACTGGTGACAATCCCTGTATGCACCAAAAATGCATCCAAGGACAACTTCAATTTTATTATTGCGATAAAAAATATGTTTTAATTTAAATATCATGCATCCAATAATTACCAACTACTGTAATAATAATTCATAATTAAATAGCTAATTACAATACATATTTAAATTACTTACTTGTTTAATAATCGCAAACGTTTAATAAGATTGTATTTGTAATTATGATTAATACCTAATTCATAATCATTATGCTTTTTGATAATTATTAAATCATTTGTTTTCAAAAACACAATGGGCTTTAGATGGGACATCGTTGGGATTGAATCATGCCATAGTCTTTAGTCAATAAAATGCCATTTTGTTTTTAATTTAACCTGTAAGAGAAAGCAAATTATTGAGTGAGCTCATTCAGCCTTTCATCATAGACAACTATCAGTTTTTTAACGATGGTGCTGCCATCAATCGAGGTTTATTGGAAATAGTCTTTTTTTTTAGTAAGCCCCATTGAGGTTTTGATACGTATGTGCCCAAAAGAAAAAAAATAAGAATGAAACTACTAGTAGTGCCATCTATTATCGAAGGACTGTAAACATAACAACAATATAACGCTATTTAAGGATTATATTACTTACGTACTCATTTCCAATAACTGATATAATTTACATATCTCTTAAACTAAATAATATACACAAGTTTTTTGAAATTTTTGCGCACAAAACAATCAAAATATCAAAATGTGTAGTCGCAGTAGTGTTCTTGGTACTTTTGTCCGGGATATATTGTAGAGTTTTGTTTTGATACTTGAATAGTCAATGTTTGGTCGGTTTCAGTGTATTTCGAAATATATTCTGATGTTTTTCTTGTATAAAATTATATTTGTTTTATTTTACACAGAATCCGCAAAATATATGTCCTAACTCCCAAGCCAAGACTCTGTTTATTTAATTTGATTTGCTTATATTTTCAAGTCCTTAGAGAACACGAAAAGGTAGCTTGTAAAGATGTCATAAAATATACCGATCTGCCGAATGATGAAAAGTAACTGGAACTTTTTTGTTTTAATTTTTTAATTTATTGGTAATTTAATACAGCACATCTTACCCGATATGTGGCAATCGATTTGATGTGACGATCGCTTAACTATATTTACTTATAATAGGAGTATTAAATGACACTTAGTATATATCATACCAACCAAACTAATACAAACATACCAATAATTTCCTACTTTTTACAGATTCAAACTTTAAAATAGCGTTTCTTTGAAAGAAATTAAAAACACAAATAGAGTTAAAATCAAAATACTTATGCCACCAGTCATGTGACACTTAGTCAAGGGAGTTTGATCCTTAATAAGTTTGGAATCTCATCAGTTTTAGGTTGATATTAGTTCAAAAGGTCTCGTTGTCGAACCACTGCCACATTTTAGGCTTCGTATAGTCTAACTCATACTCTTCACATTTCTGACCCGTTATTCTGAAACAATCGTTTAATTTTAAGACAAATACCTAAAAATTATACTCAAAATTATTTCAATAGCAACGATTATTTTAAATTATTTCTTTTCTTCAGCACCACTACATATGCCTCTCCTATCACAGGTCTTTTTGGACGAAGACGCTGCCTCAGAATGAACTTTTAAGCTCAGAGTATCTGACTGCAACTTTGGTACGTACCTGGTCCGTTTCACGCATCTGACGATGGGATGAGCCCGTCGGAAGCACTGAGGGCCGAGCACGTTGAAGTACGTCAGCCCGATCTGAGCCGAGACAAGAGAGTTGGTCCGTCGGAGGCATTCGCGGAACTTGCTGTCACAGCTGCAGTGCGACCTGGAAAACATGTCAAAGTCTATGTTCACTCGAGCTCTGCTCGCCTTATCATCCCCATCTTTTCAAGTTACATCCCTCTCTTTTCAACCCCTTATTCCCCCCGACCGATTCTGCTCATATACGAATACAAAATACTCTTGACCTTAACTAGGTCGTATTTCATTCATTTCACTAAAACTCACTCACTTTTATAAACTACGTATAATAAGTTAGTTATATTTTAATCCAGTTGATAATCTGATCTGGTTGGTTGGTACTTCGTGCTGCGCTACGGTTCGATACCTACGGACACAATTACCACGGCTATTGGTCTTGCGCAAGAGTTATCCAAGCTAGCCTGTATAAACGCGAAGGTAACTTATATCTATAAGTTAGTACTATCATTGAAAGCCGGCAGGTGTTCAAACTATGTAGGCAGTAGGCAGGCAGAGTTTACGTAACAACCCTTCATACAACATACCTACCTAGAGTTGCTACTTTACTATTAAGTAACTAAAAGATTCATGAAGTAATCGGAATGTAGATAACTTGAAGTAAGAAATACTATGATCATTGTATTGACCTCTTGTAAACAGGATGTAAAATATGAGCCGGTGGGATTTTACTTCGGATGAGCGCTGAGTCTGTGACCCCTACACAATCGATGGATCCACCTTCTCCAATGACACAATTCACTGTGCACCAAGATTGGTCAGACAGAATTTAAAGGCTGTACCCAGACACAAAAAGCTCAGACCTCAGACGAGTTCAGAGAAAAGAACCTCAGGTCAATACTACAGGTTTCTTCACCGCAAGCCGAAAGAGCAATGTTACAAACAACATTAATAACAAAAATCTGCAAATTCTCCTAACCTGGTAAATAGGCCAGTGTTATTCAGCCCGTATTTGGAGTCTCCCGACTTGATGTAGATCTTGCAGGCGTCGTGCTGGCGGCAGCAGGTGTCCGTAAAGAAGAACAGCCCTAGGTCAGATGAGGAGCGCGCGTTGGCCGAGTGACCGTCACCACACCATACCGTGCCTGGATGGAGAATAGAACTTGATTTCAAAAAAAACAAATTAAACTATTCGAGCTATTGGTCGATAAAGAAAGCAGTCTTTTTCAAATCTAAAGAACAATATAGCTCTCAGGCCAACAATGATTTCAGAGACTTTGCTGATGAAAGCTGACTGACCTGGATAAATAGCTTGAACCTTATCCTTAAACGCATCAACAACAGAGTTGGCAACGTTAGCCACGCTGGTCACACCTGACGCTACACTTGCCACGAACCCTCGGTCCGTGTCCAGAGAGCCAGCTTCCTTGGCCGTGGTCATGAGCTGGCTGATCGGTTTGCTCAGTCCGGTGGAGATCGTCTTCAAGATGCCTCGACCAAATTGCCCTGGAATTGGGAGACAGAATCCTTGAAGCACAATAATAATAATAAATATTTGATTTCAAAAGACATCTGAAAACATTATCGATTGATGCAATTATAAAAGGAGTAATATATTTTTACTAAATCAAGGAATTGAGTTTCTACCTTTGTTACAATATTTTCATAATATTTACACTTGGCTCTACTTTTAAGATTATTCGATATTTTTCAAAATCCTAATATGTGTACTTACCTAGTCCTCCATTCTCTTCTCGACTCCTCAACCGCTCCGCTTCCAATGCCTCATTCTGCCTCTGGATCCTCTTGAATAGATCATAAATACCCTTCGGAACCACCTTCTCAGCTACAGATTCTACCACGCTTTCCACCACACTTCCAGCTAAACCAAACAATACTGAAATAGCATCAGTTTTAGGAGCAGTAGTTGGAACCATGTCTTTGGAGTCGTAGTAATCTTCCGGAATGTTTTGATTATCTTCTGTGTCCAATTCTGTAAATATTGGTACATCTTCTTCTTTACTCTCTTGGTCATATGATTGTTTTTCATGAGTATTTGTTTTATCGTCTTCTGGTTTTGTATTTATATTGTATATTGTGACGTTATCTTGAGTATTTGTTACTTCTTCTAGTTGAGGAATTTTAGTATTTTCTTTTAAGAATGAATCTTGAGTATTAATATCAGGGGTGATCGTTGAAGTCCTAATATTATCTGTAGTCGTTTCTATACTTTCCGTTGTTGTATCGAATTCTGTTTCATTTTCAGTATTGGTGATAGCTAAGGTTTTTTTAGTTGTAGCAAAGGTTTTCTTAGTTGTAACTAAAGGTATGACAGTTAAATCTTGTTCAGTTGTACTTTCTACAATACTAACTAATGCATCTTCAGTTGTACTTATTAATTCTAATGGTATAACACTATAATCTTCTGTTGTACCTTCTTCCGTGCTATTAATTTTACTTATAACTTCATGTCTGTCTTCTGTAACATTAACTTTGCCATTAACTTCATTTTTAACATTATTGTTATAAATACTATATTTGTGTGAGTTTTTGAAGTCACTAGCATGCCAGGGTACCATGCCGTATTTCTTATTGAATTTAACGGTGTATTCTTCGTCAAAGTCGACGATTTGGTTGTCGAAAACGTCATCTTCAATGGTGGTAGCTATTGTGGTTTCTAATGACTTTGGTGCGGAGCTGGTGGGTTGTGGGTAGGCTACGAATATTATGGCACTAATACAGATGAGACTTGTCATTTTCTTTCTCACCCGGTGGTACATTTTGGTTGTTCCATCTGTAACGTAAAGACATGTAAATAAGATTTTTTATTATGAATTGCAGGCATCTTTAATTTTCAACCATAGATACGGGGGTGTGTAATATATGGTATAATAACAGATGGTGCAAGTACAGATTATGGCTGAAATCATAGGTGTGTTGTAGGTGAAATCTCTCGTTTTAAGTTTTGCGAAATTATTTATTAGGATATCCAAGAAAAAACATCGAAGTTCAACCTCGCACTAATTCTAAAAGTTAGTTTTTCTACAATTCATTATCAAATTATTTTACACTGTATAGGGCCGAACGCAGACTAGATGCTTTAAATCGCTCAATCGTAAGTATGATAAATCTATAACCCTGATGCGGCTAGATCCACAAGCTTCGGCGAAGCAGAAGTATTCGGACGAAGACACTTCGCGATGTTTTACCGATACTTCGTGGTTACCAGTCTCGTCCTAGGAGCTAACCAACGAATCACCGGAGAAGGACTGTGTGAAGGAAGACCTACGGCGTATGGGGAAGCTCGCATCTCGGATGAGAACATCGAGTAATCGAACAAAATGTAAAAAGATTGTAAAAGAAGCCAAGACCCAAGGGTTAAGTAAATAAGAAATAAGTGACACATCGCAGATGACCGAAAACGTTCGATCGCGATAATCCAACACGAATATTCGCCATAGATCCTGGCCACAATCGTTGACAAGTCGGCCGATAATTTAGTGATTAGTCTATAGTAGGTATGCTACCAGTCGCCCGACAGAATCCTATCGGATATTTGTAACATTTTGCATAACTGATTCACTTATAATAATTGTTTAGGTAACTTATTAAACTAGCTTCCGCCGGCGACTTGCTACGATGTTTATAGGCGGAGTATTAGGTAATACCCTTCCTTACTTCATTAATAGTTGAGGTAATGTTTGTCGGTTCTTTGTTCTAATTGATTATTGCTTGCTTAAGTTGCTGATAATGATAAGTTTTCCAATCTCTTGTGTAAACGTGTTTAAAATCGCTCAGAAGATTAGTTCCTTGCGAAAACTAATTTAATTTTTAATTGAATATTTGACGGATATGAAGAAGTCTACCTCTGAAACATACTACCTAGTCGTCAAAATCAATAACCTATTTCTATCGACTACCAGTGGTTAATTAATTTTTTCCCTTTAGCAAGACTGTCAAAGAAATATCAGTTAAACTCTTGGTAGGCGACAGATAGGTTATTGGTTTTGACTAGTAGGTTGTTTCAGTTAGCCTTTGGCCTTACGAATTTGCGGTGGGGAGTTTTGCAATTTTTTGTAAACTAAACAGGTTTAAGTAGGTTAGGTTTTTAGGTTAGATGATCGAAACAACAATCTAACCTAAAAACCTATATTTGAAACACAAACCTCTTTTTTTCTCGAATATTTGGCTCGATAAACCTCTTTAGAATTTCCTAATTCCTTACCTGAATATTTAGGCCAGTGTCTCGGCTGTCATGTCAGAGCACAATAGAGTTTGGTATCCGAGCAAGGAGGTTACATAACTTGACTTGCACCTGTCTCCATGTTTCCGCGTTCTGGCATCACATGGATGCCGCACATTATGTCATTGTTTTGTTGATAATAAGGTTTAGATTTTTGGAAAATTTAGAACTTAATACGAATATGCTATGTGTTCCAGCGATGGTATTGTAATGCGAAAGGGGGTTATTTTAGACGTGTAGGCAACACGTTTTGTTGTACGACTTTTGGAAGTTACGTAAGCTGAAAGTATTATGTAGGTTTTTGGTAGTGATAGTGATGGTTCAAGAAACCTACTTTAGGGAAAAGTTTAAACGAATACGTAAGAAGTTGCAACCATGTGGTATAGATACCAACAGAGATGTTTTGAACTGAAGATGTTTTTAAATAATTAAGAAGTTCCCACTTGCTTCTTTTAATTTATCATTGTAAAGTCTTAGTATGATTTTTTCTCAATTTTTAGAGCGTATAAAAACTACATCTATGATCAAATTTCCAAAAGAATATTGCAAAATATCTATGCGTTTTTGTTTTATTTGACTTTGAGTACCAGCTCTGGAAATATAAAAAAAAAATTCAACATGTGGTTTTTTTTTGAGATTAAATAGATACCATTCAGATCTTGGTGAAAACTATCAACATGGCATAGCTTCGCAGCCAGGAGTTGTATCCCAACCAAACAAAGATCAGCAGGTAAGAAGACTATCATACATGGTTAATAAACCTACCATCTACCAAACACCCTGTACGTGAAAAATAATGAACGGATCTGACTATAAGGCATAGCACTCAAAATCAAAACCTATTATATAATACAAATCCAAATAAAATACACGTAAAATAATAAAGTAAAGTGAGTAATTACCTAATTAATCTTTTAACTACATCCGGTACCGCGCGTCAGTCAGGTCGCGAGCCATACCGGAAAGTGAACGGTGTAGTGAGTTGTGACACTAACGTTACCTTATTGTAACCGAACCCGGCGACCGCACTCGAACGGTACACTTATTTTTAATATACCTACTAGGATAATTCCTTCATGTTCAGAAAATTAAATTTCTAAAAAAAATCTTATAGGGAATACCGGGTGTCTGGTATTCCCTATAACATTTTTTTTAGAAATTTTGAGAACCAAGCGTTTTGCTTTATATTCTTTATTCATACAGCAAGAGAGTGGAATCAGTTGCCTGCGTCTGACTTTCCTGACGTGTGCAATTTGGGCGTCTTTAAGTCGAGAGTAAACAGGTATCTAGACGAGTAGTCATCTCATCGTTCACATCCATCTCTCTCATATCTTGTCTCATACAGTTCATCCATCTTTTTTAAACTGACGAAAGTAATATAGGTATATCTACATAAATACCTACTTAACAATAAAATTACAAAATACGCGCGCAATCGTCAAGGTGGGACCAAGTAAACTCGCAGCATCAACTTTCGACATAATACTTGACCGAATATGATAAAATCACTACTCAGATTATAACATATAATGTTTTTGTTAACAACTACAGTATAGATAGGTGTGTCACAATCATCTCTTGCAAGTGCAACGCACAGTGGAGCGAACGGACAAGACTTTTATAACTAGCAGCGTTTCGCGGTTTTCCCCGCGTAACTCCCGATCCCGTGGGCATATCGGGATAAAAAACCTATGTTACTTCCAATGAATCAAAATATATTCATATCAAGTTTCATCAAAATCGGTCTAGAAGTTTCGGAGCCTATTCAATTCAAACAAACAAACTTGATAACCAAATCTTTTTATAATATTAATATAGAAAAAAAAGACTTATTAACAAATCTCTGAAACAACAAGAGCTGCTAAAACTTCGCATGAGACTTTTAGGGCGTAGGGGAGCACTAAGAACGGATTTTTGTATATTCAACCCTGTAAAGAGGTAAAAAATTAAGAAAATAAAAAATAGTTTATTATGCAAAACATGGTACAAAAGTAAGCATTTATGACGGACATCGAATATATCGAGTTTATTTATTAATAGTGAAAGGGGTGATAAAGTTTAAAATTTGTGGTAATTATGATGTATCCTGAACATACTTATTTATACTTTTCTAACTATAATATACCTCTAAATGTACCGATTGTCGCATGAAATGTCGCAAGTCACCTACTCCATTATGCGCTGCAGTAAACAATGTTGCTTAAACTATAGTTAGCATGTACTTAGGGCCTGAGTGATGCAGTCAAGCCATGATGGCCATTCTCTATTGAAGCATGAAAGTTTTGCGAAATTTTGAGGTATTCACCTGCCACCGGCCGGGGTAATTGATACTTAGGCTTGTAGGGTAGTCTAGAACTATCGGTAATACCGAAAGTTAATCCAAGTTTTTTTTTAAGTTTTAATTTTATATGGTGTTGATCCCTCGAACTCGTCCCACGTGGGCCGTTGGTATTAGGGACGAATCCAAGGGCTTAGTACTAGCGTCAGCAATATTTTATTAAATTCACATCAAGGTAGCTAATTAGTTTAATAAAATAAAAATGCAAGGCCGACGGCATTTTTTCAATTGGCATGAAAATAAAAATCAAATCTGAATGTACAAACGGAACGTACTTAACATTCTTATAAAACTCAGTTAACTCACATACTTTGTTTGGTCAAACCAAACTAAAAATATTAATTTTCAAATTTAAACTATTAGTACTTTACTCTAATTGTACAGTCGGCCACGTAATTACAGACCCATCGTAGAATTCTAAAATTGTTATTAATAGAATAAGTTTACAATCCTGACGTTAAAATTAAACTAAAGCACTTGAGTTCAAAACATTCTAACAATAACAATTTTACAACTTTACAGTGGGTATGGACTTTTGTTGCCTTATTGTACATGGGTATAATAGACCACATTTATTTGCGACTCACAGTGTCGTACATGTAACTCCTAATCTTGTGGGAATATCTTAGAAAAAATTAATTAGTTGAAATAAAAATGGGCCGTTTGCGCAGTTAAATTTCGTACAAATATTCTATGCGATCGACCCCTTTATACCAATAACATTAATAATTATGTTCGGCCACATGGCAAAGGATGATATTTGACATTTACCGTAGTAATAATAAGCTTACAATAAGTAAAATCAACATGATCTCAACGACTCTCGACGCCCGCTGCGCCCGCGCCGATGTCAAGGTATAATGTTGAAAGTGGTAGAGGTGGCGCAAGAGCAGCCGAATCTACTCGTTTATCTTAATGTTTACTAGTTTATCGGGCTACAAACTGCTAAGGAGTAGAACTGGTTCGAATCCCGCCTTGAACATATACTTGTGTTAACAAGTCGGTCTGAGAATCAGAAGATAGGTCGCAAAAGATACTTTTGAGACCAAAAATAACTATCTGATAGATTTCAGTAGCTGAGACATCCATTTCCCTTTTACATCTTTATACTTATCACAAATAGGATTTTCATTATTTAAGCCCTCTGTGGTGCAACCTACCTGCGACGCAGAAAGTTGAGGGTTCGATTCCTACCTTAAACATATATTTATGTTAAGATATTTGTTTCTGGTCTGGCTGGATATTTCTAAAAACATTATATCCTTGATAACGGATATGGCTACCATACACAAGCCTAGTTGCTTAGCTTGGGGCTAGATGACACTATATGCAATTTCCTGCAATATTTATTTAGAACAAACCTTAAACTCGTCCCACATACCAACGACTGACGTTGGGACGAGTTTGAGGTTTACTTATAAAAAATATTGTTTCAAATAATTATCAATTAATAATATTATTTATAGCCTTGGACGCGTCTCAGTGTTTTGTTCTGTCCTGGTATGAAAAACTTAGCCTAGTTTGAAATACATTAAAAAGCAAAATAAAAAACAATATTTAAAATAGATTTTTTGTTTTTATGGTGTCGTTACAAGCACCATAAAAAAGAAATAGTGTATATCCTGTTTTAAATAACTATAATAATCTAAAACTAATCGGCAATATGGATCCGTATTACGAAACCGCGTAGGTGTAGCGTAGAGGTCAAAACTGAATGGCTCAACTAATTCCGATGAAGCTTTGCAAACAAACCAATGTCAAGTTCGTACCCATTGCTTCACTTCACTGTTATATTTCACATCTTTGTTATTATTTTAAGTTGCACAATAAAAAAATACTGTAGGACATCGTACACAGCACCATCTAGCCCTAAACTAAGTAAAAATAGTCTTGTAATAAGGCCATATAACAGATACTTTACTTTAAAACTATCATAATAAAATTGTAAATAGTCATTCAAAAATGTCCTACGTCGGCAATTGTACCCATGATCTTTAGCGTCGAAGGCGAGTATTTGCGCATCGCGCCGCAGGTAGTCGTCACTAAATTATATAGTAAAGTAACTATTTATTATATCAACTTTGTTCGCTCATTTAATAAAATTAATCGTCGCCTAGTTTCAAACATGTTTTTTAACTTAATTATACCAGAACTGAACTAACTTTCATGAATACATGCGTATTCATGAAAAAATATCACATAAATCAAGAGTTAAAAATATTACTAAAATATTTTGAATTCGTCCCATATACCTACGGCCCACGTGGGACGAGTTTAAGAAATATACCCCAAAAAAAGTTAAGAGAAGAACTGTTACCTTGTGTACACACTGCACAGACTCCAAAAAGAAAGGCAGGCAGAACAGAGCATGAAAACGACTTACAACCGCATAACGGCGCAGTACACACCGACTGCGCCGACTATCGGCGACAATGGCGTCGGTAGACGGCGCAAAACTATCAAAAACGCTATGAAGACTATCACAATCAAAAGCGGGCGAGCGCTAGACGCTAGTCACCCGCCCGCTTTGTCCTAAACTATGGTATTAAACATTCAAAATAAATTAAACGGCGACTAAGTATCTGATATTTTGAGTATGGATTCGTTTTAAAATATGCCAATTAGGAATCCAAGGATGTATTTTTTAAATATTTGTAATATTGAAAGCTGTTTTTTATGAAATAAGTGTGTATTATAAAGTAGGTGAAGTTCAATTTAATTAGGCGTACATATTTTGAAATCCATTTTTAACCAGTTCCGAATTGCTCGAACGTTATATGGGGAATTGTCTCTGGCCAAGGACTGGTCTAATTCTTTTGAGAAATACCTTTACTGAGCTGGTTAATGAAAGAAACGTATTTTATATTAAATTAAATAGGTCAATAAATATTGCAAATGGGTTGACAATTTTTTTTATTGAGTATTTTACCCGTAACACGTGAACCAAAAATTACCTTAGTTTGTAAGTTTTTGACATTAAAAATGTCTTTCTGTAAATTCGAGATAGTGTGAGAACATGGCCATTGGCCGTAGGTTGTTTGAATGTGCATCGATTTAGATCGGAAAGGTGTCAGAAGACGCAGTAGGCCAAACCCTAAAAAATTGGTGTCGGAATTTAAAAATCGGCCCGGTAGTTTTTAAAGAATAGATGAGGTAGCCATTGTCTATGCTCCCTCAACTCTTCACGGCATGTGGCATGAACAGTACTACACTTTCCATCTAGATGTAATAAAATACCTTGTTACGACTGTACTAAGACTTTTTATTGTTGTTTCATATTAAATAATACTTACTTAAGTACCTATTGATTATCTAATACTTTTACATCTATTGTTATTTTTAGTTTATAGGTACATAAATATACAAAACAAGAGTTGCGTAAACTATAGTTGTGCTATAGTAGGTAGGTACCTGTAGAAATTATAGTAACATACCTTTTGTTTTTAGTATCATAATTTAGTTTAATAACTGAATTCATTCATGTATAAAATCACCTGATAAATTATATTTTTTTTCCTTTTCTCGAACTAAAGTGTGTTTTAATACTAAAGCAGAGACTTAAATAAAATAAATAACGACAGTTTACTTTGAAAAGTAATTTCCATTGCAAATTCTAAAGTAAATGTCTGTCTGTTTATCCGTCTGTCTGTTTGTTTGTTTTTCTGTTACATTTCCACACCTAAACCATTACCTTATTAATTTGGATATAGCGGTTAATGGGACAATGAAGAATAACAGAGGCTACTTATTACTATCCCAATTTCGATCTTGAACTTACGTAAGGAAACTGCGGGCGCGGCTAGTAAATCACTAAACTTAAAACTTAAAACCCACCTGAAACTTCGCCAGGTCGAAGCTAAAATGTCACAACACACAAAAATCACGGTTTCCAAACTTATTACCACACTCTTTTATTGATATTTAAACAGCACTTGTAAGAGCGAATGAAAAACAACACTCAACACTACTGGCTGAATGGGCAAGCTTTACATGCCAAATAAAAAAACTATGAGTTAAAAACTTAAAAAAAAAAAACTTTCAAAAAATATACTAAGTAAGAATAAGTACAGTTTAGAAAAATGATACAGAAATTGTAATCATAAAAATGACTGCTCTATATAAATTAAAAGTATGTCAATTGATTAAAAACCAGAATTTAAATTGACTCGATTTTCGCGCGTTAAAATTTAATATGTCGTAAATTGGAGCGCACGTTTTACCGGGCCGAGTGAAATGCACAGATTGGCGCGAAAGGTCGATTGGCGGGGGCTTGAAAGTTACAAGATTATGTTCTACCAAAGATAATTAATATACAGTGGAATAAAGACTATCTGAACTGTTTTCTTAGAGCCATCATAGATACTACGTAGGTTGTAGACTAGAAACAACCGGACCGGCATTTCCTAGTACTTTAACGATCTGTTTTACGTAGTTTTTCATGGACACAGCTTTTAACGTAAAACAAATTAATATTCATAAATTAATTATGTTATATGAATTTTGCAAAATCCCGTCTTAGTGAGCACCTACGTCATAAAAGGAACCCCCATGCAAAATTTGAGACTCCTAGCACTTGTAGTTTCTGAGATTTCGTGATGAGTGAGTCAGTGATTTTCCCTTTTATATATATAGATAGTAAATATAAAATTAAAAGTCCTGACTGAAATGCACACTTGCACAGCTCTAATCAATAAACGAATCATATTTGACACACAAATAACGACGCGACATCGACGTTGGCATTCGCTAAGAAATAATTGTAGATAATTTGAACCCCTATTGTACTATTCTATATTCTGTACCCCTACGTGGTTGAAGTCGGGGGTAAAAGCTTTTTTGTATAAATTCAGATATTTATATACCTCTATACCTCCTGAATATCTTTGGTTTCTACATAATTTGTTGATATAATAAACTGGTTTATTCTAATGTTACATTAGTTATGTACGGTGCGGAAGATAATTATCAATAACCTTGGCTCTACTCTTGGGTAAGTAACTATGATTTTTGGAAAAATATTTCAGTCATTCCCACTTATTCCAAAACGAGGTTTATGGATAGTCCGAGATGTGGATTTAAACCTTAGATTTGATACAGATTTACTCGTGAACTATAGTCTAAACACTATCCCTATAGACTATATAGGGAACTAGAGTCTAAACGCTATCCCTACAGATTATATAGGGATAGAGTTTAGACGATAGTTCAAGAGTAAATTTGTGTCTAAATCTAAGATTTGAATCCACATCTCGGACCTTAATCCTTAAACCTCGTTTTGGAATAAAGGGGATTGATTTAAATGGATGTCTCACAATTTGAACTTTTACTTGAAAACAATTTAAATCTTTCCGGTATTTTTTGAGAAAATCACGGACATATAGGTACCTACTTTCCGGCCTTTAATTTAACCACCGAGCCGTAGTGCACTTATAACCACTCACAGCAACATTTAAATTATCTCTATTTTATTAAATCTAGTATTGTTCATACCTTTTTGAAAGATTAAAGCGAAGTAAACCGAGTTTTAATTTGGTACTGTCGATTCGTACACTCATTGGTCTGACTCTGAAGGCAGTAAAGTACTGTTAAGCAAATAAGTGAAATACTTAATTTAATATAATTGTATTTTTTTTTCATCCGCGTTAGTCAATGTTCCGGGAAAATTTCGAGATCAAAAGGATTCTCAGTTCTTCTCCATCCTCTGAAGTTTAGAGATTGCCGATTTACATACAAACCGGTCCAGTCCAATCTATTACATTACGGTCAAACGTAAAGCGATTACAAACAAATAAATAAACAAACTTCCGGATTAAGTTATGATAGTTAAGATTAGCATTTCAAACATGATACTTCGAAATACTCAGACCTGCTGAAACACAATTAGAAACAGAACGATGCGAAATGAACTCCAAGTTCAGCTCACATATTGCCCAATCCGACTGGATTAATGAGTTAATTGACGGATGTGTTTGACATATACATAGGTTACTATTATAATATAACTTGATTTTACCTACAGATAATGAAGTTGTCACGGTAGGGTGGGTTTGATTTATAAGATAGCCGAAAATGGTAACTTTTTTGTTAATTTTTAAAAAATATAGAGCATGTAAGTTTCGTATGATTTTTACCCAGAATCCGACTATCCTGCAGTTTAGATCTCTTAAAAGTAATTTTTTTTGTCGTTTTATTTTTATTATCGAAAAGCTCGACATATAGATGCTTTTATATACTTGAATTTGTATTGGTATAGGCTTAGAAACGCCAGTGAATTATCTTAGAGATAGAAATAAGAAAAATTCACAAACCTGACACAAAACAATCCTTTTCATGCAACAGTTTTATTTCAACAATTTAAGACCATGTGTTCGCAAATCGACCTTTGTGTTAAGCAACTTTAAGTAATCAAATACTCTTTTTTTGTTATTTTGATATAAGTAGATATTGTAGTTTAAAAACCATATTTTTGTTTATTTGGGTTGAAAACATGATATGAACAACTTTGTTCGATAAAAAAAATGTTAGAAAACAGAGAATTTTTAGATCGTTTATCGGTTTTTATTCTAAAATAGTTAACGTATGTTTCTAAAAATTGAATCAAATGATAGGTTTTGACCTCTAGGAACTATATTCTTGGATAATAATGCTAAAAAGTACAAAATGTTTTGCAAATCGATCGAATATAACAGTTAGCACGCGTCAGTTCCTCGCAGTCGGCCTCAGGGCGTCATCGAGGTAAGACCTATGCCACTTTTGCCGGCACGCTGCGTTCGAGCGAACCCCACGCGAAACCTTGCATTTGCAGGGATGACAAACTTTTTCCCGCAAATAATAATTTACAAACGTACTTGCCCGCAAATAATATATACTAATATTATAAAGAGGTAAGGTTAGTAACAAGTTTGTACATTGTATTGTTGCTCCAGTCTAAGCAGCTAGGCTTGTATAATGGTGACTAGACGCGATTGAATGAGCGCAAATAATCTATAGGTACTAATATTATAAAGAGGTAAGGTTAGTAACAAGTTTGTATATTGTATTGTTGCTCCAGTCTAAGCAGCTAGGCTTGAGTTATGGTGACTAGACGTGATTGAGTGAGCGCAAATAATCTATACTAATATTATAAAGAGGTAAGGTTAGGAACAAGTTTGTATATTGTATTGTTGCTCCAGTCTAAGCAGCTAGGCTTGTGTTATGGTGACTAGACCCGATTGAGTGAGCGCATATCATCGATACTAATATTATAAAGAGGTAAGGTTAGTAACAAGTTTGTATATTGTATTGTTGCTCCAGTCTAAGCAGCTAGGCTTGTGTTATGGTGACTAGACGCGATTGAGGGAGCGCAAATAATCTATACTAATATTATAAAGAGGTAAGGTTAGTAACAAGTTTGTATATTGTATTGTTGCTCCAGTCTAAGCAGCTAGGCTTGTGTTATGGTGACTAGACGCGATTGACTGAGCGCAAATAATATATACTAATATTATAAAGAGGTAAGGTTAGTAACAAGTTTGTATATTGTATTGTTGCTCCAGTCTAAGCAGCTAGGCTTGTGTTATGGTGACTAGACGCGATTGAGTGAGCGCAAATAATCTATACTAATATTATAAAGAGGTAAGGTTAGTAACAAGTTTGTACATTGTATTGTTGCTCTAGTCTAAGCAGCTAGGCTTGTGTTATGGTGACTAGACGTGATTGAGTGAGCGCAAATAATCATACTAATATTATAAAGAGGTAAGGTTAGGAACAAGTTTGTATATTGTATTGTTGCTCCAGTCTAAGCAGCTAGGCTTGTGTTATGGTGACTAGACCCGATTGAGTGAGCGCATATCATCGATACTAATATTATAAAGAGGTAAGGTTAGTAACAAGTTTGTACATTGTATTGTTGCTCCAGTCTAAGCAGCTAGGCTTGTGTTATGGTGACTAGACGTGATTGAGTGAGCGCAAATAATCTTTACTAATGTTATAAATAGGTAAGGTTAGGAACAAGTTTGTATATTGTATTGTTGCTCCAGTCTAAGCAGCTAGGCTTGTGTTATGGTGACTAGACCCGATTGAGTGAGCGCATATCATCGATACTAATATTATAAAGAGGTAAGGTTAGGAACAAGTTTGTATATTGTATTGTTGCTCCAGTCTAAGCAGCTAGGCTTGTGTTATGGTGACTAGACCCGATTGAGTGAGCGCATATCATCGATACTAATATTATAAAGAGGTAAGGTTAGTAACAAGTTTGTATATTGTATTGTTGCTCCAGTCTAAGCAGCTAGGCTTGTGTTATGGTGACTAGACGCGATTGAGTGAGCGCAAATAATCTATACTAATATTATAAATAGGTAAGGTTAGGAACAAGTTTGTATATTGTATTGTTGCTCCAGTCTAAGCAGCTAGGCTTGTGTTATGGTGACTAGACCCGATTGAGTGAGCGCATATCATCGATACTAATATTATAAAGAGGTAAGGTTAGTAACAAGTTTGTATATTGTATTGTTGCTCCAGTCTAAGCAGCTAGGCTTGTGTTATGGTGACTAGACGCGATTGAGTGAGCGAGTGCTCCAGTCAGTCTAAGCAAACTATAAATGAAAAAAATATTTTAATAGAAAAAAATTAGGAAAAAAACTCAATTTTTTTATCGTTTTTTTATGATGTTATCACGTAAAATTATCGTCCGTAAACCATTGAGATAAATTACAAGAGAGGTCAGCGCCGTACATTGCCTCATTCCGTCCATCTGAGCTGAAATAAGACTAGACGACATAGTCGCTTGCTAGTTCGTAGAGGATAAGGGCCTTCGCATTTTGAATAAAAATATATGGAAACGTTACAAAAAATTACTTACAGCGGAAACAAACTTAAAAAACTTAAAAAAACACAACGTTATGTACTACCTAAATTATATTTAACATTACAAACAAATATTACGACAACCGTAGAAAATATGAATAAAAGTCAAATTAAAAGATAAGTATTTAATATAACTGAATTTGCCTTAGATAACTGATAGACGTGTGGCAAGCAAAAAACCGGTCAAGTTCGCACTTGACCGCTTTTTTTGCGAACTCGCGCACGGAGCGAGGGTTCCGTACACATATATTTATAATTTGTAAAAAAAAGTTCCTTTATTTTGCAGTATATTAGGTAGTAGGTATTATAGGTATTACAGAACCCTAAAAACCCTTAAATAATAGGTAAGTCTTAACTCAGTGTTTAATTACTTTTACCCCTTAAACTAGCTAGCCCCAATGCCAAATATCACAATCGGTTTAAATTTTGTACGTAAAGAAGTAACAAACAAACACACTAGACACACACACACACACAAACTTTCGTATTTATAATAAATAAGTATATTATAATACCTTGTTCATAAACTTGTTATTGTAAAAAGCCTCTACATCTACGTGTTTAACTCTAATGAAATTTTGTAGGTATAAAAGGTAGTGTCATTTCTGAAGTAGCGGATGGCTTGGTCATTGCGCGCTCCCACCCGCGCAGGCTCCCGCCGTTATAAAATGGAACGTAACTTGTCTATACGTAGTGTTATCCTAAATGAATGCCGTAAACCGACTTTGCAGACAACCATTTTTTTTTTTTTTTTTTTAATCTATGTGTGTGTATATTTGTAATATGTAGAAGATTAGTTTCTTTTCGGTTTTTTGTTTCACGGTTTTGTAATGCGTAACATTTTTTTCTCGGCTAGGTCCCCGCGTCAACCCGCGATAGGGAACTTCGTTCCAATAAAAATATTAGGTACATTATTACAGCTACACATTAGTTTTATTATTTTACGTATCGAGCCCAATTAGATAACGAAAACCTACTGTTGACACCTACCTACACTGTGGCGTGCCCACTGTTTACACCTACACTGTGGCGTAGCTTGATCGCGTACGCGAGTCGTTGCGCGCGGCTCACTTTCACGCTACGTCTTTGTGCGCGGAGGCTGAGGTAATGTTAAAATACCTACACACGGTACAGGAAGAGGGCCTTAAGACCTTGATTCTTGTTTAAATGCACAATTTTTATGGTCCTTCCTTGTTAAAGTTATTGGCTGTTTATGCTGCCGCGTCAACGTGTCAGAAATAACCGTCGCTTACAACTAACATTGTAGATTGTAACGTATTCGGCTTTTTGGCGTGCAAAAGCCATTACTTAAGAAGAAGAAGAAGATTGTAACGAATGTGTTTTGTTTTTCTCAAAAAGGCTGAGATGGAATTGTAGGTGAGTTCTTTACCGATATTTTGGGGTAATTTGAGACGAAAATCTCTTGTCATTTCAAAGCTAGACTAGTTTTAATTCTTAATTTCAGGATAGCTTCAAAACTATAGGACATTTTTGGCTCAAAGTTACACCAAAATGTTGGTAAAAATCTAACCTACAATTCCATTTCAGCACTTTTGAGAAAAACAAAACACATTCGTAACAATAGACAATTTTCATCACCAAAAGCGGCCGGTGCCGGTAGTAACTATTTAGTAGGCTGTGTACCAAGAGACTGCCACAGTTATAAAAACTTACCTCTTTAGTCAATAATTCGTGTGAAATCTAAAGCAATTTAATATGAAAATAACAATAACAACAATGTCTTGTATTAAGTGGAAGGTCTGGCACGCAGAGCGTGACCGTCTCTTGTGAAATGTTACCGCCGAGTTAACGGTGCACTTGGCTGTGGCGCTAGTGTCCCAACTAGTTCCCAGTCGTATTTTAGTTTCAGTAAAATCCGTTTGTTAAAAAGATTATGGTAATATAATAAAATCACGGAATAAGTACCTACACGGTTAAAAGAGTAGAGGTAGACATTTGGTTTTATTAATAAAACCAAATTATAGGGATGTAAAGAAAGCGATTGGATTAGCTACACCCGTCGGAATAATAAAGTTGAGCTCTCATGCAACTGCATTCTTCATACGGTCAAATTTTTATTGTCATACGAATTTTTAACGACTTTCGCTTCTGACGGTACCAAATATATTTTTGATTAAAAATTGGGACGAGTTCACGGTTAATTCGTTTCGATATCTCCAACTCGTCCCACGTATAGTGTTGGCATGTAGGACAATTTCAAGGTTTACTCGTTTTATTGCAACAAATGCAATTTCGATAAGTATAATTACCTTTTGGCTTCGCAAGATTTGTGCATATAGCCAAGTACCTACTCAAATATCTACAACAAGCTTTGTTATTTATTCTAAACAAGCAGCGCTCCGCGGTTTTACCCGCGTAACTCCCGATCCCGTGGGAATATCCGGATAAGAAATATCCTATAACACTCCCAATGAATCAATGTATCCTCATACCATATTTTATCAAAATCAGTCTAGTAGTTTCGGAGCCTATTCAATTCAAACAAACAAACAAACAAACAATCGAATCCTTCCTCTTTATAGAATTAGTAGGTATAAATTTCATTAATCTAAAATTCCATTACCGCCATAGGCATATTTACTATACCTTGGTAAATTGAAATTGCATCCAAACGTATTATGCAATCCTTTAGAAACCACTCCTTCCTAAATCTGTCAGATTATTTTGCAAGGACTCCTTTTTCTTTCTTTTATTATGGCTTCGCACGTGTGCATTTAGCCAGTGTCAAGTTATATTTTGCATCAAATTATGACCCGATTTTTCATAAATCGGGCCTAAAGTGTTTCAATACAGTCAAAGTCGTCATAGTCCGTCAAGTCAGGGGTTATAGTAAAGCGGTGGCAAGTTTACCATAACCTTAATAGGAGATTTGGAGGCAACGAGAAAACTGCATGTTAGACACTGATTTTTACTTTCACTACACTTGTGCACTTTCACAGAACTAAATTGAATAACATTCCACCAGAATTATACAATTCAACTCGGGTTACATCTAAGTTTCATGAAAATAAAACTGCAGCACGACATGTTGTTAACTCGTTCCCGCCAAAACTCGCAAGGACTCCTTAGGATTTATTATGTTTATTAAATCCTTCTTTATTACTTTATATATATAAATAAATAAATAAATAGGGTTCCTCTTAATGAAGAATAACGGGACCCTTCTTCTTTGCGTGACCATTCAGCGTTTTTTTTTTCAGTTAACTTAAGATTACTTAAACTTAAAACTTAAAAACGCCTCGTATTCGAACAAAATTGTATTGGTTTTGCGCGAACCTGTATTTTACCGGTATTTTGGAACCATTTTAAAATCTAGATGCAGATACATAGAAACCGTAGGTAGTAAATAATACAATTTATTATATTTTCTTTGTATATTATTTTTAACTATTAAAACACATCTTTGCAATAAATTTTTCACAACAATAAGTACGTTTACTTACATGTATTTTTCAAACAATTTACATTTTTTTTTTCTAAATACATTCAAAATGCCTATTACGTTTGCATTTCCATACATTTTATAGTCTAATGAGTTCTACTATTAATTATAAGTACTTGTTTATCCTATATTTTATTGTAGACTTAAAAGGATCACATAACATTTTTATCAATGTCCTTTTTTGATAGAATTTTATTTCAAAGCACATCTGTTTTCATCCCTATAAATTATGTTTGTGCTTTGTGCATGCTCAAATTACAATAAAATACGTTATTGATGTCAATCGCTTGAATAGTTTGTCTAAGCTTAAATATTTAAATTTAAAAAAAAAAGTGAAGCGGTGTGTTTAAAAAATAATAATAATAGTAAGTATAGTAATAGTAAGTATTATTTATTAATGTTGTTTAGTTTTATATTTAATTTGTGGGTGGGGGTATTTTTGGCTGATTATTATTATTTAAGTTTTTTTATTTTGATTTGATGTACTTACCTAATTTTAAAAATGTGTTTTTGGATAGTAAAGTGTCTGAAATAATTTATCTACCTAGTACAGCCTAGTTTATAAATAACACAAAAAAATAAATTCCGAAATTACTCCTATACCCTTAGTATTCGAGAAAAGAGCTATTTATTTTCGTGTGTAGGTATAGGTAGGTAGGTATGTGACCCTCTTAAGTACCTACCTATAATAACTTAAAAATAAGAATAAACTTATGCAAAGACTTTAAGTTAAATACATAACATTGACAGATGAGGACCACAGTAAAAGAAAAAATATTATTTTTTGTTCCCTCAAATTCGTCCCATTTGGGCCGTAAGTATATGGGACGAGTCCAAGGATCACTCAAATCATATTATACCTATAAAGTGTACAGGGTTATTGATAAATAACTATCAACCGGTTATAAGGCTACTTGTTTACATACTACCGAATCAATTTTTTTTTACGAGTTTGTGAAATAAATAAAAACAATTGAGGTTATGTTAATTAATAAGCTAATGGAAAAGGTAAAAGAAAATAGTTACTACTTAGCTGACTTTTAGTTGTCCCAGGCACTATAGCGCCCTGACTACCAAGAATTAAAGTTGCTGACGTAGTAAAATGTCGCAGGATTAAATTAACCCTTAAGGACGTATTAACGGAATATAATATTGTACCTTTGTGACCGAAATCACATGAAAAAAAAACCCCATGAGTTTCTTGTGCCTTGTTCTCATTTAGTTTTTACACATCGTTTTTAAGACGTTTATATGTGATCGTTGTACAAAATATACATAAGCATCCAAATGAATAAAGAAATTTGACTTTGACTTTGGAAAGTGTCAAAATGTTAGCAAAGTATAGCTTGGTTCCGGTTCATTCTCCGGTTTATCCATCAAAGTTGCACATATTTTAAAAATACCTAATGAATCTGACAACACGTCTTATCTGTAGAATTTATAAAAATAATTTAAAAATAATATACGTTTTATACAAAAAATAATAATTTTCCGTAGCCTCTTCCCGCAAAAACTATGAAAATAGGCCGACTTTCGTTACAAATATTTCAATAACTAGAAGATTTGGAATAATAAAAAATATACTACGATAAAATAGAATTAAATATTAATTCGTAAAAAATGATACGACAAACAGAAACACAATGGCTCCATAAACCACAAAAAATATATCATCAATCTTCCACCATGTTTTGCTAATTCACGAAACCTAATTTTTATAGAAATAAGGTTGACTTTATTTGTATTTGCTGCAGCTCGATGTATAATATAAGTAACGACCATTTTGATTGAAAAGTCGGTCTAGATACTTCAGACGCGTCAAATCGTAATTGCGTCCTTATCTGGTTAAATTGCTAACTATCAATGACCCTGTATGAGATTTAACAACTGTATTATCAACTAATTTCAATATACATAGAGAATATACATATCGAGATATATACATAATGTTAAATAAATACATGTAAGTATATTACATAAATATCACAGAAATTGATCTTCAAAAAAATATTTTTTTATATATTATTATCGATAAAGTTAAATTCCTCAGAAATATGCATCAACCATAAACTTTTCGTCTTCTTCTGACTTCGTATCTTCAAAGTCTGACTTCTGAGTTCCATAATCTAATGAATTAAGTAAATCCATTTGTTTTCTATACATCACTTCTTTTGTAGACATTTTCTTCCCTTTATTACTCTCCTCCGAAATATTGCTCATATTATTTTCTATAATATTTTTAGGAGTTTCTGTCGATTTAATTGTAGATATAGCTGTAGAATCAGTAACTGTAGTCTTATTTTGTAAATCAAAATTATGTCTTAGCTCTCTGATTTCATTACCGAAATTCTCTTCAATCCATTCTAAGTTACCCGTACTATCGCCTGACTGATTCTCTTTGCTTTTAACTGTTGTATCTTGAAATTCGTAGAACGGTTCGGCAAAAGGTGTCGTTTCATTACTAACACTGATGTTCACAACTGTTGGGTATATGTCATCATCTTCTATAAACGCTTCATATCTTTTGCTATCTTCCACGTCTATATTTTCGAATTTTTCGAAACTAGTCTTCTCTTGCTTGTCTACATTTGTTACTGGTACGTCAGTAACGTTCTCGTGGTAGGTATTGTGTTCGGTAGTGTTTGTAACGTTAACTATTTCATATGGAGCGTGTGAAGTAACATCTTCTTCAAATGGCATAGCTCTATATACATTATTTACATTATCAATTGTCGAAACGTTAGTTTCCTTCGACGTAGAACTTGAGTCAGATATTGATTCCTTTAATTCGCTATCTTTGTCACTGCTACTAGCTGATGTACTATCTAGTGAGGATGGGAGATTTCCTATAACTTTTTTCTTTATTGATTTAATATCTGGAGCCCTTTTTATTGTGTCTATAAGAAGATCAATTCCGTCGTTTACTGTAAAAAGTTTTACAACATTAGAAGGTCGTCTTATACTTTACAAAAAATAAGTTAGTTACAAACATAAATTAGTCACAAATTAAATAGGGATGATTTCTTCAGTTCTTTTTTTAAATAAGAAATTGAATTTACCTGGTTCCTCATGGACCGGGCGTTCCTTCTTTATCAAATACTCCATTAGAAGGAGTAGATAATCCAGGGTCTCATCGTCTCTTGTCACCTCTCGCTTCCTCCTGTTAGAGTTCAGCGCCTGTGCCAAACCTTTCAACTTCCTAAGATTTTCAATAATACTTTTTGAATAACCGTCTATTACCTTATTATTCGTTCGTTTTCTACTCACCTGAGTATTATTTGATTTTACTTTATTTTCCAAATCACCTAACATGTTGTATATTTTCTTTATAAATGCATTCTCTACTAAGTTATGTTTGAGTATTAATTTTCGTATCTTATTAAATGAATCTGTGATGTTTTTTTTAGCAAATCTAAAAGGTTGTTGCGTTTCTTGCTTATTTTTCTGTAGTATGAAGATTATATCATTGAGTAGTTCTGCGAACCTGCCAACTGATTCGGTAAATATCTTTGTGTTTTGTTTTATATATTCCATTTGTATTTTCTGTGTCTCGCTTATGTTTTTAATAAAAGTACCGTTTGTATCTCTGAGTATAACATTGAGTTTTCTAATATCGTCTTTTAAATTTGTAGAGTTTGTATAATTTGGAATATCAATAAAATGTAATAGACCTTTGATGATTTTTATAGTTTTGAAAATACTGTTAGTCTCCGCGTTTATTTTTCTTATTTTAATTTTAAGTAAGTTTCGATTTTTCTTATTAATATTACAAGCTTTTATGTTTTCGCAGAGTATTCTTAGGATTTGATATTCGTCATATTTTTGCTGTAAGTACTTCTTCTTCTTCCCAAAGAATATTTTATTGAATATCTTTCTTAAGTATTTCATAAAATTAAACTTCGATTTTAGCTTTTGAGTGCTATTTTTTTTCTTCATAAGAATATGCTTTTTGAGTGATCCTCTTTCATTCGATACCTTGTTATTCGGATAATAAATGCCTACTGAATCTTTAAAATTCTTATGAATAACTTTTTTTAAGTTATACTTCTTAGTACTGCCATCTCTTACTTTTTGTTTTATAAAGACATTATCATCTGTTTTTTCTTTGATAGGCTTTTTGGTGGTAGTTCTCGTAGTAGATATTTCTTTAGATTTTTCCGTGGGGTTTTGGTCGAGTTTATACCTATAACTTTTGATTACCGATATTTTATTTGAATTCACGTTATAAAACTCAGGAATAACACCTGTAATATTATTATTAATTTGTTTCGTTGTATGATTAGCTTTGCTGATTGCAGTATTGTTTTCGACTGATATTTCAAAAGTTTGTCTTTCCTTATTTTTATCAACGATATTATTATTACTGCCATAAGATGTATTTTTTACAGCTAGAGCGACTACATAGTTACTCGCGTCATTATATACGTCTTTGAAATCTATCTCATTATTTTTTTGTGATATATTCAGAGGAATCGATAAAAGATAGGGATCATTGACCCAATTGTCACTAGTTGGATGATTAGTTAATATCTCTGAAACAATCAATGAAATATTTTAGTTTTATTTGCGAAGAACAAACACATTATGAGCACGCATACCATACATTTCATTTCGAGTCAGCAAGAGACAGAATTAATACAATATCTATGACCCAAGTAATATAATTGTTTGAATCAATAAATATCGTAGAACATTTTACACAGCGCCATCTAGCCCCAAGTTATGCAACTAGGCTTGTGTTAGGGGTAAGTAACAATGGATAAAATATTTATATACTATTCTTATAAAAACACCCATGTCCCGAAACAAAATAAAATAATATAAATAAATAATGTTTTAGGTGAGACACGAACCTTCTGCGTTTAGAAGGTACGCGATTTAAACAATTTCCTCCCATAACAAAATGTTATGTAAAGAAATTGCTTATTTAGCTAAATCTCTCAGGAAAAAAGTATCAATTCTTAGATTTAGTAATAGTACATTGTTACCCAAGGTGTGAAAGTCACTCATTGAGTCCCGAGACGGAGTTTGGCGCCCGAGCGTAGCGAGGGCGCTAATAGTTCGAGGGACTTAATTAGTCTTTCACCCGAGGTAAACACTGTGCTTTTCATTACGAATAATACATAAAATTCTTCCTAATACCGAGAGTGAATGAGAGACTCCATACTACCTGATCCTCTTACAAGGTTGAGACCAAAGAGGTTATATAATGTATAACCTCTCTGGTCTCAACCTTGTAGTGTTTTGCAAAGCAAGGAGGTTAGGTTTTTGAAGTTCCTAATGCGTAATGATACTGATACTGGCTACAAGCACATTGCACACGTCGTGCGAAGCCATAATTTGACATGACAGCTGTCAGTGAAAGCGATTCTCCCTAGGGCTGAAAGTTTTTCTTTCTACACGCTCTTCAGGCACCTTTACACCTACTTTCGGAGTATGAGTAATGAAAAATAATGTTATTACCTATAACGGCTATATTATCAGTAGTTGTTTCTCTACCATTATCGTAATAAGATGTTGTTTGTTTGGAGACATCTCTCTTATCTCGCAACCAACGAAATTCTTCACCAATCTTCTTATATTTAAACTCTTTTTGTTTTTTCTGCTCATTACGTCTCTGTATTACTTCACAATCACTATTATCTTGTATTCTTTCCATCGTCTTGTTTAACTTATCCAGTTCAGATTGTACTAACTTTTGGACGGAAGACATAACTCGTTTCACCAGCATGTGACCTAGTAGGTATTCATTGTGAGTAATATTGTAAGGAGTTCCTTTCTTGATCGTATTCGATATTGTCACAGGTTTATGTGTAGCTATTTCTTTCTTTATAACAATATCCTTTATGGTTTTATTAGGGTTCTCTCGTTTTTGTTTTATTTTCTGATTATCTGCCTTCCTTTTGATTACTATTCTTCTACGTTTTGTGTTTTGCGTTTTTGTATCGTTTTTTACTTTTCGAATGACTCTTCTAATTTCTTTTTTGACAACTTTCTTTGTTGGTTTTGTCGGTTTTTTTGCTGGTTTCGGTGTAGTTTTCCTTGTCGGTTTCGGACGGTTTTTGGGTTTTTGGATTTTTTGGGGTTTTTGCATTTTTTGGGGTTTTTGAGGTTTTTGGGGCTTTTGAGGTTTTTGGGGTTTTTGAGGTTTTTGGGGTTTTTGAGGTTGTTGTCTTTTGGCTGGTTTTGTTGAGGTTCTCGGCTTTCTGAAGGGTCTATAACCACCTTTATTACCAATTCTTTTTGATTTTGGTGGTGGAATTTTGACGCCGTCTATTTTCTTCTTTTCCTCTGAAATCAAATCGGAATTATTATTGTATTTTTGTAACTTAAAATAAACCTAGTAAGTTGGTTAGTTGTGGTCTCCGCTCACTATGCATATTGAACGCAGGGTAAACTTTTATCTCTTTATCTCTTTTTCTGTGCCCCATCTACGGGGTCAAAATAATGTGGGAGGAACCGTCTGTCTCAGGTAGACTCCTCTTTTCCACTGGGCAACTTTCAATTCGTTTTTTTTTTCATTTTTTTATTACTTACGTATATCATTACATTCCACCAAAATCCCGTCTTAGTGAGCTCCTACGTCATAAAAGGAACCCCCATGCAAAATTTGAGACTCCTAGCACTTGTAGTTTCTGAGATTTCGTGATGAGTGAGTCAGTGATTTTCCTTTATATAAAAAGGAAAATCACTGACTCACTATAGATAGTATAAAACAAAGTCGCTTCTCGCCATCTGTCCCTATGTATGCTTAGATCTTTAAAACTACGCAACGGATTTTGATGCGGATATTTTCAATAGATAGCGTGATTCAAAAGGAAGGGTTATATATAATAATACATGCATAATATAGCCGTACAAAGCCGGGGCGGGTCACTAGTTTTACTTGAAGACAAAAATTTAGAATATAAAACAAATAAATTAGAATAAATAATAAGTGAGTGTCCTGTCAAATGCTTAGGGGCACCATTATCCCAAAGCTGCGTACGGATATCGTGTTCCTGTGCGTAGTCGGGGTCGGGGCACATGAGGTCGGGTCCACGCGTGCCTACATTGGATACGCGTACAGCTCCTGTACAGACCGTCGCGAGCTTAAACGCAAGGCCAATCGATTCATAGCGATACGCAAGCCTCAGTCATTATAAAAACTTGATGAATACGCGTGTCTTTCCATTTCGTTATCAGATTTTCACATTATACGTCCTTCTGCGACTTGCTCATTATGCAATGGATCCGTTCCCAAGACACGCGTATCCGACTACGCGTACCGATGTACGCAATGTCCATATGCCCAGGACCTATAATAGCTTGAAGACGACCTTGGTCTCAAGGTGTTTGTGTATATTTAATAACTAACCGTCATTACAGAAGCTCAGGATGTGGCAATCCCATCTACCGTTGGCATCACAGTCACATATCGTACACCCGATGCACCAGTCCGCTGGAATATTATATTACATCATATTACTATAACTATGGCAAAATAGTATTAAATATTAACATTAGCTTAAAAGCGAGAGGGGAAGGAAGATGGATTGCTTCATAGTACTTTGGAAGTAATCGGAACGAATGTTAAACTTGTAGGTCCAAAGTTCCAGGTGGTATAAAAGTTGCCTGAAGGATTTCGCTTTTGAGCGATAAGGTCGCCCTTTGTCACACCTAAGATTTTAATAAAAAATGGTGTTTACAATTTATCTATCTATCTAGTTACAGCTGCTATCTTTAGCAGTCAAATTAGAATTGTTATACTTGGCATATCACTCACCCGGTGGACATCCATCACTAAAACTCTCTTCGAACGGCTTACACTCTTCTGGCAAATTTTTATTGAAGACTGAAAGAAAACAAAATAAACATTGGATAAACTATAGGGAAAAATGAGTTTGAAAACTGACAGAGTGATCTTATAAGAATTCCTTTTTTACACCTTTTGAGGTACGGTACCCTAAAACATACTTACAATCTCTAGTGGCGTCCCGGAAGAAGATGTCACTGAGACTCACTGGACTTCGACGAACTCTGCGAGAGTCTCCAATGAGATCTCTGAAGCAAAAGTTTAAATTAAACTTTATAATCCAAAGGATCCATCACAGCTTAGCCTAAGATCCATTTAATTTAAGTAATTTATTTAAATACTGTTATATATTTTATCCAATAATCCAATTACTATAAACTAGAAATAAGTCTGATGACATGTTCCGCTTAAAACTAAAGACGAGAAACTCTTGGTGGATAGGGGCATTCGAAGCTAGGACGTCATAGAAGACGGTTTTGTTCATAATAATAATGTTGAATGTGAATAAAAATAGTATTGCTGACATCCTGGTGGTTTTATTGGAGAGCAGCTTTTTTATTGGCAACGAGATGATTTGGCTTATTCCCGGAGGTCCATGACTCCACTAATTTCAAAAAATCAGATTCATACTGAGTTTCCCAATGGGGCCCACGACATTAATATTTCCTTTCTCAACGTCTTGAAGAAACCCAAGATTCCCTTACAACTGAGTTCGTCACTGATTCTTGTCTTACCACTCACCTGCTAACCCTATTATGTTGATAGTTCTCAACATCGCACCGCTTGCTCTCCCTGACCCAGCAGGCAGCCGTCCCCTTGCCCTGACAGAAGCACAGCAAGCATGGCCCCGGTTCGAGGGAGTTCGGAGCCGCCTCGCGTCTGAAGTAGTACCCCACGTCGGGGCAGGAGTCGGTGTGTTTGATCATGTACGAGGAGGAGGTTGGGATGTCTGAAAAAAAAATCATAAAATATGTATAGCCGATTCTACGTTGCCTGCCTTTGAATTGAGACAAACAAAAACATTTTGATAGGTATATACAAATGAGGATGATCCTGAGACGGAGGACTTAATAAGTGTGTCTGTAATCCTTTTTAGGTAGGTACCTACGAGTAGGTTTCCCGAGGATATTACAAAAAAATATATTTTGCAATGAAAATAATTATGAACCCCCGACGCAAAAACGGAGGGTTCTTAGCTATGTTTGATCGAAATCGTTTCAGCCATCTGAATTGGGGGTTAGAAGTCGTGGGTTTTTAAAATTCTAAATTTAATTTCAAAGTTCGAGAAAATAACCCGAATATTGTGTTTGTGATATTATGGCAGCATTATTATTATCAGCGAGCCTTTAGGCACACTTTAGATAAATAATGGTGTTGTCACATTTTGAAAATGGCTCAAACGTTAGGTAAATTATATTCCCAAATGTAAAAATCTTAATTTGATATATTTGTTGGGTAAGATTCGTGTGTACCTTCCTAACTTATTCTAAATGTGGTTACAGGGTTATAAATATCATTAGTAACCACAAGCAGCAAGGTTTGATTGTAACCCGATATAGGTAACCAGTCTTGTGTACCGTATTCAAGACCTGAATAACCCACCTAATTATAAAGAAAAATTACGTAACCATTGTACAAATCATATATAATTACTTATCAAATAGCATTGTTTCGACGTTAGAATCGATACATATATTCTAAAAAGCAAAACATTATGAAATGGCACTAGAAGTGCACAAAACATAGCTTCAACACTCCACTGTCCAAACTCTAAACAATATCGTGGGAAACGATTTAAAAACAAACAATTATTCACAATTTTACGTTGAACAGCGGTACTTTACAGAACTAACAAGTTTTGAAGCTATCACGTATATACTAGCGCCACGATAGACTTGTGAAGGAAGTTTGTACAGTTTTAGTTCGGTTTCGTTCGATTGTAAGAATCGTTATTGCAAAAGAATCAATGCGAACTTATGGCCACATTATTGGTTTCGGTGTAAGAAATTAATTCCATGTGAATTGCTGAGTAAATAGTACGTTGTATTGGTTTTTACAATCTAATAAGACCGGTCTCCGGAATGCAAACCATTCTACGGAATAAATAAGAAACATCGACGTTTATCAGCGATGGAACCAAAATAAATATGAAAGAAAATGAACATCTTAACTAAAGTTATAAATCCGAAAGTTGTATATATATATATATATATATATATAGCAAGGATGAAAAGTATTTTATAGCAATAGGTATAAGTATTGCAAATGGGTGCAAGAGTTGTGACGGGAAAACATAGTAAACCTAACGTTTGCATATTATATTCATACTTTTGATTGGTATGGAATTTGTCTCTTAAGCAAACCAGAGGAAGGTTTAAAATACAAAACAAATTATTATTAGTTAATCATATTCAGGACAACCCATTCGCAATATATTTATCAACCTATTTAATACAGTTCGATGAAGGTCGTCTTTAAAAGGACATAATGTAAATGAAGGAATTTAAACAAATTAAACTTAAAACGAAAATTAAACGTAACAATTCAGAGCCAGAGAGTTTAGAGACAACAAAGAGCACGCGCCTGAGCCATTTGAAGTATGTGTTGAACAAGTCACCACCATCGATCTCTCCAAAATGTCTAGTTCGCTCGGTAGATAAATACATAGTATAAAATATAAATATTGCAGGACATTCCACACATCGCCATCTAGCCCCAAGCTAAATAACTAGACTTGTGTTATGGGAGCTAGACAACTCATATACTACTTATATACTTTTATTTTGTAAATCTATACATATAAAATGCTTTGTCCTGAATCACTGACTGACTGACTGACGGATCAACGCACAGCCTAAACCGCTGATCGTAGAAACTTGAAATTTGGAGGGTGTGTTCTTTGCATGACGTAGACACCGGATAAGACAGGATTTTTCTAAATTCCACCCCTAAGGGGGTGAAAAAGGGCAAAGTTTGTATGGGACAACGTGATTCCTTGGTCCAATCTTCTTCAAATTTTATATAAATATTCTTTAACAGAATTGATGGAATACGTGTTTCGTATTTTTTTGAAATTCATCCCCTAACGGTTTTAAAAAGTGGAAAGACGTTATTTTCGGGGTGGTTTTTCCATTTTCGACGTGTACGCGGACGAAGTCGCGGGCAAAAGCTAGTATACTTATATAGAAATAACCAGACCACAGACAAATATCTGAGCATAAATACTTGTCCGAGACGGGAATCGAATTCGCAACCCTGTGTTTGGCATCCCGGCATGGTGACCATTGGGTCATCAAACTAATTTGCTGATATTTAGTGAATGCGTTGGCCAGGAACAACAAATCGTGGGATCTCAAAATAACACTATGCACTAGTAGCTCGGATAATATGCATATTGCCAGCTTGCTTAGGACAATCAATTATTACACTGCCGCCTATTAAGTTTGATTATGTCGCATAGTCTAAGATCCCTTTAAGAACGACCTTACCTTACTTTACTTTGTGTATATAATGTTCTGTTTCTTCCTGTGTTGTACGAATAAAGTTATCTATCTATCTATCTATCTTCACCGAGCTGATTAACGAATGAAAAGTATTGTATATAAAATCATTCGGGACTGAAATTTTTTAAGCAACCCATTTGAAAATATTTATGGATTTGATGTAAAATACCTTTCATCCATTAATCAGCTCGGCGAAGGTCGTTCTTATTTATTTATTTTTTATTCTACTGTATATCTTGTTTAAAGTGATGTAGGTATATTGATAAGGATAAATAAAATATACCTAGCAGTAATTGGCTAGTTTTGCGGTTGCTCACTTCATTAACTCCATTTCTTATTTTCAATTTTTAAGTCAATAGTTATTGTAAATCTAGCAGCTTCCTAGTTAAAATAGAGACCTTACAGAAGGCCTCAGCCAATAAATATTCCCCAGGCTCCAACAATGGGCGGTATTAACACACCGTTGATTATGTAAACTGGGATTAAGGAATGACGTGATTCTGAAGCACTTAGGTTTAGTTTAAACACAAAACTGATGACTATCCTATTCTACAGACTTGAAAGTGGCCTATATAGGTACATAGTCCCGCTTACCCAAAATAAAACAAAAACTAAGGCCAAAACTTATTATTTTAGGATATTAAATTATCCCTAATGTCGCATGGTTTAGGATATTTAATTATCCCTAATGTCGCATGGTTTAGGATATTAAATTATCCCTAATGTCGCATGGTTTAGGATATTAAATTATCCCTAATGTCGCATGGTTTAGGATATTAAATTATCCCTAATGTCGCATGGTTTAGGATATTAAATTATACCTAATGTCGCATGGTTTAGGATATTAAATTATCCCTAATGTCGCATGGTTTAGGATATTAAATTATCCCTAATGTCGCATGGTTTAGGATATTAAATTATCCCTAATGTCGCATGGTTTAGGATATTAAATTATCCCTAATGTCGCATGGTTTAGGATATTAAATTATCCCTAATGTCGCATGGTTTAGGGACCGCTGCCAACAATGATATTATAGCCACATCTGAAGCATTCTCTAAAATGTACGGTCGATGTCAGAATTGCAGACCCACTGTAGAATAGAGTAGAGTTGAATCTGAATCTATCTAATAAATTCATGAGTTGAAAGACTTTGAACTAGAACTCGAGCAAGACCTTAAGATCTTGCTTGACTTGAACATATTCTAATAGTAGTAAATTATGGTATATTATGCGAATTTCAAATAAAAATGGAACTGAAATTTTATTTGCATTTTTTTCATCATTTCTTGGGATATCAATGTTTAATTATAAGTCGATGGTTCCTAAAAAGGACTATTGGGTTTTATTACTCACTGTATATAAAACTAAAAGATTGTGCATTTGTTTTCTTTTAAAAGTGCGCCGACCTAGTTTAGTCCTGCTAAGTCTGCGGTCACCTCAAACGTGGTTTGCGGTAGGTACTAGGGTATGACTTCACTTTTTCATTTACAGGATAGCTCCAGGATAACACACAGATGTTAGTGTATGAGTCCCGTCTACTCACCCTTGGCTGCAACAGCTACCAGCACCACAAACAGCAGCGAGGATCGGAAGACGATCCGCCCCATGGCTCGCACAATCGATTCTCCACAATTACTCGGCTGTAAGAACGCCCAAACTCAACGGTC